>CM051354.1:37454710-38054710 GCA_028015215.1 Gynostemma pentaphyllum | reverse complement strand
AAGATTTATTTTCGGTATTTATGTGTAATTAGAAATAATTATATGAATTGTTTCTGATACGAAAACCTTTTCAAAAATGCTTTAAGAACCCTTAAACTTAACTAAGGACCCAAAAAGATCACAACCAAAGAACCCACATATGTCATTTGAAATAACCCCAAGGAAAGGCTAGAAAACAAATTGCCTTGTGTGACTAAAAATCATGAAATGGACCCAAACAATTACGTTCCATCATCTCATGACTCGAAACACTCCACAAGTTGGTTGATCACTCCCCTCTTGAATGTTACATGTATTGTATGCCTATAAATAGGCTTTGTTTTAGCTATTGTAAATCAGAATTGAATGATGCTTAAAAGTAGCTTTTAAATGCCATTAATGCTTGTCTTGAAGTGTATTGAAGTTATCTTGAATGAAGCTTTAAGTTGCCTGAATGAAGCTTGGGTTGTCATAAATGCATCTAGAGTTGTCATCAATGCTACTACACTTCAAGCTCGAGTTGTCATAAATACGTCTTGAGTGCATTTAATGCAACTTGAGTTGTCATCAATGCATGTACTCTTTAAGCTTTGAATTCCTTAAATGCATGGCTACATAATTCATATCATTTTCTAATTAATTACATAAAATAAATAATAAATATCAAAATTAAAAGGTAATGCCATCGCCACTTGTCATTGAACAAAAAGGAGTATTGTTTCCAAATTGAATCAATTAAAAGGTAATGCCATCGCCACTTTATCTTTTTTTTTTGTTTGAGATTACATCAAAGTGGGGGAGGGGAGACTCGAACCTTCAACCTCAAGGGGAAGGGAGTATATGCCAAACCAATTGAGCTATGCTCATGTTGGCGACGTTGGCTTTATCTTTTAAATTTTATAATTAATATAAAGAAATGTTAATAAAGAATATAAAAGTATATGTACAACATTTATCCTATCCGTGAGGCGTGTGCTGAAGGTAAATGAGATTTACATGTTTTTATATTTATTTTATCTTTTCTATTATTTTAATTAGAAAATTAGGAATTTTAATAAGATTAAAATACCAATTTTTCCTATAAATATGACCATTGGGTGCTCATATTTGATACTTGATATTTATCAAAAAGTTCTCTCCTTTAGTCTCCCATATTGCCGGTTTTTGGCTTCTTAAATAAGAAGAACTTTTCTTCTTAGTTTGTTCTTCCGGTTCGATGCCCACAAATCGGGTTGGTTTGTGATCGGGATATAGCATAGAAGGCTTGGTGAAGTGGATTGATGCTGTAAAGAAAACCCCAACTGATTCTCCATAAATCTACAATGTAAGTTTTTCGAAAACCTTATAATTTCAGTTTAAGGTTTGATCATAATTGCATGATATTAACGAATCAGTAATTAAGAGTTAATTAATTTACTAAAGAATTTCCGCTAATTTAGTAAATAGTTCCTTCATATTTATCATTTAAAAATATGTATAAAAAAAAAGTTAAATATATGTTTGGTCGTTGTATTTATCATTTTTATTGATTTGGTTACTTCTACTTTTAAAAGTTTTCATTCAACTAAATCTTTATAATTTATCATTCCTGTCAGGTAGATTATTTACTTTTAAAATTTTATTATACTTACTCCATGTAGTTTAGGTAAATCTTATTACTAGTTCTTGTCATTAGTTTATAATTAATTTTGATAGAAAATTTATATGTAATTAATTTTTTAAAGTTATTTTTATTTTTAATCACTTATAAATTTATGTTGTGAATATAAACATCAATTTTCTATGGAAATTAATATTATTCTTTTGTAATATTTCTTAATTCGTTGAAGTAAAATAAAACTTTTTTAAAGAATAGATTAAGTTAAAAAGTTTTAAAAGTAAATGATTAAATTGACAGACATAATAGAAGTGTAAAGTCAAATATATGATCTATATTATTTAATATCATTCATTAATAGCTATTATTATTATTTACAAGTTTTAACCAAAGTATAAGACACATAATGAAACATTATTTAAAACTAAAGTTGTAAATTCAACACAAATGACAAAATATAGGTATGAACTATGTAATTTAACTTTTTTTTTTCATCCTATTATTTTTATACTTAAAAAACCAAACTTCTAAACAGAAAGCGTGTCAATACTTTTTTTTAAACCAAAAAGGGTCGAAAAAATTCTTCTAATTTAGGACTTTTTTTATTTTTTATTTTTTTAATTGTATACCTAAATAAGTTTGCATTAAATGTAATAAATATGTTTTTATTCTTTACTGAAAAAAAAAAAAACCTCTTCGATCCCTTCAATAGAATACGAGGTGGGATACCGAAGCATCTGACCAATTTCAATGCAATGGGAGTTGAAAAAACAAAGTTGGCCAGTAATGGCAAACACCTCGTGTTAAGGTTTCAACATCATCAGCAAAGTAAATACCAAAAAAGAGTCAGATTTGAATTTAATAATACAGGGAATTGTGTATCTTCACATACTTAAGTTTGAGGTGTCAAATTTTACGTTATTAAATATAGTTTTTGAGACAATAATTGCTAAGGCAACGTCATGAATATTGCATTTACAATAAAACAAAAATATTGGGAACATAAAATCTCACTATCCAAGAAGAAGTTATTGAAGGAGACTAACTCATTGAGACTGTATGTATGATATGTGACAATTTCTATTATATCTAACCAATAAAATAGAGAAGTTAATATTTAAAACAGTTTTTTTAAATTGATTCTGATTGAAACTAATTCCCAAACAACAAAATCTCTCCTTGTTTCTCCTGATTTGAACCTTTCTGAATTTGGAGTGTTGGCTATGGAAATTAACAGGCTAGCCTCAAATTTTTTACAGTACAAGATTGTTCAAGTCTCAAGAAATTCGAACAAAGTAGCTGACATGCTTGCAAAATTAGCAATTTATTCTAAAAACTCCCTCTGATGGAAATCTGTTTCCCTCTTGGTTGGGTGATTGCGTTTCTAGGGATTTTTCCTTTTTTCTGTAACGTGCTGCTTGGGTTTTGTTACTAAAAAAAATAGTTTTTTTTTATTTTTTTATTTTTAGAATATCACATGTCACACATGCCAGGGAGAATCTCAATGTGACGATCTCTTCTAATAATTTATCCTATCCCGGACATTTCTTATAGGAAAAAAATTATTTTTTACTTTTTAAAATTTAAAGATATTATCAATTTTAAATCTCATCAATTTTATATTTAAACTTGGGGATCTCCCACAAATAGCATAATTTGATCCAATATTATAAAAATAGCACCCTAAAACTTATTTGTAAAATTAACAAAAAAAAAAAAAACTCAAATTTGAGCCTAATATATTTTAAAATTGCCACTAATTTCGCGTAAATAATCACTGATTTGCGCACAAGTAATTACTGATTTTATTGATACACAATATCAACTGATATTTCGTGCAAGAATCACTAATTTTATTGATATACAATATCAGCTGCTATTTCGTGCACGAATCACTGATTAATAAGTTATCACTGATTTTTTTTTTCACATGAATGGAGATTTTAAATATTTGTTATATTTACAAATTTAAAAATATTATATTTAAAAATATTATAGAAAATTCTCTTACTCAATAAAATTTCTCTTAAATTATATATTGTTAAAAATAAAAACTTTAAACTGCATAAATAGTTGCAAATTCATTTATTATCTAGTTCTTTCATAATTTCATGTATATAACATAAGTTTTGTTTGTAAAGAGATAGTAATTGATCTAGTTACTAAGGTAAAATTGAAGCATGTAATGTGAACTTTTTATGGGGAAAATATGTTGTGTGATGTCTTTATACTTTTGTATAAAATAATTATTTTTATAATATTGTGGTCTATTTTATAAAATAAATATATATCTAATTAAATCTGGTATAAATAGTTAAAAAATATTAAGAAAAACTTAAACTTACAACTATTATATAGTTTAAAATTTAAAATAGATAAAATTTAAAATTTAAAATTTAAAATTTAATGTTTAAGTTTGTACTAAAAAAAGTTAATATAAGCTTAATTTTTTAAGTAATAATATCTTAATCATTAAGATTTAAATCGGATTTTTTCTTTCTTTCAATTTTTTGCTTCTTCGTTTGTTTTTTCTATACACGTCGACAACTACGAGACTTTTGAGAAACCAATAGCGGTAAGTCTACTAAAAAAAGATAAAAAGTTGAAAGTCAAAGTCCGCGTTACGTGCGCGTCTTGGCAGTTGGTGTCTCGTGCAATCTGTTGCATGTTTCACGGGAATAATAGGGGATCCTTTTTGTCAAACAAAAATAAAAAAGTTATAGGTCATTTTATTTGGGAAATTTTATAAGACTAACCCTCACGAGTTTCAACCTCTACATTTCATTCTATAAACCTTTAATTAGAACTTTGTCTGAACAACTTCTAAGATTTTTTTACACCCCTAATCCTTTTTATTTTTTGACGTCATGACCCGATTAGGAAACCATACTTTATTTTCTCTCCAACTATACTTTCATCTCTCCCATCACTCATATTTTATTCAAATCTAAATAAATCATGTTGTTGCGTGTTTTCGTCTAGCTGACTGGATGAACACGTCAGCTCCACATATGCTCCAACAGTGTAAATAGAGGATGTATCACTTGAAAGAATGAGTCCGTAAAAAGAAATGACATCGGTGTGGTGCCGACCACCTGCACTCCGATGATCAAGTCAGTAGGAATTTTGGCAGAGTTTTCCTAAGGTATCAGAGCGTACATCAAATCGTTCAGAGTGTAGATATTTATAGAGGACGGGTCCATGATTTCCCGCTCTTTCTTCAGTTTGTTTCCCACCATTAGCAACTTGACCTGCCACACGTCGACTCAAGTGTCATTGTTGCCGACCTACTCTGCAAACGCCTCAATCTATCTCCAGTGATGATGAGTCTAGGTGTATTGTATTGGGCACGTTTCACTTATGAGCTCTCGTTGAGCTTGAGAAGAGTAGGTTTGGTGGCCTGACTGTGTGGTGGTCCTTGAGTAGTGGTCTTAGGTTCAATGGGCTAATGGGCCCGGTCGTCGGGCTAGTGGTCTCAACAGGCCAAGCGTTCTAAGCATGTTGGTCTTAATGGGCTTAAGCTTAAAATAGGACGTGACCCAATTCACATAATTACTATATTTTATTTTATTTTCAAATTTACCCCTAACAGAGGCCCTTACTCCTTAGTTGAGTAGCTTTGACGAGTTGGTCGAGTTAATCAATTAGGGAGTATTAGGGATGTGAAGGAGACATCATTTATTTTCATGCCTTAAATTCATGCTACTCATCCTAAATTTAAGATGCCACATGGACCATCATGTCATGCAATGCATAAGTTTAGCATGCCACATAGATGATTATGCATGTGATATGGCCTATAAATATGGATATTGGAAAATGATAGATATGTGGGAAAAAGAGGTTGAGAACATTAAGGTTAGATTTTCTCTCCTCCTTTTGTTTTTATACATTTTCAGTTCACTTTTATTATATATATATATATATATTAGTTTCCTACCTGACATCGTTGATGTCAGGTTGTTTATTTTTATATATATATATATATATATATATATATATATATATATATTTTTTTTTTTATTATTTTTTTTAATTATTATAAAAAAAATGTGTTGGCCTGACATCAATGATGTCAGTCAGATGCTAGCTTGTGCCAGCGCCACTTTTATCTTCCTACCTGACATCAATGATGTCAGGTTTGTTTTTTTTATTCTTACCTGACATCGTGGATATCGGGTTTTATTTATTTTTCTTTTCACCTGACATCACATCTTTGATGTCACGCAGCCAGCGCTATCTCTTCATCCGAACGGGTTAAGCCCATCTGGATGAGTCCCAGACGAGTTATATCCCCCCGGTTGTGCCAGGAAGCCAGCGTTTTTTTTTTCTCGCCTGACATCAACGATGTCAAGCTTCTTTCCATTATATTTGTTTACTAACTGAGTATTCGTTGAAGTGTATACTATATCTTCATCAGCATGTTCATGCATACTAATTTACTTCTCTAGTATACTTACTAATTTTTTCAGTTTACTCAGTTTACTTTTGCATGCCTACTAATTCCTTAGTGCATACTAACTTGTTAACATTAACTCAGTTTTTCAGTATGCCTTTGCGTAGACTAACTCAGTTTTTTTTTCCGCAAGCTTATAGAAAGTCTAGTTGTCTGCGTCAGGTACGTTCACCATTTCTCCTTCTTTCATCTTCATTGAGTAGATTATGAAATTAGATCTTTACTTGTAGCATGGCCGACAAAATTAGCAGGTCATCCTCCGAGATGTCTATTGTTGAGATTGATTATCCTATTTCAACTATCACCAGTAGTCAACTGGAATGGCTGAGGCGATCGTATCACATTCCTTCTCTAGTTACCTTGAGGGTTCCAGGACGCGGCGAGTTGCCACATGACCTCATCCGGGGAAACAGCCTTTTATATGAGAATGTTTGAGCGTGGGATTCGACTTCCTTTACATCCTTTCATCCAGGAGTTTTTGAATCGTGTTTGCATTGCCCCATCCCAATTAACTCCTAATGGTTGGTGTACCTTGTTAGGGTTATGGTCAATATGAGATCTTGAAGGGGATAAAAACTTTCTTTCTCCAGAAACTGTTTTAACTTACTACCTTTTAAAATCTCTACCTGGAGCGACTTCCCATTACTACTTAGCGGTTCGTAATTCCGATTGTCACATAGTCAAGTGTTCATCCACACCTAAAGAGTGGAAGTCTGAATGGTTTTTTGTTGGGGGCGATTTGTTATCTCACACTCCGGGCGAAAGTTTAGCTTTTCCTATCCCTTTTACATTCTGTGATCCTGGTCTGCTCGTCAAATTCTCCCTCATAATTTTCTTTTGTGAATATATATACATGCGTTCTTAACCCTTCTTCTTTTTTTGTAGCCCCTAATCTAAAAGGTACAGTTTCAGAATCTGTAGATAGAGCCGTGAGGAGAATTTTAGCCCTTCCAGAATCTGCTCGTCGTACATCTGATTTACTCACTGAGGAATGTCTATCAGCTTCTGGACTTGCAGGTGAGTGTAGTGATTTCTTATAAACTATATAAGTTAAGAATCTTAACATTCTCATCACAATTTTGTAGGTCAAATGACTAGCCGAGCTTCAGAAAATATTCGTCAACAATGTAAACAAAGACGATCCTTCATAAACAACGTACTGAAGCGGGTATGTTAAGGGGTGATGAGTCAGCCTCACAACGTCAACGACTGAGGCCTCGTCTAATAGAGGTCACGTAGGTGCCTCAAATTTCTCCTGACACAAGGCCTCGAGTTCCTCAAACTGACCCCAGGGTGACACCCCCTCAATTTATTGGGGATGAACTTGATGTGGTCTCCCATGTTACAAGAAATGTATTTATATCAAACCCAGAGCCATTTTCTCAAATCTCTTTTGATGACTAGCTAAGAGTGGGTATCACTTTATTTGTTCATTTTCGAAGATGGCTATAATTCATTCTAATTGACTTTTCTTGAGTGCAGTACAGTGCATCTCTCAGTGTTGCTGCATCTAGGAATCAGCAGGAATTTCGTCATCTTAAGCAGCTCTATGATAAGGCAGAAAAAGATTTGGCTCAAGCCTTTCAGTAGATCGATGTTCTTAAGCAAGAGGTTAAGGAGCATCAGTCTTCGTTTGCAACTTATCAGTCATAAGTTGCTGAACCTCGAAGTGCAAGTTGAGTGGCATAAGGCCGACTGGAATGATCCACGTCGTTTGAAGGCAAAGTTCGAGATGACTAAGCACTTTAAGTATCTAGAAACTGAATTATGGACTCATGACTTGAATTTTGCGCGTGACAAATTCAAAGAAATACATCCTGATTGTCCCATAAATGACTATATTTCGGATCTGGCTTGGGGATCAAGGGAGCCTTTTTTCCCTCTGGCGACCTCTTAGAGGAAGATGAGATCCCAGACGTCTCGAATGCCCCACAATAGATTCGTGCTTATGATTTTTTGTATATTGTAATGTATATTAGCATGGCTACTGTAATGCATTTACTTTACTCACATTCTGGGTTTGCCAAGCTTTTTACTTAGCATTTCTTTTTATAAAAGGCTTTCTGCTTAGCTTGTTTACTTTTCCTTATTTGTCGCTTATTGACCTGGCCCCCACTCGAGTGGGCTGACATTCTGAAGCTCATCTTGAGTTATTTTAGTAGTGAGTAAGTAAGATCAGCAAAATTATGTAGCGACAAAAATTATACTGTCGTCTCAAAATATATTATAATTCATCATTTTGATACAAAAGAAGTGGAATTACTGTGAACTATTTTGAGGGAGTTTAGTGATAATATGCTTTCAAATGTTCAACATTCCACGGGTGAGGGAGAGACTTGTTTTCCATGTTTGCTAACTCATATGCACCAGACCCTATCACCTTTGTGACAATGTAGGGCCCCTCCCATGTAGCACCCAGGGCTCCAGTGCTGGGTAATACTTTCCTCAAGACAAGGTCGCCTACCTTGAAGCTACGTGGTTTTACACGAGAATTGTAATATCGCGCCAGCCTGTTCTTATACTCTGCCACACGAAGACGACACACTTCTCTACGTCCTTCCAACATGTCTAAGTTTAGCTTATGACATTCATTGTTAGTGTCCGTATTATAATGTTGAGTCCTTGAAGAAGGGAGCCCTATCTCAACGGGAACAACAGCCTCAGTCCCAAATGCTAAGGAGAACAGGGTCTCACCTGTAGATGTCCTGGCTGTGGTCCTGTATGCCCATAGAACATTAGAAAGCTCTTCCGCTCAATGTCCCTTAAGTCCTTCCAGCTTGGTCTTTAAGTTCTTCTTGATGATTTTGTTGACTGCCTCTACTTGGCCATTTGTTTGGAGATGGGCTGGGGTGGATTTGAGGTGCTTGATATTCAGCTCAGAGCACCATGACTCGAACCTCTAATTATCGAATTGTTTTCCATTATTAGTAACTATGGCATAAGGGTTGCCAAACCTACACACTAAGTTCCTCCCTATGAACTCAGTGGTTTTGTGCTCAGTTATGGTGGTCAGAGCCTCAGCTTCAACCCATTTGGTGAAGTAATCTACAGCTACTAATGCAAATTTTGTTTGACCTTTCCCTTGAGGTAGGGGTCCAATAAGGTCAACTCCCCATTGTGCAAAAGGCCACAGGATTATGATACTAGCTAGCAGTTCAGCTGGTTGCCTAGGTATGACAGTATAATGCTGACATTGATCACATCGTTTAGTGAACTGTTTGGCATCTTCATATAATGTGGGCCAGTAGTATCCTTGCCTAATGATTTTGTGGACCAACGACCTGGCCCCAGAGTGATTTCCACAAACTCCCTCATGCACTTCTCTCATCACGTAATTGGCTTCCTCCTGGTTGAGACACCTGAGAAGGGGTAAAGAGTAACCTCTCCTGTAGAATACATCATCTTGCAGAATGTAACGACTTGCTTGATATCGAAGTCTTCGTGCTTCCATTTTATCAGGAGGGAGTTCACCATCTTTTAAGAAATGAATGATTGGCTCCATCCAAGTAGATTTTTCTGCTTGATCAACGTCTAAGGCTCCCACTTCATCTATACTTGAATTGGGCAGAAACTCCACAAGCACCATCCTTCTCAATTTGCCTGGTATGCAGAGGCCAATCGTGCTAGAGAGTCAACATTAGCATTTTCAAAATGAGGTATTTGTCTTACCTCCCACTTATCAAATCCACTGAGCATCTCCTTTACCTTGCTCAGATAAACTGCCATTCATTCTTCCTTTGCATAATACTCCTGGTAATCGATTCACAACCAACCGAGAATCACTAAGTATTATAAGTTGGCTCACTCCCACTCTTTTTGCCAGCCTTAATCCAGCCAACATTTCTTCATACTCGGCTTCATTGTTAGAGGTTTTGAAGCCAAACCTCGAGCATATTCGAGTGTGTGCTGTTCAGGCGAAACTAGGATGAGTCCGCACCACAACCTTGCACATTTGATGATCCATCCACGTAAAATGTCCAGGACGGATTCTCCTTTACATGGTGGAGTGAGTTCCCCTACATGGTTTGGTCTGGATGTCGATTCTTCCCTTTTAGGTGTGAGTTCAGCTATGAAATCTGCAACTGCTTGACCCTTCATAGCCGTCCTCGGCTTGTATTGAATGTCGTATTCGCTGAGTTCTACCGCCCATTTCATTAACCGACCAGAAGCTTAAGGTTTTTGAAGCACTTGCCTCAATGGATGGTTAGTTAACACCACCACCTTATGCGCTTGAAGAAAGGTCTTAATCTTTGGCCTGAAGTCACCAATGCTAATGCCAGCTTTTCAATTTGAGGTACCTGGTCTCTGCATCCACCATTGCTTTGCTTGTATAGTAAATAGGCAATTGGGCTCCACCCTCTTCTCTTACTAGAACTGAACTCACTGCTGTCTCTGAGACAGCCAAATATATAAACAATTCTTCGGCGTAATAGACTTAGAGAGTAAAGGTGTAGAGGCCAGATATTCTTTGAGCTGTAAAAAAGCTCTCTCACATTCTTCGGTCCATTCAAACTTATTATTTTTTCTCAGGATTTTAAAGAATGCAATACATTTATCAGTGGCTCTAGAGACAAACTTGTTGAGAGCTACAATTTTCCCATTTATGCTTTTTAGTTGCTTGAGATTCTTTGAGGACTCCATCTCCAGCACAACTTTCACTTTATTAGGATTTGCATCAATGCCTCGCTGGTGAACCATAAACCCAAGGAACTTTCCTGAGGTTACTCTGAATGCAAATTTTTCAGGGTTGAGCTTCATTTGGTACTTCCTTAAGACACCAAAAGCTTCTTCCAAGTCTACAGTATGTCATTTAGCTTTTGGACTTTTGACCAGCATGTCATCCACATAAGCTTCCATATTTTTACCTATCTACTTCTTAAACATCTTGTTGACCATCCTCTGATACATTGCGCTTGCATTTTTCAGCCCAAATGGCATGACTTCATAGCAATAAAGGCCTTGCTAGTAACAAATGAGGTCTTCTCTTGATAAGGTTCATGCATCCTAATCTGGTTATACCCTGAATAGGCATCCATAAAAGTCAACATTTCATGCCCAGCTGTGGCATCTACAAGTTGGTCAATTTGGGGTAGAGGGAAGCTATCTTTTGGACATGCTTTGTTAAGATTAGTGAAGTCTATACACACCCTCCATTTTCCATTTGCCTTCTTCACTAACACCACATTAGAAAGCCAGTCAAGGTAGTGTACTTCACGAATAAATTTAGCTTTTAACAGCTTTTCTACTTCTTCAGCTATGACATCATTTCTATTCTAGTCAAACACCCTACGCTTTTGTCCACGTTCAACTTATGCACCATAATCTTTGGGTCTATACTAGGCATGTCCTCATGAGTCCAAGCAAACACATCCGAATTTTGCTTCAAAAATTCTATCAATTTGCCTCTCTGCCCGGCCCCCAGTCTTGTTCCAATGCTGACACGTTAATCTTCACTCAGGAGTGGAACAGACTCTAAGTCTTCGGTGGGGGTTGCCCTCTGCTCAATTTTTCTGGTATAATCGGGGTAGGTTTCCCTGTCCTCTCTACCGCCAATGCAAGCTTCACCATCTTCCTTGATTGATTCTTTTGGCATGTTCTAAGTACGTGTACCAAAACATCTTTCATGGCTGTTCGATAACACTCTCGAGAGGATTTCTGTTCGCCCCTAACCATTCCCACTTCGCAAGGGGTAGGGAACTTCATTAGCTGATAGTAAGTGGATGGGACTGCTTTCATCGCATGGATAGAGGGCCTTTAAAGGATGATATTGTAGGCTGAAGTGCAAGCGGCTCCCAATGTCTATTCTCTAGGAACGGTTTGAACGCGACATGCATCAATCGTTGCATGAATACATGACAATCATGGCTATTCATCCCGAACATGATATGTTTTTGAATGTCTATACACCGACTCAAATTCGAAATGTATTCGTCCGGGAATTCGACAAATTTGATCCACTCAAATAATAATTTTTCTTCATCCGTCGTCAACATGTACTTTGCTTTTGCGTGATTATCATTGTCGTCAGGCTCTAACTCAGGACGGTTACATATCTCCCGTATATCATAACGTTTCTTCAGATTGTCCTTTGTTTTTCCTGGAATGTTCAAAATCGTATTGAAAATGTTGTCGAAGAAATTCTTCTTGATATGCATTACATCCAGATTATGTCTAATCAGTAGATCTTCCCAATACGGTAGATCCCAAAAAATACTCCGTTTCTTCCAACCCATGTTTTTTCCAGCCGCATTGTTTGCACTCTATGCACTGTCCACTATAATCTTCTGCATCCATATAACATCTATACCGTGAAGAATCTACCTTCCACTATACTTTGTCGGGGGGGGGGTTTCTTTTCTTACTCGTCGACCCTTCTTCCAGTCACTACCGTTTGAACGGAACGTATGATTCAACGGCAAAAATCGACGGTGACAATCAAACCAACAAGTTTTCTGATTGTTTCTGAGATAAAATGCATCTGTGTCTAGCATGCAATGTGGGCATGCATATTTCCCTACCGTACTCTATCCTTTAAGAGGATGAGATTGAGGTTCACACAATTAACTACTGACTAAGCAAAACAATAACGAAAGATAAACACATACTAAAAAATATATATGAAAGCAATTAAAATCAACATACCTGACAACATTGAATACGCAGGGAAGTCACTGATCGTCCAGATTAACGCGGTGCGCATCAAGAAATTTTGTTTCTTCGAAATATCGTACGTCATAAAATCATCAGTCCACAACCTTTTCAACTCTGCAATAAGTAGTTGCAAATACACATCCAGTTTCTGTTTTGGACTTTTCGACCCAGGTACGCTCACTGTTAGAAAAATCACCGGGTCTCGCATGCACATCGAGGGAGGCAAGTTATATGGGGTTACCATGACTGACCAAACTGAATATTGTGCCCCAAACGGGTTAAAGCCATCCGTGCATAAGCCCAATCGGATGTTTCTCGGATCTTGTGCAAAATCATGATGACAATTATTTAAATGCTTCCATACTGCAGCATCTGAGGGATGTCTCATAACACTTTAATCCTGTGAATGCTCATGATGCCATCTCATGTGTGAAGCTGTCACATCCGATCCATACAACCGTTGCAGACGTGGGGTTAGCGATAATATAACATGTGGGCGTACAAAATCAGGCTGCGTTTCCCTTACTTATATCTTGGAAGAAAACAGAATTTGCAGTGATGCAGATCCTCATCCACATCCCAGTAAATCATGCATCCGTTTCGACACGAATCTATTTTCTCCACAAGTAATCCAAGTCCCTCCACTAGCTTTTTCGTGTCATACAAACTGTGGGGCATAATATTTTCTTCTGGAGCGCATCGACGAAACCACAATGCAATCGAATCAAATCCTCTACCAAGTATGTTATACTGCGTCTCTATATTTAAAAGTTCTGTAGCAGCAGCAAGTTGACTGACCTCACACCCATCGTACAATGGTCGGCTGGCTGTCTTTAGCATCTCGTGCATCTTACGTGCTTCCGAATTCATTTCCTCTTCAACAACCCGTTCATCTTCGTCTACGATTAAAATTTCACGGAAATTTTCATTACCCCCATACCTCGTACCATCAAGTATCATTTGCTGCATCTGACTATACTGTTGTTCATCATTTCATTCTTCAGCAACAACCTCTACATTCAAGCTGCTACCTTCGTATTATCTCGATTTCTCTAATGCAGCGTCGAACATTTCATTTGTTTCCCCTTGAAACACTTAGTGATAATAATTCTGCACAAATCCCCGACTATAAAGATGAACCTTCAAATCTGCAATTGGTATGATTCTCCTATTGTCGCATTTCCTGCACGGGCAATGTAGCTTTCCACCATACTTTTCATAATAGACAGTTGTCATCCAAAACTCAACAAACTGTTCAACCCGGCCATGAACTCATCGTTCAAATACCCGTCTATCAAACAAACATACATCCACTCTATCATTTTCTTTTTTCTTAATGCTAATAAACAATGAGAGGAGTGGATTTTTTTCTTAATGTTTAAAAACAATTGGAGGAGGGGATTTTATAATGGACTCCTCTGCTATTTGCGACCAGATGATCGTATTTTTGCTACCAACTGGTCGCATTATCCCGCCAAAATTTCTCACCATTTTCCTCACTACCCCTAGTCACATCAATTCACAACATTTACGACCACATGGTCACTTATTTTGGTGACCAGTTGGTAGCTTTTCTAGCGTCAAATTGTTTATCTACCACTGGTAATTTAAAATCACAAATTTTGCGACCATCTAGTCACTTAAAAATGTGACCACCTAGTAGCTTATTTCCCGCAAAATTCTCGCACCTTTTTAATCTACCATTGGTCACTAATGGTCACCAAAATTGCTATCATATAGTCACTTTGAATTGTGACTACTTGGTAGCCTTTCTCCTGCCAAATTCTCGCGTCTTTTTTTGGTACTAAATGATAATCCATGTCACAAAATTACGACCACAATGGTCGTAGTTTTGTAGTGACCATATGGTCACTTGCTTTGTGCCAAAAATTCACACCATTTTTCATGACTAATTCTCTACTTGGTCGCCAATTGGTCGCAAAAAAGTGACCATATGGTCGATTTATGTCAAACTTCATATTTACTACCAGAGTGGTCACAAAAAAACTACCCAATACATTTGGTCGCAAATTAACAGCTTTTTTGTAGTGTTTTAAGACATCAGGTGCGACTTCGTTGGGAGATGGATAGAGCCGAGATCGCGTACCTCACTTCTGAGGATACAACAAGTTTAGCAAGCTCGACACTAGTGCCCGTGCCCACACTAATACAAAGAATGATCATGCCTCAACGAGATGAATCGCATTTGGCCACAGGGTTTGCGAAGGAAGAGTCGGATCTACTGGGACACTTTACTTTCTCTACGGATAGCGCTTTGCTATATCATGGATGGTTGTGCGTAGCTTTGTGATCAACCTTTCTCCAAAAGTTATTGGAAGAAGCTCATAACTCAATGTTTTTGGTGCATCTGGGAGGCAATAAGATGTACCATGATCTACAACAGCATTATTGGTAGCTGAGAATGAAACGAGAGGTTGCGGAGTATGTAAGTGTGTGTCTTGTTTACCAGCAGGTGAAAGCACTAAAACAAAGACACTCAAAAGGGTTTGATACCATCTGGGTGTTCCTGAATGGACGTGGGAGGACATGTCAATGGACTTCATTAGTAGATTACCAAAGACACTTAAAGAGTTTGATACCATCTGGGTAATAGTGGATCATTTGACAAAAACCGCTCACTTTGTACCAGGAAAGATAACATATTTATTAGAGACTTAGGCTTAGATTTACTTGAAGGAGATTGTACGTTTACATGGTATGCCGGTATGGATCATTTCTGATCGTGACAGATGTTTTGTCTCCAAGTTCTGGCAGACTTTGCATAGTGTAATGGGAAGCCGACTTGAGTTTAGTACAACTTTCCATCCTCAAACTAATGGACATATGGAATGGGTTAACCAAATCCTAAATGACATGTTGAGGGTCTGTATTTTAGATTTTGGTGGTCGTTGGGATACTCATTTATATCTTGTAGATTTCACTTACAATAATAGTTACCAATCCTCGATTGAAATGGCCCCATTTGAAGCATTTTGTGGGAGAAAATATCGATGCGAGTTGTCCAAAGTTGACAAAAGAGTTATGTTGACACACAACGAAGTACTTTAGAGTTCACAGTGGGCGATCATGCGTTTATAAAGGTTGTACCTATGAAGGGTGTAATGCGATTTGACAGGAAAGGGAATCTTAAGCCACAATTCATAGTACCTTTTGAGATCTTAGACTGGGTTCGGAAGTTAGATTATCAGTTAGCATTTCCACGTGCCTTATCAGCTGTATATAATGTATTCCACGTGTCTATGCTTTGAAAATATGTAGCTGATCCATCATATATTATAGATTTCCAATCGATTGATCTTGATGCAAACTTAACATATGAGGAAACACTGGTGGAATTCTTAGCAATCGAGCAGAAGATTCTGAGAAATAAAATGATTAACCTTGGTAAGGTTTTGTGGAAGAATAAGTTGTCGGAAGAAGCTACATGGGAACTCGAGAATAAAACACGGGAAAGATATCCGTTCTTGTTCCCTGGTGCATAGCTTTTTCAAGGAACAAAACTTTTAGGTGGAAAGACTGTAAGGCCCCGAGTTTTATTAAGGGCATTCACTTTTATTTTTGAAAAAAAATCCTTATGTTGCTTGTTTGTGTGTTTAGGTGTTAAACATTTTAGGAATTATTACCTATTTTGATTTGATTATTTGATATTTAACTATAGTTAAAAGTTAACTAAGGATGTAAATTAATTAGAAGAGGGCTTTTTAACCATGGTTAGTTAAGGGCGAAGGGTTAGTTAGTAATAAACTCAAGGGCAAGGACTAGTTAGCAGAGGAATGGATTTGATTGTTATGTGAAGAGGTGGGGGACCAAATAACAATTTAAAAACTTTTAAATTCATCCATTCTTAGTTATATAAGTTAGAATTAAAAAAAGGAAAAAACTTCATCTTCTCCAAATCTCTTCCCCATCGTCGGCCTCAAAGAACCCAAAGGGGGTTTTGTTTCTCAGTTTCTTCAAGGATCTAGCTTAATTCAAGAGGAATTTAGGTGATTTGTGGAAGAAATAACAAATTAGGAAGATTGGAAGAATATCTCTTTGATTACAAAAGCTTCAAGGTAAGAAACTATTCATGGAAACTCAGAGTTCTTCACCTAGGTTTATAGAATTTTTATGTTTCTTTTTGTTTGAGGTTTGTAGAACCAATTCTCTTTGAGTTAAATCAACTTTAAATTTCTGGAACTAGACTCTCGTCAAACCATTTAAAACGGTAGGTTTTGCATCTTAAAAGTTTTCTCAATGGATAAACTCAAAGCTCAAACCTCCAATGGCCAATTTCCAAGTTTTATAGTTTTTCAATTTTTGGGGTTTTCTTAACTTGTACTTAAATTCTTTTAATTCTTTAACTTTTGGGTGTTTAATATATATATATATATATATATATATATCACATAGGAAAAACAAATTAGGAAGGCAAGCTTGTGATTTTTCAAAAACCATAAAAAAGGGGCCGAAAATACTAACACTATTTTAATTTTTAGCTAGTTTTGAAACTTTTTGAATCAGTTATATATTATTGTGTTTGTAGGGAAAAGCGACTTCGAGCCGGGTTTCAAAAGTCGTCTTGTGAAAGGTGAGAATAAAGCGGGTTGTTTCGCAATGGTATGAAGTGTGGAACTTGGTTGTTACCAAAGGGTAATTGGGGCCTTGTCATTGGCTTAAGGGTTGATTGTGATCAAAAGTACCACTTGGGATGAGGATAAAGTGGTGATATCAGAAAGGAAAAGGGAACAAACTGAGCTAGAAACGTAATGATTTGAGGGAAAAGATTGAACAATATTTGAGTACTTTGTGATCATAGATTAATTCTGATTTTTGAATAAGAATATGTGATGTTTTTGTGGTTGATAAGCATGGTAAGTGGAAGATCAAACCAATATCCGATGCATTCTTTTATTATCCTAATTGGTCAAGTCGTTTTGATTACAATACTATTATCATCCTGCTTGGTTGTGTTCTAGAATGAGCATTGTTTAAGTATAGTTTATGCACGACATACTTTCATTTCATGACTCATTAACATTTCATTCATGTTGTTTGAGCCCCATGCGGTTGTAACCTATGTAATGATGAGACGAGTTGGACATTACATATGGTTATCGTGGCGGTAAGAGTGAAGTTCTGAGGCGCTGTGTGAATGATGGCCTAGAATCTCAAGAGGCAATAGTAAGAGCCTATATTTTGAAGTAAAATATTGATGAGATTGACGTTTGGAGTGATCTAATATTGGCCTTCAAAAATAGCATAGATAAGATGCGTAGAATTTTTATAAGCAAAGAATGATGCTCGGTTTGAATTATGGTCTCAAAACATAGTGTTTTAATCAATTCCATGTGAATGCCGCATTACTTACTCATACAACTAAGCCTTATTCTTCATTTAAGCATGACATTCCATTGATGTTTAGTCACTACAAGCACGTCATACTATTAATATTTATATTCGTTTTATTTTCATTGAACGTCATGCTCAGAGGTGTTATTTATCACCTTTCAGGTAATGGTAGAGGTCGAGGACGAGTCAGGACAACTGGTGCTTGTTGAGGCGGCACTTTTTGAATGTCGTTAATTTTGAAGACTAGTTCCTCTAGTTTAACTATGTTTTCAGTCTTTGATCTTTGTCGAGTTGTTTTGTTTTATAATAACTCAAAGTGTGTCGTACTTAACTTTAATCAAAGTCCTTTTGTAAAATGTTTTTGCACTACGCGTTTTGAACAGTGAACTATTTTATTTAGATATGAAGGAGACGTGCCTAAGTTTATAAAACATGTTATCTTCTTATTGATTTTGGAGCTTAGCGTTCATTTACAGGATTTTTTTACTTTAAGATCTTATGAATGTTTTTCAATAGAGTCAATATTTTCGCTTAGCGTACTCGCGTCTCATGCTTACTTACTAAGCTGGGTAGTCTCATATGTCCAACTTGACTAATTTTAATATTTTAAACCCTAAACTCTAAACCCTAAAATTAATTATTTAAATAATATAATTTCTAATTAATAATATTATTAATTACGATTTAAATATACTCAATATTTAAACTATTAATATTGTCTATTTAAGTAACTTTCTTAAATTGTTCATTTCTTCAACTGTCAAATTAATGACTTGATTTCGCGACTACGATATTTGGGATAGCATAAGGACCTGATGGACCTTTACTTCATGGGTTTGATAATTAGTCAATTAAGTGATTAACTCACAATCAGTTAATTAATTATTATCTAACTATGAATAATCCCACTATAAATTCATAGTTGAACTCCCCTCACTATAGATGAGTTATGTCCATTTAGTTTATCTTTATCGTTTTACCCCTGTAAGTATCGCTTTATCCTTGTGTTCTAACTAATTCTCTAATGAACATTAGTTGTAGTCGAACTAGAGATAAAGTACTTATGTGATTAATAGAAGTCGCGGTTCCACTTGTTCATGTCTCGAATCAATACATCAAAAGAGTTTTCTAAAGTTCCTAAAACATTTAGGTATCACACTGATACTATTAGTTTATAGGAAATTTATAAATTCCATCTCATGTAAATATGTTCCTAGCTATTATCTCGTTATGTTCTTAAAACAGGAGTATATTGAGCTTTCATATCAGATCGCTCTCAACCATGTGAATCAAAGAATATAACTCCATGAATAGGAGTTCCCATTTCACTAAGAATTGAGATTTATCACTGTTGATAAACTTAGTTTGATATTTGATCATTTCTCATAAGCGGTACAATTGAGAAATTTGATCAAATATCGTGGTCTTGTCTTATAAAATCAACACTGCATATGATACTTCCATTCTATGTCACCCACATAGATTATCCGGATAAGATCATTTGTCTAATATTGTGACGACCCGACTCCTTTTAAATAATTTAAATTAGATTGCAGCGGAAGACTTATTATTTAATAAAAAATTTGGCGTGGATATGTTTAAAACTTGAACTATCCATAACCTTGTTTACACTTTTCACAATCAGAGAAATTAAACGACAGGAAATGCAATTCCTGTGTAAAGATTAAAAGAGTTTATGACTGAAAAAGTTGAGAAGAAAAGCTCTTATGAGCTTATATACAAATATATATCTCAAAAGACAAAATATAAGACAAAGTGAGTCCATAGACTTTAAAAGTATCTCTAGTCCCTCTTGGCATCATCATCATCCAGATCAGGCTGCACCAACACCTCTCCCACGACCCCGAATATTACCTGAAAATGTTTGTAATATCATGAGCAAACAACAAGCCCAGTGAAAATAAACAGAATAAAAAGTAACATTAGACTCCAAATCCGCATCCGGATTTGTGTCCAAGTAAAACTCACATACCCTTACTTTTCAACCACCAAGAAGGGTTTGTATCAAGTATTTCACTTTTACTTACCAATTCTCCCAAATAATTGAGGAATTATCTTCCAAGCCTTTAGAAGGATGTGTTTCATAACACACATAACATTTTATTTCATTCTCTTCAATACCTTATACTATACATAAGGTTTACATTCAAGTGTTAATCTCCAAATTCAGGATCTTCCAATTTATTGAGAATCTAGTTCTCTTACATATGTCATAATAATTATACAAGATTCAATACACCCTTGTATTCTCTCATTATACAATTCAATCTCATTCCTCTTTCCTTTAGCACTCGGCTATACATCAATTGCATTTCTTTTCTCTATAGAAATACATGTTATACATAATGTTTCAATACTTTTCTCTATAGCAACTTAGACTATTAAAAGTTTACTTTCCTTTTTCTTTAATAAATAATGGTAAGCACACTCGGTCTTAACATATTCAAAAAAGATAATTCATTAACTCGCTCAATAAATGTAAAATACACGCAGTATTTACATCAACATAACTATCAAAATGCTCATAATGACAGTATGAAAGCTCCCGCAGGCTAACTATGCTTCAATATCTTGCTTTCCAAAATAATGCTTATAACGACAGTATGAAAGCTCCCGCAGGCTGACTATACTTCATTATCTAGCTCAACAAGTGTAAAGGGCACACAACCTTTACACCAATATAACCATCACATGCTTATAATGACAGTATGAAAGCTCCCACAGGCTAACTATACTTCATTATCTCGCTTTCCAAAATAAAATATACGAAGTCTTTTCAATAATATCTTCCCACCTCTAGTGATTAATGACAGGTAATGAAGCTCTCGCAGGCTAAGCATTCACCTCATTAACTCACCCACCGAATACAGGTAATGAAGCTCCCGCAGGCTATTAATACCTGTATCCTCGTATATGTATCATAGTAATTATGGACAATACCAGATAATGTGAACTCGCATAGTTCCATCATTATCTCATTATCCACCTCCTCCGATCATGCAAAGTCCCGCAGTCCTTTAGCATTCCTCATGTACATATATGTAAACATAAAACGAATAATACCAGACAATGCAAAGTCCCGCAGTCCTTTAGCATGCCTCATTATTCCTCCCAATAATCGATTATGCAATATGATATGATATGAATATGCTTTTGAGTGCAAGTAAAATAAATATAAACATTCATAGTATGCAAGTAAAAATAAATATAAATATCCAACATAATCCAAAGGACATAAAGGTAAATGGATTATGAATTACTCTTTTACATAAAACAAGCAATTAGGAACTTCTGAAAACAATGAATAAATCACGCCAATCGGCCTTCAGATAACTCGAGATTTTGACTTAATATAAAAGTCTCCAACTCATTTCTCCATTGTTTATTAAACATACGAAGTTCCTTATTCACAATCCTTATTACATTTGGAACCTTCAACTTTCGTTAAACATTAGAAAACTCTGAAGTAAGTCTAAACTTAGAACTTCCAAAAGTTACTTGTTTACTTCGAAAAACCCATGGGTTCTCTCACTCAATTATAACTAACTCCAAGCCTAAGCATGTTAGTTCACTTACTTTAATCCTTTTGATTTAAACCTTAATCTCAACTTCCAATTCTACAAATTGTTCAACTTATTCAGTTTCTAAAGCTACTTTAATTTCTATTTATTCTCACCTCGAATGCTCCCGTGACAACAAAGTTCCCACGAACCAACAAACGAGCAATCCCACCTATAATTCACCAATTGATCAACAAATTACAATTCATATCTAATAAGAGGAAAATTTTGATTTTCGGGTGAATAGTATTTTCGGATGAATAGTGTTTTCGGGTGAATCGTATTTTTCTAAAATCCGGGCTCAAAATCGTCAGAATCCTTGATGGAAATTCATGATTTTAACTTCAAAACTCATTTATAATAAAAAACGAACAAAACCATGTAAAATGTTTTGAAAACTTACTTTTTAGGACTTCTCTTAGGGAACGAGAAACGCTACAAGGCTAGGTTGGATAGGTAGCCCTCGTCCCTAGCAATACAACGCAACTGACATCATCGAAAACGGTCGAGAAACGAAGAAAACCAATGAATCTCTCCATGGATGGAGAGACCCATGGCCATGAAAGGTGGAAGAGAAGAAATGTTGTGATTTTTTAACTTTTTGGTCTATTTAAGAAGATGAGGGAATAGTAATTTAGATATTTTAAGAAATTGAAAATTATGAATACGTCCCTTAATTGATTTTAGGTTATAAAACGAAACCCGATGGTCTTAAACTATCCAAATAGTGATTAATAATTATTAATTGGCTCGTGAATAATTATTAATACGACCAAAACTAATTTAAGCTAATAAAATTATTAAAGGAATTTACGAACGAAATTAACTCGTAAATTCAAAGTTATAAATTCTAAATTAAATCTAAAATCTAAATAAATAAATTCTAAAATTAAATTAAGTGCTTTACATCAAATAATAATAATTAAAATAAATGAATAAATTTCCTTGTAAAAATAACGGGACGTTACAAATATATAAAATGGACAACTGTCAATAGTGTTACTAAGATAAGGTTCCTAAACGTTATCCATTTACTGTAGAAACTTTAAGTTACTCATCTAAACTTTTATCCGCTCGTATGACTCACATACTTAGTCGTGATTTCATAAGAGTAACTTTGGGTTTTAGTATATGAATGTTTGATATTAATATAATCATATATTCCTAATATCGTCAATGAGTAAATATAGATAAAATAAGAACTTATGTTTATTTATTTAATTTATTCCTAATAATAACATGGTAACTAGGAACTACAGGATATAAGTTATCATGGAGAAGTTTTTGAATTGAGAAGAGTCTCATTTTAGTGGGAGGGAATTTTGACCTTCCCAACGTAGGCGTTATTCATGTCACATTAATATACCATGACGAAGAAATTTGTGTTTTAAGGTTATTTTGAATATCATTAAATGTGCATTCATGCATCACATTTAATATATGCCAAAAGTATTAATGAATGGATATGTAGAGATATATTACTAAAGCATGTGTTTATTTATTTATCAGTAACTATGTCAAATAACACTAACTTGACATGGAAAAATGGGCCGATAATGAATGAAGAGAATTATGATTCTTGAAAGTTAGAAATATTTGGTATTCTGGTAAAAGAGCGCATTCACTATGTACTTTACACTGATTGTCTAGAAGAGCCCAACCCTTCTCTTTCAGGATTGTGCGATCCATATGATAGATGGGTACAATTTGATGAGATGACTAAAATGTACATCCTGGAAAGATTGACTTTTCATATGTATAGAATGGTAGAGCTTGCTACCACTACACGAGAGATGATGTATATTATTTACAAATCACATCATAATCCTAAGAATAAAATGGACAGGCTGAAATATGCAAAAAAAAAAAAAAAGTCTATGGACTAGTAAATATGATTTACCTAGTGACTTATGAGATAGTGAGGATTTATTATCCTATTGAGTTTAGAATTTAATTCACTAACTTAACTTTTTATTGTAGACAGATAAATTCATGAAAGTTCTTGAATTCAACTGTAACGTCCTGTTATTTTGAAGTGAATTTATTTTATATTATTTTATTTAATGTTATTTATTTATTTCAATTTAAGTATTTAGTTTAATTATTATTTTTGTAATTTAGAATTTAGTAGTTAATTTCGCCCGAAATTCTTTTTAATCGTTTTAATACTTTAAATTCGCTTCGGTGACATTAATAGGCCAATTAATAATTATTAATCACTTTTAGATTTATTTAAGAGCTTCGGGTTTCGATTTAGAAGTCAAAAGTTATTAAAGGATGCAACCGTCATTTCCCCATTTCTTAAAATATCCAAAAATCCCTATTCACTCATCTTTAAAAATCACAACTTTGACCAAATTTGACAAATTCTTCATTTCTTTCTCTCCTCTTGGCCGTAGCTTTCATCCATCATGGATGAGAGAAGAAAATTCTTGGCCTTTGTTCGTTTCTCGATGGATCGGCTTGATTTCGGTTGCGTTGGATTGGTAGGGACGAGGGCTACCTATCCAACCTACCTTTTCGAAGTTTCCCATTCTCTAAGGGAAGTCCCAAAAAGTAAGTTTTCAAAACTTTTTATATGGTTTTGTTCGTTTTTGATTATAAATGAGTTTTGAAGTTGAAATCATGAATTTCTATCATGGAATTTAACGATTTTGAGCCCGGATTTTTGAAAAACACTATTCACCGGAAAACACTATTAATCCGAAATCACTATTCATCTGAAAATTCAAACTTGTTCTCATATTAGATATGAGTTGTAATATGTTGTGCAATTGATGAATTGTAGGTTCGTTTGCTCGGTTGTTGATTCGTGGGCAATTGGAGATTTGGAGCAAAACTAATTTGGCTAAGGTGAGAATAGTTAGGATTTAAAGTAATTTTAAAAAGCGAATAAGTATAATGATTTGTAGAATTGGAAACTAAGACTAAGACTCGAATCTAAGATTAGAGGAAAACGAGCTAGTACCCATAGGATTAAGAGCTAGTTCTTTAAGTGAGAACTTAGGAGTTCTCGAGGGAAACTTTGAACCTTAGAAAGTTCTAAGTTAGATTCGTTTCGAACCTTAGGATGGATCATTGGAAGTTAAAAGATCCAAACTTTTAGATAGAACGGTTAATAGAACCTCGGATTTTATTGGAAGTTTAGAATCCTTGAAAGAATAGATTAATCGTTTAAGATAGGATTTACTTTTTATTATTGTGGTGGAGTTCGATTTACATATCGTTCTTCCGGAATTTCCTATCTATTTTACTTTATGTCTTTACTTTATGCCTTTTACTTTATGTTTGTTTTGGTTACTTAAATATTCATACTTTACTTTTATTTACTTTTACAAGCATGTGCAAGCATAACCATAACATATTGCACCATAACATCTTGCATCATTGAAAAGAAAGTGAGAAAGAAAGGAAGGGGAGAATGTTGGAGCCTACGGGTAGTGTCTGCATCACCTTCTTCATTCATAAGGTTGAATAGGTATCCTACGGGATGTACCTATTATCTTCATTCATGCATAAGGGTGAATGCGAACCCTACATTACCTTCATGCATATGATCGATGGAATAGAGAATCGAGATGTTATATTTTATGCAAAGTTTATTTACTTTTTCTTATTTATTGTTGTAACAAGTTAATGGATGAGGATTTGACTACGAGTGTTAGTAATATCATCCTTTGAGAGTTTAGAATGAAATTACCTAAAGTTTGGAGAACTTTAGGATTGATTGTGTCAGATTAATTGGACACAAATCGGAATACGAGTTTGAGGTCTATCTTTACTTTTTATTCTTATTATTCTCACTGGGCTTAAGTTGTTAGCTCATGATATTACAAAATTTCAGGTAATACCCTGGCTAAAGGTCGTGGGAGAGGAGATGGTGCTGCATGATCAAGGGATGATGATCTCGAGATGGACTAGGTGTTATGTAAAAGTCCATGGACTGAGTTTGTGAATTTTACCCATTTTGGGATTTGTACAATTGTATATAGCTCTTAAGAGCTTTTGTCTTTGCTTTTATGATTTTAAATCATTTTGAACTCCTGGATAGGAACTTAATGTTCCTTGTGTATTTTAGATTTTGAAGATGTAAACAGGTTTTGGCCAGCCAATTTTTAAACATAACCAAGCCATTTTTCTTAAAATATAAAGACTTCTGCTGTGTATTTCTAATTTTAATTATTTAAAAGTGACGGGTCGTCACATCAACACACAAATGCATTCAAAGGAAGAAAGAAAGAAAACAATAATGGGAAATATGATTTATTATTTTAGTTTTATTTTGATTAATGAATTATTTTGATAATTCTAATCATCAATTTTACTTTTGACAGTAAAAGAATGGAAAAGACATCGTGATTTCATGGAGATAGCACTCTGGAGCTTGAAGAAGTTTTTCTAATTATTTTTATTTTTATTTTGAACCTTAATAGTATCTATGTCTAGAAACTATTTATGATTTGGGTAACTTATGTTACTTTTGTCTCTATGTTTAAAGAAACATATGATTTTATTATTTTGAATAAAATGATAGATTATTGGTTCAAATTCGTATTATTAAGTTAGTATGTGGAATTCTTTATAATACTGAGATGTTCCTGACTATAGATTGGTAGAATTTTAGAGGATGAGACCCTTATATGGCATCTAAGGCTTGGCCATATTAACCTCAACATAATTCAAAAACTGGTTAAAAGTGTACCTCTAAGTAACTTAGAGATTGGTACACTCTCAGTATGTGAATCTTGTATAAAGGGTAAAATGACTAAGCATCCTTTTTCAGTAAAAGGAAATAGAGCCACTGAACCACTAGAATTTATACATTCAGACCTTTGTGATTCAATGAATGTTAAAGCAAAAGGTGGATGTGAGTACTATGTTTCTTTTATAGATGATTGCTCAAAATATGGGTATATTTACCAATTGCAATACAAATTAGCAACTTGTGAAAAGTTTAAGAAGTTTAAGACTGAAGTTGAAAAGCAACTTGGTAAATATATCAAGACAATTTTAATCTGAACGTGGTGGAGAGTATATGGACCTAAAGTTCAAAAACTACTTAGTACAAAATAGGATAACCTCCCAATTTTCAGCACCTGACACACCTCAGCAGAATGGTGTAGCTGAAAGAAGAAATAGAACCTTACTCGAAATGATGATATCAATGAAGAATTACTCATCATTATCAGAATCTTTTTAGTGGAGACTTTGTTATACATACTAATTAGGGTACATTCTAAAAGTTTTTTTAGAAACACCTATTGTGTTATGGTTGGGGCGTAAAGTCAGTTTACTTCACTTCTGAGTATAGGGATGTCCATGAAGGGATGATTTACTAAAATAGCGGAATTTTATTTAGTAAACTAATTAACATTTAATTACAGATCTTTTAATATCATGCAATTTGTAATAAAAACATATAGATTCATGCTTAATTTCAAAAATTAAAACTCTAAAACTTACATTGAGTAATATATGGAGAATCGGTTGGAGGTTTCTTTACAGCATGAATCCTCAGCAACACCGGATCTTCTACGCTATATCCCGATCAAAAGAAAAACTGATTTGTGGGAATCGAACTGGAAGAACAAAAGAAGAAGAAATTTCTTCTAAATTTTTTCCCTAAGGAAAATCGGTAATTGGGCTTGCTCACGCCACTTTCAACATGTATATATACATTTATATTTGTTTATTCTTTATTTAAACTATTAATATATTTAATAATCATATATTTATATATTTAATAATTATATATTTATATATTTAAAATTAGAAAAATTCAAATAATAATTTCTAATTTAAATACATTTAAGCCGAAACTAATATAATTAATTACTATTGAATTTTATCCAATTAATTAATTATTTTGGGTCAATACCAATTTGTTTCTTAAACCAATTGAATTTAATTCTCTCTAGTATTTATTATTAAATTAAATAAACTCATTATTTAATTAATAATATTAATTATTAATGTTCATTTAAATAAACTCATTATTTAAATAATTAATAATATTAACATTAATTTCCGTTTAAATAATTTATTTATTTAAACAATTAATTTTGCCTTATAATATTATAATTGATAATGTAATATTAATTTCCGTTTAAATAAACTCTTTATTTAAATAATTAATATTGTATCCATATTAATAATATTAATATTATTTTTCATTTAAATAACCTCATTATTTAAATAATTACTTAAATTATTTGTTCTTCCTAAGTTAAATTAATAACTTAGTTTTGCTACAACGATATTTGGGCTAGCTTAGTGACCCGATGGACCTATAGATCATAGGCTTAATAATTAGTCAATTAAGTGATTAACTCATAATCAGTTAATTACTTATTATTTAACTATGAATAATTCCACTATAGATTCATAGCTGAACTCCCCTCACTATAAATGACTTATATCCATTTAGTTTATCTTTATTTATATCTGTGATATATCCTTCACGTGGAACCCTCATAACTACAGGCGTATTAAATTTACCATTTTGCCCCTGTAATTACCGTTTTTATCCTTGTGTTCCCCCTGATTCTCAAATGAACTTTATCTTTAGTCGAACTAGAGATAATATACTTATGTGATCAATAGAAGTCGTGGCGTCACTTGCTCATGTCTCGAATCAGTACATCAAGGGAGTTTCCTAAAATTCCTAAAATGTTTAGGTATCGCTGTGATGACCCGACTCTTTTAAATAAATTAAAAATCAGATTGACAGCGGAAGACTTTAAATTTAATAAAAATTTGGCATGAATATGTTTAAAACTCAGACTATCTATAACCTGTTTACAATCTAAAATCCGAAATCTAAAACACAAGGAACTCAAGTTCCTATCAGGAGTTCAAAGAGGTTTATAACAATAAAAGTGAAATGAAAAGCTCTTAAGAGCTTATAACAAATTTACATCTCAAAGACCGAAAATAAAACAAAATAAGATAAGCTTAGCCCCGAGACTTTTAAATGACATCTAGTCCATCTCCTCATCATCATCCTCTCGATCAAGCCGCACCAGCTCCTCTCTCATGACCCGAACACCTGAAAATGTTTGTAATATCATGAGCTAACAACAAAGCCTAATGAGAATAAACAAAATAAAAAGTAAAGTTAGACCCCAAACCCGTATCCGGATTCGTGTCCAAGAACATACTTACTCTTTGCTATCAATACATTCAAAGAGTTTATATCAAGTGTTCCACTTTTACTTACCAATTCTCCGATATAATTGTGGAACTACATTCCAAGCATTTCTGTGTATGGTTTGGTAATGCATATAGCATTTATATCTCATTTTCTTTATATACCTTATACTATATACAAGGTTTACATCAAATCTTATTCTCTCAAATAAGAGATCTTCCAATTTAGTGAGAAACTAGTTCTCTTACATATGTAATTTATTGAGAAACTAATTCTCTTACATATGTATCACATAATAATTATACAAGGTTCAATACGCCCTTGTATTCTCTCAAATATCCAATTCAATCTCATTCCTTTTTCCTATAGCACTCGGCTATACATCAATTTCATTACTTTTCTTTATAGAAATGTGTCATACAAAATGTTCAATTCTTTTCTCTATAGCAACTCAGGCTATCAAAAGTTTACTTTCCGTTATTTTTAATATATTAATGTTAAGCTCACTCTAACTTAACATATTCAACAATCACAAGTTGCGATTAATGATGATAATATTAGTACACGTAGTCTAATCATTATTCATTAATTCGCTAAACAAGTGTAAAGGACATATAACCTTTACATCAATATAACATCAATTGCTTATAATGACAGTATTGAAGTCCGCAGTCCTTTCAATACTTCATTATCTCGCTTACAAGTGTAAAGGGCACACAACCTTTACATCAATAACATCATAAATGCTTATAATGACAATATTGAAGTCCCGCAATCCATCAATACTTCATTATCTCGCCCCACAAGTGTAAAGGGCACTCAACCTTTACATAAATATAATATCAATATAATCTTCCCACCTCTAGTGAATAATGTCAGGTAATGAAGTCCCGCAGTCCATCCATACCTCATTATCTCACCCACCGAATACAGGCTTCAATGCACACCTGTATTCTCGTATATGTATCATAGTAATTATGGATAATACTAGATAATGTGAACTCGCATAGTTCTATCATTATCTCATTATACATCTTCTCCGATCATGCAAAGTCCCGCCGTCCTTTAGCATTCCTCATGTACATATACAGAAATATAAAACGAATAATACCAGACAATACAAAGTCCCATAGTCCTTTAGCGTGTCTCATTATTCCTCCCAATAATCGATTATGCAATATGATATGATATGAATTATGCCTTCGAGTGCAAGTAAAGTAAATATAAACATGCAACATAATCGAAATGGCATAAAGGTAAAGTGCTTAAAGTAAAGTGCCTAAAGTAAAAGGATCATAGATGTCCTTATGCATAAAGTAAATAAATAGGAATTTCGGAAGAACAATAAGTAGTTCGAACTTTCGATACTTTCATAAAAGTAAGTTCTTATTTTAAATAATTGAACTTCACTTTCAAGGATTCTAAACTCCCAAATAAAATCCAAAATTCTATTTTCAAGTTCCTTTAACCATTTTATCTAAAAGTTTGGATCCTTTAACTTCCAATGATCCATTCTAATCTTTGAAACGATTCTAACTTAGAACTTTCAAAAGTTCAATGTTTCCCTCGAGAAACTACAAAATTTTCACTCAAAGAACTAGCTCCTAATCCTAAGGTCACTAGCTCACTTTCCTTTACTCTTAGAATCAAATCTTAATCTCAACTTCCTACCCTACAAACCGTTCAACTTTTCGGTTTCTGAAACTACTTTAAATCATATTTATTCTCACCTTGGCCCATTTAGTTTTGCTCCAAATCTCTGATTCCCACGAATCAACAACTGAGCAAACGAACCTACAATTCATCAATTGCACAACATATTACAACTCATAACTAAGATGAGAACAAGTTTGAATTTACGGATGAATAGTGATTTCGAATGAATAGTGTTTTTGGGTGAATATTGCTTTTCGAAAATCCGAGCTCAAAATCGTCAAATTCCATGATAGAAATTCATGATTTCAACTTGAAAACTCATTTATAATAAAAAACGAACAAAACCATATAAATTTTTTTGAAAACATACTTTTTGGGACTTCCCCTAGAGAATGAGAAACTCCGAAAAGGTAGGTTGGATAGGTAGCCCTCGTCCCTACCAATCCAACGCAACCGAAATCAAGCCAATCCGTCGAGAAACGAAGAAAACCAAAACCACATCCATGGAAGATGATGGCCACGACAATGAGAGAAGAAGAAGAAGAGAAAATGTAATTTTTGGTCAAATTTGTGATTTTTAAAGATGAGTGAATAGTGATTTTAGATATTCTAAGAAATTGAAAATGACGGTTGCGTCCTTTAATGACTTTTGACTTATAAATCGAAACTCGAAGCTCTTAAATTAATCTAAAGGTGATTAATAATTATTAATTGGCCTATTAATAATTGTTAATGTCACCGAAGCAAATTTAAAGTATTACAACGATTAAAAAGAATTTCAGCCGAAATTAAATACTAAATTCTAAATTACAAAAATAATAATTAAACTAAATACTTAAATTGAAATAAATAAATAAAATAAAATAAAATAAAATAAAAATCACTTCAAAATAAGGGAACGTTACAATCGCACTGATACCGTTAATTTATAGGAAAGTTATGAATTCCATCTCGTGAAAATGAGTTCCTAGCTACTTATCTAGCCATGTTCCCAAAACAGGAGTGTATTGAGCGTTCTTACAGATCACACTCATCCATGTGAATCAAAGAACATAACTCCATAAATAGGAGTCCACATTTCACTCAAGATTGAGATCTATCATGGTTGATAAACTTAGTTTGATATTCAATCATTTCTCGTAAACGGTACTAATGAGAAATTTGATCGAACATCGTGGTTCTATCTTATACAATCAACATTGCATATGATACTTCCATTTCATGTCTCCCACATGAATGATCAGGATTAGATCATTTGTCTATAAACAAAATACGAAGCTATCAACAGTGTTACCAAGATAAGGTTCCCAAACATTATCCGTTTACTATAGACACTTTTAAGTTACTCATCTCGACTTTAATCCTCTTGTATGACTCACATACTAAGTTGTGATTTCATAAGATTAGCTTAGTGTTTACTATTTGAATGTTTGATATTACTATATTTTCATATATTCCTAATATCGTCAATTAAATCAATCTAGATAATATAATAAGAACTTATGTTTATTTATTTAATTTATTTGTAATAAATTATCCTCATTAAATAATTACAAGTTTTAGGACACCATTCCTAATAGTTCAGTCCATGTGTTGAAAACTAACCCTAAGAAATTAGAACCATGATATAAGGTATGTTTCTTCGTAGGCAACCCTAAAGAGACACATGGTGGGTTGTTTTATAGTTCTCAAGAGAATAAGGTGTTTGTTACCACAAATGCCAATTTCTTGAAAGAAGAACATATAGGAAACCATAAATATCTTAGTAAGTTAGTACTGGAGGAGATTATTCCAAGTGAAACCACAACTGTGCCAATAAGTGTTGTTGACTTGCCTAACTCTTCAAGTAGAAAGAGAAATTCTAATCAAATCCAGTTAAGTTCACATCATGGTGGAAGAGCACCTAAAATGCCTGAATGATATTTAGGCATAACCCAGGTTGATAATGGAGATATTGACTTAGAGTATCCATTATCTTACAAAGAAGTAATGGTAGATGTGAACAAGGAAAAATGGCTCAAAGCCATGGATCTTGAGATGGAGTCCATGTACTCCAATTGAGTCTGGGGACTTGTAAATCAATCGATTGGGATCAAACTCGTTGAATTCAAGTGGATCTACAAAGAAAATGTAAAGCTGGTGAGAAAGTGGAGACTTTCAAAGTTAGACTCGTAGCAAAGGATTATTCCCAAAGGAAAGGGGTGGACTATAAAGAAACCTTCTCCCTTGTTGCTATGCTAAAGTCTATTAGATATCTTTTATCCATCGATGCCTATTTTGATTATGAAATTTGACATATGGATTTCAAGATGACATTTATGAATGGCTATATTGACAAGAGTATCTATATGCTCCAACTAGAGGGATTCATAATCCAATGTTAAGGAAAACAAGTTTGTAAATTGTAAAAATCTATCTATGGATTAATGCAAGCTTCACAGTCTTGGAACTAACATGAGAGTATTGTTAGAAGTTAAGAAATAGCTAGCTAACAAATTCTAAATGAAACATTTGGGAGAGACTCAATATGTTCTTTGCATCCAAATCATAAGAGATCTCAAAAACAAAACATTAAGGTTGTCTCATACATCCTACATTGACAAGATGGTTGCCAAGCATGGAATGGATAAATCTAAGAAAGAGGCGTTACTTTTCAAGCATGTGATTTATCTTACAAAGGAGCATGCTCCTAAAATTCCTCAAGAAGGTGAGAGTATTTGATAATATCATTATGCATCAGCTGCTGGAAGTCTAATGTACACAAAGTTATGTACTAGAGAAGATATTTTTTATGTAGTATGGATAGTAAATCGTTATCAGTCAAATCCTTGTTATGAGCACTAGGTGGCAGTCAAGAATATTCTCAAATATCTACGAAGAATGGAGAACATGTACTAGTGTATGATGAAGAGGATTTGATTCTCAAGGGGTATACAAATTCTGATTTTCAATTAGGTAAAGAGTCGAGGAAATCCACATTTGGATCAGTATTCATACTTTGTGGTTGAGCCATTGTTTAGAAGAGTATTGAGCAAAGTTGTATTGTCAACTCCACAATGGAAGCTGAGTACATAGCTGCTTATGAAGTTGCAAAGGAAGGTATTTGGCTTAGAATGTTTCTACCCGATCTGAAGGTAGTACCATATATGGAAAGAACTATAACACTTTTTTTGTGATAAAAATGGTGTTGAAGTAAACTCCAAACAGCCTAGAAGCCACAAATGAGGAAAGCACTTGGAGATAAAGTATCACCTAATAAAGGAGATAGTCCAAAGAGGAAATTTTGTAGTGACAAAGATAACCTATGAGGATGTAACGTCCCATTACTTTTGAGGTAATTTTTTTAAAATTTTATTTAATTTAGAATTTATAACTTAGAATTTACGAGTTTATTTTGTTCGTAAATCCTTTTAATTGATTTATTAGCTTAAATTAGTTTGGGACATATTAATAATTATTAACGAGCCAATTAATAATTATTAATCACCTTTTGTAAGTTTAAGTGCTTCGAGTTTTATTTTTAAAAGCTAAAAGCAAATGAGGGACAAGTTTGTAATTTCCAAATTCTTAAAATATCTTGGCACTATTCATTATCTCTTTAAAAACACAAAATGTTACCAAATTTGACCATTCTTTCTCTCCTTTCATCCATAAAGTCGTAGCCCTCAACCCTTGGGAGATTTTTTTTTTGGATTTTCTTCGATTCTCGGTCGATCGTCTCGATTTTGGTTGCTTTGGATAGCCCTCGATCCAAGCTTTCTTTTAACGTACCATTGGAACTTTTCCTTCATTTTTGAGGCCTCAAGGTAAGGCAAAGTTTCTAAATGTTTAAGGGTTTTGTTCTAGATGATGTTTTAATGGAATCCATAGTTGAAATCTTCAATTTCTTACCGAGAAACTTGAAGATTTCAATTAAAGAAGTTGTTATACGTACTTAGTAAGCTTCCCCTTAACCCTAGACTCGAGATAGAACCAAAATTCGTCCTGTTTGAATTATCCTAATCGTGGGCTGATTTCGAGATGTTTTTAATTGATTAATCTTATGTTGTAATTAAATTCAGGAAAACCCTAATTATGATTACCCATTAAAATTGCAGACTTCCAAAATACTAGAAACCAACCCGAAACGCCTCTAAATTATCTAAAATCAAGAAAATCAAACCCAAGACCCACCCCCCTGGTCAAGTCGAGAGCCTATTGGGGTATTTTTTAAGGTTTTTTCATATTTTTATGCTTTTAGGTGTCGTTTATTCAATGTTTGGTTAATTAATGATTGTTGGATGTAATTAAATTGTAGGTGTTTTTGGACCGCCTCTTGAACGCTCTTTCAGAACCTTAGAGCTAAACCTACTACTTTACCAAGGTGGGGTTAAATAGAATTTAAATGTAAACTTAGAAACTGAACAAGTTGAATGACTTGTATGATCGAAAGTTGAGATTGAGATTTGAATCGAAAGGATTAAAGTAAGTGAGCTCACTTGTTTAGGTTTGGGAGTTAGTTCTAATTTGAGTTGAGAGAACTCATGGATATTTCGAATGAAACAACTAACTCCTGGAAGTTCTAAGTTTAAGTTCGCTATGGCATTTCCTAATAATTATTGGAAGTTGAAGGTTCCAAGTATAATAGGGTGAATAAGGAATTTGGATATGAAACTTCATATGTTTACTAAAAACAATGGAATCAATAAATTTGAGACTTTTATGTTAAAGTTAGTAACTCGAATTTATCTGAAGGCCGTTTGGCTTGACTTATTCATTGTTTTTCAAATGTTCCTACTTTCTTATTTTGTGTAGAAAAGGTAATTAATGATTCATGTATCATTGATCGTTATGCTCTTTCGATTACTTTGAATGGTTAAATTTACGTTTATTCGCACTTGAGACTCTATTTATGTTTATTTTACATGATCGTATTAGAGGACTAATGAAACAATGGCTAGCCTGAGTGTGTTTTCATTGTTTGGTATTATTCATTTTATGTTCACATGTATGTATTATGAGGAATGCTAAAGGCAGCGTGAACTTTGCATGGTCGGGGGGATGGATAATGAGATAATGATGGGACTGCGCGTGCTCATATTATCTAGTATTATCCATAATTACTATGATACATATATGAGATAATGTAAGGGTTGAGTGTACCTTACATTAGGTGAGTGCGATAATGAGGTAATGGTTAGCATGCGTGAGCTTTCATTACCCGTCATTATTCACTAGAAGTGGGAAGATAACTATAAAAGACTATGTGTACTTTGATTTGTAAAGCGAGATAATGAAGTATTGTTAGACTATGTGTGCTTTCAATACTATTATTATAAGCATGGTTTGATTATATTAATGTAAAGCCGAGTGTACTTTACATGAATTGGGCGAGTTAATGAATAATGTTGAGACTGCGTGTGCTAACATTATCGACATTAATCGCGAGTTATGATTGTTTGAATATGTTAAGACCGAGTGAGCTTAGCATGATTTTGGTTATATAGTCTAAAGGCCGAGTGTGCTTTAAATGTATTGAGCGAGTTAATGCATAATGTTGAGACTGTGTGTGCTAACACATTAATCGCGTGTTATGTTATTTCAATTTGTTAAGACCGAGTGAGCTTAGCATGATTTATTAATATAAATGAATGTAAACATTATGTATAGTATAAGGTATTAAAGAGAATGAAATAAGAATGTTATGTGTGTTATGTAACATGTCCTATAAAGGCTTAAGAGCTAGATTCTAGATTATTTGGGAGATTTAGTAAGTGAAAGTTGGATACTTGATGTGAAACCCATTTGAAGGGGTTGATTGGCAAAGAGTGTGTAAGATTTGTTTGGACACAAATGCAGATACGAGTTTGGAGTCTAATGTTACTTTACTTTCCGTTTATCTTCACTAGGTTTTCGCTCATGATACTACAATTTTCAGGTAATGCTCGTGCTCGGGATCGTGGGAGCTGATGATGTGGCGAGATGGACTAGAGATGTTTTAAAGTGTATGGACTCATTTTATTTTATGTTTCTCTTTTAGGATTGTACATGTGTATATAAGTTCATGAGAGCTTTTTTTTAAACTTTAATAACTCTGAAAGCTCCTTTAAACTTTGCATAAGGAAATGCGCATTTTCTTGTCTTTACAATTCTCTGATTGTGAAAAATGTAAACATGTTTTCGGATAGTTCGAGTTTTAAATGTATCCATGCCCTTTTTTTATTATTAAGACTTCCGTTGCATTCTGGATTTTAAATGATTTAAAAGGAGTCGGGTCGTCATAATTGGTATCAGAGCCTAAGGGTTCCATAGACTACATGCAACACATGTTTGTTTTTCAAGTTTTGGTTTCAGTCCATTCTCTAGTCATCGTCTGAGATCAGCGGCACCAGGTATCCCTAAACCTTTTTATTTAAACTCGATTGTTTATTTACGCTTTGGTAATAGAGTAGTGAGTTCTCTTTTACTAGTAGCTTATCAAATTCTATTGGTTGTGATGCAGTATGCCCCTAGAAGTGGTGCTAGGTGAGTTAGAGCGGGGGTGATTGCTCCTGTGTAAGTCAAATGATGAGCTCGAAACCCCACTCCTCCTTCACCACCACCACTTGTGGATCAGAAGGATGTTAGAGGTTTGATACCTAGTGATGAAGAGTGGGATGATGAGATTTTTGTTGTACCGAGGCAGGGGTAGAGAGTTTATATTACCGAGAAAGATTACTTTAATTTATTGTGGGATGTTGGTAGGCCTGCAGAGCTTGTTGTACCTCCACCTAGGGTAGCAAATTTGGTAGTTGATCAGGTTCGAGTTACCGATGCAGCGAGGACTCTGAGAGAGTATAGACGTTATGCACCTATTGAGATTGATGGGACGCCTATGGGTTCAGCAATAGATGAGAGATGGGTTATGAGGGTTGAGAGGGCCTTACTGTTTATTCAGTCTCTAGACCGCCTGAAGGTCCATTGTGGTACGTGCTTTGCGTTTGACTACTTTTGAGATCTCTATCTTCTACTTTGGAGATTACTTTCGAGATATTTCGAGAAAATTTCTTTTATAATTATTATCCAGGGGATCTACGAGATCAGTTGAAGGTTGAGTTTTTGACACTTAAACAGGGTGACAAGACCGTGGCAGAGTATGAGCGAGAGTTTGATCGACTGTCCAGGTTTTCTATTAGACACATCGCTGACCTACAGAACAAAAAGAAGAGGTTCATTGTGGGACTGGGAGTCGAGGTTAGGGGTCAGGTATATGCTTTGCGTCTGACTACTTTTGAGGAGGCTTTAAAGTTTGCTCTTTCTTTATACTTGGTATCTTATGAAAAGAAGGGCAAATTAGCTGCTACTGGATAGATTTCCTCCCAGAAGAGGGAAGCAAAGGACGACTATGCTTGTCGAGGGATACCGCCACAATAGAGACAGCAACAACATCAGGCTCGGGGTGGAGCCTAGTATGGACAGTTGAGGGCACAGGGACAGGTTCATCCTTATTGCCATAACTGTGCTAGTTATCATTTTGGGAGATGCACCCTACCACCGAGATGTTATACTTATGGTCATACTGGGCATCATGGCATTCACTTTAGGGCTTATCAAGCACAACCATCGCAACATGGTAACTAGGTCAGGGTGGTCAGTAGAGTCCACAGCCAGCACCGCCAGCTTTGTATGCTCCTCAGGGTAAGGAAAGAGGTCAGTACATGGGTAGAGGTCAGGGTAGACAGGCTCAGCAATACGAACTTCCTCCCATTACTTTTGAGGTAAAAAAAATTTATATATTTATTTTATTTTAATTAAAGTATTTAAAGTTAATTTTAGAATTAGTAATTTAGAATTTAGGAGTTTATTTCATTTTAAACCTTTTTAATCGCTTTATTAGCTTAAATTAGTTGTGGTCATATTAATAATTATTAACGGACCAATTAATAATTATTAATCACTATTTGACTAGTTTAAGAACTTAGGGTTTCGATTTCAAGTTAAAAGTCATTAAAGGGACGTAACCGTAATTTCTAAAATTCTTAAAATGTCAAATTACTATTCACTTCTTCATTAAAATCCCAGGTTGACCAAAAGTTGACCAAACTTTTCATTTCTTCCTCTCCTCTTGTTGTGAGCTTCCTTCTCCATGGGGGAATTTTTGGTTTTCGTTCGTTTCTCGACGTATCGACTTGATTCCAATTGTGTTAGATAACCCTCGGTCCAAGCATCCTTTTCAACCTAACAATCAAACTTTCCATCCGTTTTCTAAAGGCCTCCAGGTATGACAAAGTTTCTAAACTATCCTTCAAATAGTGTTTTAATGGAATCCATGGTTGCAATCATCGATTTCTTGCCGAGAAACTCGAAGATTTCAATCGAGGAAGTTGTTTTAGGTGTTTTTGGAACTTTCCCTTAACCCTAAACCCGAGTTTGAGCCAAAACCCGTCCTGTTTGAAAAGTACGAATTGTGGGCTGTTTTGGGATGTCTTATTATTGAATAATTGTATGTTGTAATTAAATTCGGGAAATTGATTATTGTCCAAAAACCCTAATTATGGTTACCCATTGAAATCGGGAACTTCCAAACTACTTGAAACTAACCCGAAACACCTCTAAATTGCCTAAAAGCCGAAAAATCAAACCCGAGACCCATTTTCTTAATAAGGGCCGAGAGCACCCTTAGACTTTTTCAGGGTTTTTCGTCGTTTTATGCTTGTAGATGACAATTGATCGATGTTTGGTTAATTAATAATTGTTAGATGTAATTTTAATTGTAGGTGTTCTTGGACCGTTGCTTGATCGCTCTTTCTGAACCCGGGAGTGAAATCTACTTTTGCCAAGGTGAGAATAATAGAATTTAAAGTAGCTTTAGAAAGCAAGTTGAATGATTTGTAGGATCAGAAGTTGAGATTAAGGTTTGAATCGAAAGGATAAAAGAAAGTGAGTTAACATGCTTAGGCTTGGAGTTAGTTCTAATTGAGTGAGAGAACTCATGGATTTCTCGAGGGAAACGTTAAACTCTTGGAAGTTCTAAGTTTAGATTAGTTCTGAAGCTTAAGAATGACTATCGGAAATTGAAGGTTTCGAGTATAATGGAATGAATAAGAAACTTGATTATGTAACTTGGAATACTTATTGGAAGCAATAGAATCATTTGAATTGGAGACTTTATGATTAAGTTAGTAATTCAAGTTTAACTAAAGGCCGTTTGGCTTGATCTATTTATTGTTTTCTTATTAGAAGTTCCTAATTTCTCATTTTATGTATAGAGTATTACGAGATCCATTTACCTTTATGTTCTTTCGATTACTTTGAATGTTTATATTTACTTACTTGCACTTGAAAGCATATTCATATCATATCATATCATATTGCATTATCAATTATTGGGAGGAATAATGAGGCAATGCATAGACTGAGTGTGCTTGCATTGTCTGGTATTATTCGTTTTATGTTTCCGCATATGTACATGAGGAATGTTAGAGGACTGCGGGACATTGCATGATCGGAGTAGATGGATAATGAGATAATGATGAAACTATGCGAGTTCACATTATCTGGTATTATCCATAATTACTATGATACATATACGAAGATACAAAGTATGACTTAGCCTACGGGAGCTCATTACCTGTATTCGGTGGGTAAGATAATGAGGTGAATGAACTTAGCCTACGAGAGCTTCATTACCTGTCATTATTCACTAGCGGTGGGAAGATATTATTGAAAGGAATTCGTTTATTTTATTTTGGAAAGTGAGTTTAATGAGGTGAATGAACTTAGCCTATGGGAGCTTCATTTCCTGTCATTATTCACTAGAGATGGAAAGATATTATTGAAAGGAATTTGTATATTTTATTGTTGGAAAGCCAGATAATGAGGTGAATGAATTAGCCTACGGGAGCTTCATTACCTGACATTATTCGCATGTGATGGTTATATTGATGTAAAGGTTGTGTGCCCTTTACAATTGTTTAGTGAGTTAACGAATAATTATTAGACTGCGTATACTAACAAGATCATCTTTTAACGCAACTTATGATTGTTGAATATGTTAAGTCCGAGTGAGATTAACATTATTTTATCAAACATAAAGGAAAGGTAAACCTTATATATAGTATGAAGCATCAAAAGTATGAACCAAAAAGAGATATATGATATGAAAACATTCTTCCAAATTTTGGGAGTTTTAGTAAAGAATATGTAATTTTTACTTGGACAGAAATCAGAATGCGGGTTTGGAGTCTATTGTTACTTTTTATTCTTTTTATTTTCATTGGGCTTGCTTTTAGCTCATGATATTTCAAAGATTTTCAGGTAATGCCTATGCTCGAGGTCGTGGGAGAGAAGCTGGTGTGGCCTGTTGAGTTGATGATGATATCGAGATGGACTAGATATACTTTTAAAGTCCATGGACTCATTTTGTCTTTTATTTTGTCTTTTGAGATGTATATTTGTATATAAGCTCATAAGAGCTTCTCGTTTTAACTTGTACAATTATAAACTCCTTTAAACTTTAGAACGGGAATTGAATTCCTTGTCTTTAATTTCTCTAATGTGAAAAATGTATACAGGTTTTTGGATAGTCCAAGTTTCAAACATATCCACGCCGTTTTTTTTAAATACCAAGACTTCCGCTGTGTTTTGGTCTTTAAATGATTTAAAAGGAGTCGGGTCGTCATAGTGTTTCTACCTCAGTGGGAAAGTTTGTTATTTTTGATAGTGTGATTAGTATTGATGATTTGTATTTTCTGGGTTGTTGTTTACATGCTACACTTATTATTATGCCAATGTCTAATTTTGATGTGATTTTGGGTATGGATTGGCTATCTGCCAATCGTGCCACTATTGATTGTACTGAGAAAGTTATTGGTTTTATGAGTCCATATGGGACCAGTTTACATTTTCATGGGTCTAGTAGCCAATTAGCACCCACTTTGGTATCTATGTTAGAATATAGAGCGCTTCTAAGTGATGGAGTTTGGGGTTATATATCTAGTGTTGTCGATACGCCTGTACCGGAGAGTAGCTTGCGTTTTGTGCTAGTGGTGAGGGATTTCGTTGATTTTTTTCCTGATGAGTTACCTGGTTTACCACCAATGAGAGAGCTAGACTTTCAGATTGAGGTTGCTCCTGGGACAGCTCCATCATCCAAAGAATCTTATTGTATGGCACTAGCTGAGTTGAAAGAGCTTCAGAGTCAGTTACTGGAACTCTTAGACTTGGGGTTTATAGGCCCTAGTGTTTCGCCATGGGGAGCTCCGGTGTTGTTTGTGAAAAAGAAAGATGGCTCTATGAGGTTGTGCATCGACTATAGAGAGTTAAACCGCGTTATAGTGAAAAACAAGTATCCTTTTCCAAGGATAAAGGATTTGTTTGATCAGTTGAGGGGAGCCACTATCTTTTTGAAGATAGATTTGAGATCTGGCTATCACCAGTTGAGGATTCAGGATGAGGATATTCCCAAGACTGCTTTCAAGACACGTTGTGGACATTATGAGTTTGCAGTTATGTCTGGCTTGACCAACACGCCTACAACTTTTATGGACCTTATACATACTGTTTTCAGAAGGTTCATTGATTCTTTTGTGACTGTGTTCATCGATGATATCTTGGTTTATTCCAAGACCGAGGAGTTACATGCTATACATTTAGGGAAAATTTTGACAGTGTTACAAAATCAGAAGTTGTATGTCAAGTTCTCATAGTGTGAGTTTTGTCTGAAAGAAGTGGCATTTTTCGGCCATGTGTTATTGAGTAAATGGATATTTATTGATCCCTCAAAGATTGAGGCACTTAGTAACTGACCTAGATCAACTAGTGTAGCTGTGATTCATAATTTTCTGTGACTTGTGGGCTATTATAGATGATTTGTGTAGGATTTTTCCAAAATTTCTTTAGCCTTCACACATTTGACTAGGAAAGGAGTCGATTTTCTATGTCTGAAGAGTGTGAAAGGAGCTTTGAGGAGCTCAAGAGGAGGCTTGTGATGACACCAGTTCTAGTGTCACTCGATAAAATTGGTGGTTTGACCGTGTATACGGATGCTTCCAAGAAGGGTTTTGGATGCGTGTTGATGCAACATGGGAAAGTTATAGCCTATGCTTCTCGTCAGTTGAAAGAACATGAGAAGAAGTATCTGACTCATGATATGGAGTTGGCGGCTGTTGTACATGCATTGAAGATGTGGAGAGATTACTTGTATGGTGAGAAGATCATAATATTTACCAACCATAAAGTCTCAAGTATTTCTTCACTCATAAGGAATTGAACATGAGACAGGGACGATGGTTAGAGCTGGTTAAGGATTATGACTGTGATATTCTATACCATCTTGGGAAGGCCAACATAGTGGTTGATGCACTTAGTAGAAATTCATCACACTCGTCAGCCTAATCAGCTATACAGTTGAGATTTAGATTGGATATGGAGCGAGCTGAGACATCACTCCTTATTGTTGAGGTTACCGTGAGCCGAGCTAGCTTAACAGTGGGGCCAACTTTGAGACAAAGGATGATTGATGCACAGAGAGGTGAGGCTCATTTACAGACCGGTTTTAGAGAGGAAGAGTCAGATATGCCTAGCCACTTTACCTTTTCTACAAAGAGTGCTTTGATGTATCGTAAGAGGCTTTGTGTGCCATTGGGAATGACTTTTAGAAGGTAACTGTTGGAGGAAGCTCACAGTTCTATCTTTTCTATTCATCCACGTAGTACGAAGATGTACAGGGGCTTGAGACAGCACTATTGGTGGCTTGGAATGAAACGTGAGATTGCAGAATATGTTAGTAGGTGCTTGATTTATCAGCAAGTTAAGGCCTTGAGAAAGAGTTCACCGGCTTATCTTAATCCTCTGAGTGTCTTAGAATGGAAATGGGAGGAGATTTCCATGGATTTTATAAGTGGTTTAACGAGGACGTCAAGGGTTACGATACCATTTGGGTGATTGCAGACCGTTTGATGAAGACTGTACACTTTATACCTTGGAGGATCACTTACCCAGTTGAGACTTGGGCACAAGTGTATTTACGGGAGATTGTCATATTACATGGTGTGCCAGTAAGAATCGTATCATATTGGGACACTCGATTTGTCTCGAAGTTTTGGCAGAGTTTACATACAACCATAGGTACTGGCCTTGATTTTACACAGCCTTTCACCCTCACACTGATGGTCAGATCGAGAGGGTTAACCATATTTTGGAGGATATGTTGAGGGCTTGTGTTCTTGATTTTGGTGGTAGTTGGGACTCTCAATTGTACTTGGTAGAGTTTGCATATAATAACAGTTACTAGACTACTATCGAGATGGCACCGTTTGAGGCACTTTATGGTAGAAAGTGTTGTTCTATCGCTCATTGGGATGAGGTTGGGGAGAGGAGACTTTTGGGGCAAGAGTTGTTACAGATAACTAGCTAGTCGAACGCTTTGATTAGAGAGAGGATGAGGGGTCGATAGAAGAGTTATGCCGATAAGCGGCGTAGTCCGCTTGAGTTTGCAGTAGGGGACCACATATTCTTAAAAGTGATGCCTATGAAAGGTGTTATGAGATTTGGGAAGAAGGGTAAAGTGAGCCCTAGGTTTATTGGTCCTTTCGAGATACTCGATCGAGTAGGAACAGTAGCTTACCGTTTGGCTTTACCATCTTCATTATCGGTCGTTCATAATGTTTTTCATGTATCGATACTTCAGAAATATATGGCGGATTCTTTCCACGTGATTGATTATGAGCCTGTAAATATGGATGCTAATACGTCTTATGAGGAGACACTAATTGAGATCTTAGCGTCGAACAAAAGGTGTTGAGAAACAAAACAATTCACTTGGTTAAGGTTCTTTGGAGGAACCAAGTTTTGGAGGAAGCTACGTGGGTGCGTGAGGATGATATGTGGGCTAAGTATCCTCACGTTTTCACTTAGGGAGCATACTTTCGGGGACGAAAAGCCTTTTTAGGAGGGAAGACTTTAACGTCCCGTTACTTTTGAGGTACATTTTTATTTAATTTAAGTATTTAAATTAATTTAGAATTTATAACTTTGAATTTACGAGCTTATTTCTTTCATAAATCCTTTTAATTGCTTTATTATTTTAAATTAGTTTGGGGCGTATTAATAAATATTAACGAGCCAATTAATAATTATTAATCACCTTTTGGTAAACTTAAGTGCTTCGAGTTTCGTTTTCAAAAGCTAAAAGCAAACAAGGGAAAAGTTCGCAATTTCCAAATTCTTAAAATATCTTGGCACTATTCATTATCTCTTTAAAAACACCAAATTTGACCAAAATTGACAATTCTTTCTCTCCTTTCTTCCTTAAAGTCATAGCCCTCATCCCTTGGGAGATATTCTTTTAGTTTTCTTTGATTCTCGACAGATCGTCTCGATTTCAGTTGCGTTGGATAGCCCTCGGTCCAAGCTTTCTTTTTAACCTACCATTGGAACTTTTCCTTCATTTTCGAGAGGCCTCAAATTAAGATAACGTTTCTAAATCTTTAAGGGTTTTGTACCAATTGATGTTTTAATGGAATCCATGGTTGAAATCTTCAATTTCTTGCCGAGAAACTCTAAGATTTCAATTAAGGAAGTTATTATACGTACTTAGTAAGCTTCCCCTTAACCCTAGACTCGAGATTGAACCAAAATTCGTCTCGTTTGAATTATCCTAATCATGGGCTGATTTTTAGATGTTTTTAATTGATTAATCTTATATTGTCATTAAATTCGGGAAAACAATTATTGTCCAAAAATCCTAATTATGATTATCCATTGAAATTACAAACTACTCAAACCAACCCGAAACGCCTCTACATTGGCTAAAAGCCAGAAAACAAAACCCGAGACCCACCCCCTTGGTGAGGCAGAGAACCTTTTGGGGCCTTTTTTGTTTTTCATCGTTTTATACTTTTAAGTGTCGTTTATTCTATGTTTGGTTAATTAATTATTGTTAGATGTAATTAAGTTGCAAGAGTTTTTGAACCGCCGGTTGAATGCTCTTTCAGAACCTTGGAGCTAAACCTATTTTTACCAAGGTGAGGATAAATAGAATTTAAATCTAACCTTAGAAACCGAAGAAGTTGAACAACTTGTAGGATCGAAAAATGAGATTGAGATTTGAATCGAAAGGATTAAAGTAATTCAGCTAACTTGCTTAGGTTTGGGAGTTAGTTTTAATTTGAGGTGAGAGAACTCATGGATATTTCGAATGAAACGGTTAACTCTTGGAAGTTCTAAGTTTAAGTTCAGTATGGCGTTTCCTAATGATTATCGGAAGTTGAAGGTTTCAAGTATAATAGGGTGCATAAGGAATTTGGATATGGAACTTCGTATGTTTACTAAAAACAATGGAATCAATGGATTTGAGACTTTTATGTTATAGTAACTCAAATTTATTTGAAGACTGTTTGGCTTGACTTATTCATTGTTTTTAAGAAGTTCCCACTTTCTTGTTTTATGTAGAAAGGGTAATTAGTGATTCATGTATTATTGATCGTTATGTTCTTTCTGTTGGGATTGAGGCCTCTAAAAGACTTCTCAAATGGAAGTCCCAAGGATCTTTCACTGCAGTATAATATTATTAAAACTAAAATGCATAATAGAAAACTAACCCATGTCGAGTGTCTGGCTCTCATTCTTCTTGGTTACGATCTTGGGACGACAAAAAAATTCCTCCTCACTAAGCACAAAAGAGAATCGGTGCGTGGGAACTATCCTCTTTGGAAAAAGGAAGAGGGAAGAAAAATTCTTTCTTCCCTTACCCTATGGGCGACAGAGAGAGAGGGAGGAGATGAATTTTCCTGAGGCTTTTCCTTTGTTCTCTTACTTGTGTGTTTTGGGGTCACCCAAAGGTTCCTATTTATAGGAAAACTAAGGCCCGGAAAATATTTGAATATCTCTTAAATTATCAAATAATTAATAAAGATATTATAAAATATATTTTGAATAATTAAGATCTAATATCTTTTTCCATAACAAGATAATCCCATATCTTTATTTAAATTAATCTTTATTAATTTAAAATAATTATTCCATATCTTACTCATTTAAATTAATCATATATATATATATATATATATATATATATATATATATATATATATATATATATATATATATATATATATATATTTAAAATAAAATAAAATACAAATATTTGGTTAACCATTAACCGTTGGGGTGTGTGACCCACCATGTCATCTCCATGACAATATTGGGCATTTTATTTTCCTTTTTAGTTAATAGAACAATTCTATTACATAAATAAATAAAACTCCCTTTATTTATTTCCTCTTTTAATTTGACTTCCTCAAATTAAATATTTAAATAGACTCCTCTATTTAAATCCCCATTAATTTTAGACAACTGCAAAATCAATTTAACTAAATAAACTCTTCTATTTAATTTCACCATTAATTAAATAATTAAATAAGACTCCTCTATTTAATTTCATTTAATTAATCAAATAGACTCCTCTATTTGTTTTTGCCTTAATTGATTTGACAACTTCAAATCAAATACTTCAAATCATTTTTCCAAAGAAATTAATCATCATTAATTTATGTTTTCAATTACATGCGTTAGCTCGGAGGATTTAATGGAATTATAGGACTAAGCTCCAATGATCTAGAATTACATTGATTGAACTACTTCAATCAATCAATTCTTATTCATTAACTTCTAGATCACTCCACTAAATATCTAGAGTTGCACTCAATGTACTATAGACATAGTTTGTCCATTGGCTAATATCATTAACTACACTTTGATCCTTCACAAGTTAGTTCGTATCCATGACTAGGTAATTGCACTGCATTAACCTCCATGATACATCTTGTTCCTTAAGCCTAACTGATTCTCCAATGAACAACCTTACATAATCTCCATTATGCGTCTTTACCTTTTTCTTGATTAGAGGAATATGGATCAAGACCGAATCAGTTCATAAGGGAACTACTTGTCTATTTTCCTATATGGAAAAGACTGAATTTCATTCTTATGTAAATACATTCCCAGCTATAAGCAAGATGCAATCCCCAAAGTGGGAGGCATATTGAGCGAACTATATCGAGTCACTCTCACCTATGCAAATCAAAGGTTTATCTCTTATGAACAGGAGTTTGTAATCCACTCAGGATTAAGATCAATTGTACATGATCAACCGATCGATAAACGAAATGTCTTTTTGTTACGACTTTCCTATATGACAGTAAGTTTATCTTAGTCCGGTCTACTACAATCTCTATTGCAGCAATACCCCCACTCACATGTCTCTACATGAGCAATCCAGATGAGATCACTTGTGCCAATTCACAAGTGGGCTGTGTTAGTGGTGTTACCAGAAATAAGGCACCCAAATTTTATTCATATACCACAGACTATTTGAGTTACACTTAAGTAAATCTTCCCGCATCATATGCTCACTTTAAGTTATCATAAGTAACTCTGGATCTTATGATGTATTATATTTATTAAACTAATAATAAATGACAATGTAAGTATTACTAATTAATAATTCCTTTATTTATTCATAGTTTAATTGGACTACATAAGATTTAGGGCAGAAACCCCAGCACTTTCGATTACTTTGAATGGTTAAATTTATGTTTATTCGCACTTGAGACCCTATTTATGTTTATTTCGCATGATCATATCAGAGGAATAATGAGACAATTCCTAAATTGAGTGTGCTTGCATTGTCTAGTATTATTCTTTTATGTTTACATATATGTGTCATGAGGAATGTTAAAAGCTGCGTGAATTTGCATAATCGGGGGGGGGGGGGATGGATAATGAGATAATGATGGGACTGCGCGTGCTCATATTGTTTAGTATTATCCATAATTACTATGATAAATATATGAGAGAATGCAAGTGCCAAGTGTACCTTACATTGGGTGAGTGCAATAATGAGGTGATGGTTAGTTGTGTGAGCTTTAATTACTTGTTATTATTCACTAGTGGTGGGATGATATCTATAAAAGGCTACGTGTACTTTGATTCAGAAAGCGAGATAATGAAGTATTGTTAGATTTCGTGTGCTTTCAATACTGTCATTGTAAGCATAATTTGATTATATATTAATGTAAAGGCCGGGTGTACTTTACATGTATTGGGCGAGTTAATGAATAATTTTAAGACTGTGTGTGCTAACAGTATCGACATCAATTGCTAGCTATGATTGTTTGAATATGTTAAGACCGAGTGAGCTTAGCATGATTTTGGTTATATATAATGTAAAGGTCGAGTGTACTTTACATGTATTGAGCGAGTTAATGCATAATGTTTAGACTACGTGTGCTAACATTATCAACATTAATCGCGAGTTATGTTATTTGAATTTGTTAAAACCAAGTGAGCTTAGCATGATTTATTAATATAAAGGAATGTAAACCTTATGTATAGTATAAGGTATTGAACAGAATGAAATAAGAATGTTATGTGTGTTATGTTTTATATTATTTCGGAGATTTAGTAAGTGAAAGTTGGATATTTGATGTGAAACCCATTTGAAGTGGTTGATTGGTAAATAGTGTTCAAGCTTTGTTTGGACACAAATCCAGTTACCGGCTTGGAGTCTAATGTTACTTATTTTTGTTTATCTTCACTAGATTTTCGCTCATGATATTACAATTTTTCAGGTAATCCTCATGCTCGGGGTCATGGGAGAGAAGCTGGTACAGTTTGATCTGGATGATGATGATGGCGAGATGGACTAGAGATGTTTTAAAGTCGATGGACTCATTTTATTTATGTTTCTCTTTTAGGATTTGTACATGTGTATGTAAGCTCATGAGAGCTTTTGCTTTTAATAACTCTGAAAACTCCTTTGAACTTTGCATCAGGAAATGCACATTTCCTTGTCTTTACAATTCTCTGATTGTGAAAAATGTAAATAAGTTTTTTTGGATACTTTGAATTTTAAACGTATCCATGTCGTTTTTTTTAATACTAAGACTTCCGTTGCATTCTGATTTTTAAATGATTTAAAAAAGGAGTCAGGTCGTCTCAGAGGATAACTCTGCTGATCCATTTACAAAGACGCTTCAGGCAAAGGTGTTCGAGCGCCATACGGGTAGTTTGGGATTACTAGATAAGTCTTTGTAAATCTTTAGTGCAAGTGGGAGTTTGTGGGGTTATCTGCCCTAATCTTATGTAGTCCGTTAAGACTATAAATAAATAAATGATTATTATTTTCTTAGTAATATTTACATTGTCATTTATTGCTTATAATAATGTAATAAATGTTATCCATCATAAGATCCAAAGTTGATTATAATAGATTGAAGTGAGCATTGGATGAAAAAGATTCACTTAAGTTATAACTCAAAAAAGTCTGTGGTATTATAAATAAAGGTTGGGTGCATTATTTCTGGGAACACCACTAACTCGACCCACTTGTAAATTGGTACAAGTGATCTTATCTAGATCACTCATGTAGAGACATGTGAGTAAGGGTATTGCTGTAAAAAAGAATGTTGTTGTACACTAGACTAAGATATTCTTACAGTCTTCTAGTAAAACCATTCAGATGGATACTTTGTATATCAATAGGTTGACATGTACAAATCTTAATCTTGAGTGAATTACGAACTTTTGTTTACAAGAGACAAATCTTTGATTTGCATAAGTAAGAGTTACTTAAGTTCACTCAATATGCCTCCCACTTTGGGAATTGGATCTTGCAAATGGTTGGGAACGTAGTTACACAAGAAAGGAATTCACTGGTTTCCTTAAAAGGAAAATAAATAAGTAGTTATTTTATGGATTGATTCAGGGCTTGAACAGCGGGGCCCTATATTCCTTTGATCAAGAAACTCGTCAAACGCATAATGGAGATAATGTAAGTTTGTTCATTAGAGAATCTATTGGAGTTTATGGAACAAGATGTATCACGAAGGTTAAATCGGTAAATTTCCTAGCAGTGAATACGAACTACTTGTGAAGGATCAAAGTTTAGTTCATGATTATATTGAGTGGACATAATTATGTTTATAGGACTAAGAGTGCAATTCTAGATATTTAGTGGAGTTATCTCAGAGTTAATGAAAAAGAATAAATTGATTAAATGAGTTTTAATTAATTTAATTCTAGATCATTGGAGCTTAGTGCTATAGGTCTATTAAGTCCTCATGCTAAAACATGTAAATGTGAGCAATAATTAATAAAGATGAATACCTTTGGACAATAGGTTTACATTATTAATTTGAAGTTATCAAATTTATTCTGAAGGCAAAATAAATAGAAGAGTCTATTTATTTATTTAATTTTGAAGTTATCAAATTTAATGGGAGATTAAAGAGAAGTGTCTATTTAATTATTTAATTTTGAAGCTGTCCAAAATTAATGGGACATTATTAGAAGGGTCTAATTAATTATTTAACTTCAAGTTGTCAAATTAAAAGAAAGAAGAATAAATAAAAGGAGTTTGGTTTATTTATTTAATAGATTAAGTCTATTAAATATAGAGGATGTTTAAAATGCCCAATCACTTCTAATTAGCCCAAGCATGATGACTCGAGCCAAATGGTGGATTAAGTGGGCGAGTGGACCTTCCTAATAAAAGCCTACACGCCAACATCAATAATAAAGAGTTATTAGTGAGCATTTTATATATTTAAATATCTATGGTTAAATTAGTTAGATTAATTTAAATATTTAGATATGAGAATAATTAATTTAATTTAATTAGACTAATTTAAAATATGACAAGGAATATCTTGAATAATTAATTAGATTAATTAAAAGATTTTATATCATAAGTATTCAAATAAATTTTTTAATACCTTTATTGAATTATTTAGATAATTAAATTTTAGATTTAATTCAAATTTTAAAGATTTTCTTAGATCTCTTCTATTCCTATAAATAAAAGGATTGGTGGAGTATTTATAGGGATACTGCAGAACATGTATGAGTTCATTTTTTTTTAAAAAAATTCTAACCTTAACACTGAGTTGCACTTATATGAATCATGGAGCCTCAAAATACATGAATGAGCTTAGCTTCACTCATGGATATAGAGCCAAGAAGTTGCCATAAGAAAGAAAATCATGGCTAAAAATATCGAGAAATGGAAATTTCCAGTAATGGAATCTTTCTAGAAATGAAAGCTTTATAGAAATGAAAAATTTCCATATATGGTAATTTTGTAGAGAAGACCAAATTTACATTAAAATGAAGCTCAACACCAATGATTGAAAAGTTTATATAGAAATGGAAGTTCCAAGTAGTGTAGGGCATTAATTTTGGCAGATTTAAATTTCTCGGAGTAGTAGTTTCATTTTTTATGACTTATCATGGTGATGTCATGATGAGGTCATCCCTTTTGAGTTATAGTAAGAGTATGGAACTTGTTTTGCCTTTTTAAAAGCGTCGTTATTCATTATTAAATGAGATTTGATGGATTAAAGTAAGCTAGCCTATTGTGCTTGCCTTTGGTGACAGACATCTCTCTCATATATGCAATCTTGCTTTAGATTGCATCATAGGAGCATTCAAGCAACCTTGATCAAGTTATTTGTGGAGAATTTAGATTCTTAAAGACTTGACTAGTTTCATGCTTCTTGATCTTTGATTATCAAGGTTTTCCTTACTTTCCTTATATTGTTATTAACTTATTTTCGTGGGTTCTTGTTCTTGTTCCGTTAGTTCATCTTGGGGGGGTTCTAATATTATTATCAAGGTATTTTTGTGTCATTTGGTATCAGAGCTTAGGTTCTAAGGGTAGGTTATGTCTTTCAATGTTCACTACTTACTATATGGGGTTTTGAATTGCATTTATGCTTAGTTTACAAAATCTAGAAAATAAAAATCTTGAGGTGTTGCTGAATTGATTATGGTTTTAATATTTGTGTTCAAGGGTATAAATAACCAAACGGTTCTTGCTTCCAATTCTCTAGGGTTCACATCATTTGGTATTACGTTTTTGTTGTTGAATTTTAAATTAAAAAAATATGTTATTTTGGTGTTCTTCTTGTTATTAAGGTGTTTTTAATGCTCTTGAGGTGTTCTTCATGTTTTTTCATGAGTTCTTGATGTTATTGAAAGGATTCTTCAACGAAATTACATATAGAGTGAAACCACACACTTTACAATGTTTTTGTGTTCAAAAGCTTGAATTTGAGTGAAAATATAAATCTGAATTTTTTAGGGTTCTTGAGTGTTCTTGGTGTTCTTCATATATTCTTGACATGTTCTTCACCATCTTTCACTTAGATCTGAAATTTCACCATCAAAATTTTGAAATTGTATTTTTTATAAAGTCCACCATCACATTATCTTGTCTTATCTTATCTCATTTTACCTCATCTTATCTGATCTGATATGATCTTATCTATATCTCATCTTATCTTATCCAAACTTTATCCACGCCTTATCTACACCGTATCTCGTACCTATCTTATCCAAATTCGATCCTCTTTTTTCATTTTACTTCATTTTTCATGTACTTTATAATTAACATTGCTATAAGGTTGTTTGAATTCTCTTTCTTCTTGTTAACTCAACAAGATTGAAACTAGAGCTTAGTGTGAGAACTTTTCTTTAAGTGTAAACATGAGTGAACTAGAATTTCTTGAGTGTAAACATAATTGAACTACAAATTCTTGAGTGTAAGCACTTAATGAATGCTTGTGAGATCCATACATATATATATATATATTTTTTACTTACGCTACTTGCAACAATGTCTAATGTGAAGAGACTACAAAAAAAAAAAACCATCGTCATGTTTTGATTTGAGGACGAAGCCTGTTCAAGAGAGAGAGAATGATATGAATCATAGAGCCTCAAAATACATTAATGTTTTTAGATTTACTCAAGGATAGAGAGCCAAGAAGTTGCAACAAGAAAGAAGATCATGGCTAAAAATGTCAAGAAATGGAATTTTTCAGAAATAGAATTTTTCTAAAAATGGAATCTTTACCAAAATGAAAGCTTTTTATATATGCTAATTTCGTGGAGAACACCAAATTTACATTAAAAGAAACCCAACACCCAGGATTGAAGACTTTATATAGAAATAGTTGCTTCAAATTGTGTAGGGATTTAATTTTGAAGATTTAAATTTGTAGGAGTAGTAGTTTTATTTTTTGATGAATTATCATGGTGAGCTAATCCTTATCGGTTCTTTATCTTAAAATTTGTAAATTTGAGTCACATTAAGAGTAGGGAACTTGTTTTGCCTAATTAAAGCCTTTATTATTCATTATTAAATGAGATTTTATGAATTAAAAAAACTAGCCTGCTTGCCTTGTCTGACAGCAATCTTTCTCATCTATGTATTCTTACTTTTGATTGCATGCGTAGGAGCATTCAAGACACCTTAATCAAGTTGTTTGTGGAGTGTTTTGAATGTTGAAGACTTGACTAGTTTCATGATGATCATTGATCATCTAGGTAATCTATCTTCCTTACTTTCCTTGGGTTGTTATTAACTTGTTTTCGTTGGTTCTTGTTCGATTAGGATTCTTCTTTTCCGGGTTCTAATAAAATTAACAAGGAATTTTTGTAACACTCACACTAAGCATAGCAATTATATCAAATGATTAATTGAATTTTTATTCAACCTTATAGAATTGGTTTGCCTTCAGGCTTGCTTTTATTGGACATAGGCTCCACTACTCGTCGTATTTGGTTTGGTATTGCTACAACACATGACTTCAAAAGTCATGATGATATTACTAAAGAACGTCTTTATAAGAATAATTTTTCATCTCATTTTAGGCAATTAGCAATAATTTTTTTGTGGACTTCCTTTTCCTTCCAGACAAGATTCACAGACTTAGAGTCTGCCATGTTCTAAGAAAACTTAGAGGCCCACTTTTAATCAACCTTCCAACTTTGTTTAGGTTAATATGTCCAAGTCTTAGATTCCACATAAAATTTTCTTCTTATAAACTTTTTTTCTATTTTAATTCTAGACTATTTACATACTAACGACTTAGTATATAAAAAAATTGTTTCATAATGTTGAAAAATTTTAATTTTAATTTTAAATCAAAGTTTTTATTCAAAATAAAATATGACTTCAAACTAACAATGTTACTAAAACATAAATAAGTTTAAATGTTTCTAAAACATAAATACAATTCTAAAATCCCTAGGAACTATGGACTTGAGTTCAACATAATTGTGAAATAAATTTCAAAAACTAAATACGACATCTTTATATTTTTCATTTTTTTTTCTTTCCTCAGGTCAATCTGAGAGATGATAAATAATTTTAGTAGATATTTAGAAAGTAAAACTAGTGATCATAAATTATCAATATAATCATTACACAACTTAATAAGAATATGTGAATCACATTTACCATTCTTATAAACTTCTTTATTTTCTATTTATTCTTAATGTATAAATTGTCTTTTATGTAATCAACCACTAGACTAGAAAAAGGATAAGTTAGGGTTTTGAATTCTCAATTCAACAGGATTGACAATCCAACTTAACTTTTATAAGAACTATGTAAATCATATTTACTGGTTCTAATCTTCTTACTTTGTCAGTATATTTTATACCATATAATTATTTATTCAGGATTTTGTATTTTAATCATTTCTATATTTAACTTTAATGCATTAGTTAAATGTTTCAAAATCCCCAATATCTTTTAGACACCCTTTCTCTGGAATATATACTTTGACCTGTCAATACATTTAAGCTAGCAATAAATACTCATCTCAACGACTTGAGATATTCTAAAATTACTTTGAGGGACATTCTTTTAACATGACAAATAAACTTAATTACCAAAATTAAATTGATGTTTTTTTTTTCAAGAGATATAACTATCTCATTCAATTCTTTAGTCACAGTAATGAGAGAATAGGACATGCTTGCTGATAATATATAAACACATGCTTTAGTAATATAACTAAATACATCCATTAAACATACTTGACATCTAATTAAATGTGATGCATGAATGCACATTTAATAAAATTTATAAACTTTAAAATAAAATTTTATGACATGATATATTAGCGAGATAAGTTAAGTGCTGTCGTAGAGTAGGTCAAAAAACTCTCCCACTAAAATTTGTGACGACCCGACGCTTTTAAATAAATTAAATTAGAAAACACAGCGGAAGTCTTTTATTTTAAGAAAATTTGGCGTGGTTATGTTTGAAAATTTGCTGGCCAAAACCTGTTACATCTTAATTTCAAAATCTAAAATACACAAGGAACATTAAGTTCCTACCCAGGAGTTCAAAATGATTATAGTCATCAACATAAAGACAAAAGCTCTTAAGAGCTATATACAATTGTACAAATCTCAAAAATGATATAAAATTCACAAAACCATGTACATGGATTTTTACAACTACTTAGTCCATCTCGAAATCATCATCCTCTCGATCAAGCGCGCACCAGCTCCTCTTCCATGATCCCAAACATTACCTGAAATGTTTGTAATATCATGAGCTAACAACTTAAGCCCAGTGAGAATAATAAGAATAAAAAGTAAGAATAGACCTCAAACTCGCATTTCGATTTGTGTCCAATTAAACTGACACAATCTTTCCTAGAATTCACCAAAGTCTAGGTAATTCTATTCCATATTCTTCAAAGTATGACATTACTACACTTGTAGACAATCCTCATCCATTAACTTGTTATGACAAAGAATAAGTAAAGTAAATAAACTTTGTATAAAATATAACATCTCGATTCTCTATATCATCAATCATAATCATGATTTCATGAGGACATCCCGTAGGATTCCACAATTTCTTTTATGCATGAGGAAGTAATGCGTACGTCCGTAACTTACCATTCAACTCCACGTAAGGAAGTAATGCGTACGTCCGTAACTTACCATTCAACTCCCTATGTATGAGAAGTAATATGTACATCCGCAACTTACGATTCAACTCCGCATAAGGAAGTAATGTGTGCGTCCGCAACTTACGATTCAACTTCTATGCATGAGAAGTAATGTGTACGTCCGCAACTTACGATTCAACTCCGCATAAGGAAGTAATGTGTGCGTTCGCAACTTACGATTCAACTTCTTTTCAATGATGCGAGATGTTATGCATATGTTTACATATGCTTGCAAAAGTAAATAAAGTAAATGTAAATGATAAAGCAACCGAAACATACATAAAGTAAAGGAGCAAAAGTAAAGATATAAAGTAAAGGACAAAAGTAAAATAGATAGTAATCTTGGACGAATGATATGTCGATCGAACTCCGGCATCAAAATAAAAGTAGAAACATAACATGAACGATTAATCTATTAACCATTCTAAGAACACGCTTGGATCTTCTAACCTCCCATGATCCAACCTAAACTTAGAACCGAATCTAACTTAGAATCCTCTAAGATTCGAGGCTTTCCTTGAGAACTCCTAAGTTCTCGCTTAAAGGATTAACTCTTAATCCTAAGGGCACTAACTCACAACCCTCTAATCTTATACTCGGTTTCTAGTCTTAGTTTCAACTCTAGAAACCTTCACACTTATTCGATTTCTATAACTACTTTAAATCCCAACTATTCTCACCTTAGCCAAATAACTCCAAATCTCCAATTTCCACGAAACAACATCCGAGCAATCGCACCTACAATTCACCAATTGCACAACATATTACAATTCATAATTAAAAATGTGAACAAGTGTGCATTTTCGGGTGAATAGTGATTTCGGATGAATAGTGTTTTCGGGTGAATAGTGTTTTTCGAAAATCCGGGTTCAAAATCGTCAAATTCCATGATAGAAATTCGTGATTTCAACTTCAAAACTCATTTATAATAAAAAACGAACAAAACCATCTAAAAAGTTTTGAAAACTTACTTTTTGGGACTTCCCTTAGAGAACGATAAACTTCGAAAAGGTAAGTTGGATAGGTAGTCCTCGTCCCTACCAATCCAACGCAACCGAAAACACGACGATCCATCGAGAAACGAAAGAGAAACGAAGAAAAGAAAATCCACTTCCATGGTGGATGAAGGCTACGGCCAAGAGAAGAAGAAGAAGAAAAATGTCTAACTTTGTCAATTTTGTGATATTTAAAGAATAAATGAATAGTGAATTTAGATATTTTAAGAAACTGGAAATGACGGTTGCGTCCTTTTATGACTTTTGACTTATAAAACGAAACCCGATGCTCTTAAATAAATCTAAAGGTGATTAATAATTATTAATTGGACTATTAATAATTATTAATGTCACCAAAGCGAAATTAAAATATTAAAACGATTAAAAAGGATTTCGGGCGAAATTAACTACTAAAATCGAAATTACAAAAATAATAATTAATCTAAATACTTAAATTGAAATAAATAAATAAATAAATAACGTTAAATAAATAATAAAATAAAATAAATAAATAATAAAATAAAATTCTCTTCAAAATAACGGGACGTTACAAAATTAGACTCTCCCAACCAATCACTATTCTAGGTTAATTCTTACCGCTACAATTTCCAGTTACCATATTTTAGTCAAGAAATTCATTTAACAACCTTAATGACCCACTTTGAGTGTAACCCAAGTTTTGGATTATTTAAATAAGGTTTGATGAGTGCCACCATAGGGTAGGTCAAACATCAATATTTATTTTAGAACTCTATCTTTAGAGATAATCATCATAATATTAATTCATAAAAGCACTCTCTGTAGGGAGGGTGTTGCATTACCAACCACCACAAAGCCCTATATGAACCTCACATTAAGATCTTCACTTTGAGACCGTAGGACCTGTTGTCACTATTCCTTCTCCCACTCAATATCTTAAACTAAGGTTATAACTCAGATAAATCTGGGCCACCTATTTTATCTAAGTTCAATCTAACCAATATATAACCATTAATATCGATTGGATTGGTTTTAGTGTGATTGTCAAGTTGTTAATTAATTAAAAATAACACATTATGCATCATCTTGATGAAATTAATTTGTTAATTGAACTTTTCTCCTAAACTGCTTCGAGTTAGAGAGTTTATGATAATCCTTCAAAAAATGAATTATTAGGTGCCTAAAATTGAATGAAAACAAACAAATATCGAGTAAACTAGTAGAATAGTAGTAATGTGTATATAATTTTAGTAAATTTTGTATGGAATCTTTTCTCTCTTGCTTTAATTTTACTTTTAATCATTTTGAGTAAGTTTTCTACCATTTCTCTCTATTATTGCTTCCTATTCTGAGTACTAATAGTTAACTTGAGTTTTGAAGACTCTAAGAAGCTGCCTTTTGTTTAATCTTGTGTGTAGCGTGGTATTTCCTCGTCTAGAGCAAGATATGTTGCTGCCAAGGCAAGCTCTTTTGGAAAACTAAAGATATTTTCTTTTCCCAGCCAGTTGTGTTTGATGTGACATGCTAAGGTCGTTGTCTGCAACAGTGTTTTGGATGTGCATCTACAATATTTGGCGGTATGATGAAGAAAATTAACATAGTTTAGCAGGAAAAAGAGAGGGCTGATGATAAAAAAAACTTACTGTTGAAGAAAAGAGGGAGGAGATGAAGGCATAGATGGATTCAGTGGTTGTTAGATTTCGTTTTTCTGTCTTTGATAACTTAAGTATTGCACTTTTATTTTCTAAGAACTTTAGTTTCTTATTTTCTAGATCATCATGAGATTCAATTCATATTTTATAATGATGTCTTTGAAACCATTAGTCATGCTAGGCTAAACTATTTGTGGGTGTTGTGTAAAAGAAAATGGGATACCTTGAAGTTCATGATTGAAATACAGAATTCATGCACATCGTTTAACATTAAATTCTTTGCATCTTTATCCATCCATGAAGCTTTGTGAAAATAGAGTAGGATGAAGCTAGGGATATATTGAGAAGTATATTGCATAGTATTTTAAGAAGGATTTAACAAATTGTCATTCTTTCATACTTACAGATGAGTGGGAGATATGATGAATTGATAAATGTGTGATTTGTGCAAAGAGAAATGACTACTTATTCATAGACTTTAGAGATAACGACTGGGCTAAGTTGTTGCACTAAGATGTATTTGAGAGAGTTAACCTCTCTGCCTTTTCTCACACATTCATTTATTTCAAGAGTTTGATGTATTATTTTTAAGTTTTCAATAGCAAGACTTATCCTCTTGATAGAGCATATTCAATCCCAATTTCTTAACACAATACACTAACAATCTCCTCTGATCTACACTAAGTGTTGGATCCTTTTGCTCGTTTGCTGAATAGATTTTAATTTGTGTTTGATTAGTGACTCTTTAATACACCAAAGTAGTTCACTTCAACTATCCTTGTGGGATAAGACACTCACTTACAACTTTATTACTTGTTTACCATGTGCACTTGCATGTCATCTACCACCATCTAGTTTATTCACTATCATTTCCACCAACAAGTTTTTGGCACCGTTTTCGGGGATAGTTCGTTTAGAAGTCATTGTTTGTTTGTTATCCACTTAACCTTTATTTTATATGAGTTGAAGGAAGCAGTCACTCTGAAGAAGAAGAACAATACTTGAACGATCCAAAGATAAAATGAACTTTCCATTAAAGAACTTTGAACTATCAAGTCATACCCGAAGCAGCAATGGATAATAACATATGACCACCACACCCAGTCGTGGGTGAGAATAAACCACTTGGAAACAAAGGAGCATCCTTACAAGATATGCAATACGTATTAGACAGACACATGGTGATGCATGATTTTGTTTGGCCAAACTTGAAAGGACTAGGACCCACCATTACATGACCCAATGTATAGATAGATAGATTTGAATTCAAGCCAGTGATGTTCTCCATGCTCAATTCAATAGGTCAGTTTGGAGGAGAATCTCATGAGGACCCTTATAACCACATTATATTATATTTGCAACTCTGTAACTTTTTCAAAATACCAGGAGTATCTAACAAAGCTCTTCCATTGTCCTTATTTCCCTACTCGTTTAAAGGGAAAGCAAGTTCTTGGTTATTGTTAATGGATGCCGATTCAATCTACTATTGGGCTGACCTTATAGATAAATTATTTATAAAATACTTTCCACCAAGTAACTCATCCCAAATAAGAACAAATATTCAAAATTTTGTTTACCATGGGAATGAAAATCTAAAAGATTACTAGGAGAGATGGAAGAAAATGTTAAGGCATTGTCCTCAGCATGGCATGCCTGGTTGGCTACAAATTGAGACATTTTACAAGGGATTAGACGCCAACAGTTGATTGACCATAGACTCTGCATCTAGAGGAACAACCATGTCAAAGTCATGATGAAGCTCAAGGTATTATGGAACGAATAGTCTACAACAGTTATTAATGGCCTAATGCACCAATCAGATCAACGGAAGAAACATCAAAGGTAGATATTAATGCTCTAAAGCAACAGATGACAATTATGTTTATGAAGAAATTAAAACATATCCATGGAAGCAAAAATCAGACCACTACTCAAGGAAGCTCAATGCAAGGAGTGAATATGGTGCAATCCATTACAATGGCATTATTTGTACTATTTGTCACAGAGGGCACCCAATGAAATTATGCCACCAGAATCCTAAATATGTGAACTTTGTACACTATAACAAGAATTTCAATCCATATTCAAGCACTTATAACCCTTGATGGAGGCATCATCCTAACTTCTCATGGAATCAGAATAATAGCTCAGAAGCTAGACCTTCAAATGCCCCACCACAACTTATGAATTACAATCAGAGAAATTATCAACAATAAGGTTCAATGATTACCAAATAGCAATCATAATAGCAATAACATGACCAACAACCTATGAATCAGCATAGGCATGCCGCAGATCCTGTAAATTCACTAGAGCAATTCATGAAGTATATTACAAGAAATGAGGCATATATGAGGAAACTCGAAATTAGGTGGCCTCAACTTTTAACTCTAGACCTCAAGGAAACTTTCCTAGTGACATTGTCAACCACATGAAAGGTAAAGGGGTTGAGCATTGTAATGTCATTACATTAAATATTGGAAAGACCGTGCCTCTAATTGAAGATTTAGTTCAGAAAGAACCAATTAAAAAAAAAAAGAGAAGTCATTCCTACACCTGCCCCAAAGGGTAAGGAAAAGTTAATTAATGAGGAAGTGATTCAAGGTCATCAATCTGCACCAGAAGTTAGGAGTGGGTGCTGCAAGACCCACCAGAGCAACCCTCCAATTTGATGATAAGTCCATAGCCTACCCAGAAGGTAAAATCAAAGATATCTTAGTGCAAGTGGATAAATTCATTTTCCCAATAGACTTAATCAATATGGACTTCGAACTAAATAAGGAATTCCTAATTTTGCTTGGTCATCCATTTTTAACTACAGGAAGAACTTTTGTAGATGTCCAAAAATGAGAGCTCACAATGCAAGTCAGTATACTTGTAAATAAATAAAGGATTATTTTTAATAGTAATATTTACATGTGTCATTTATTGTTTTATAAATGTTATTCATCATAAGATTCAGAGTTACTTCTGATAACTTGAAATGAACGTTGAATATAGAAGATTCGTTCAAGTTGTAACTCAAAGTGTGTCTATGGTATTATGAATAATGGTTAGGTGCCTTATTATGGGAACACCATTTACACAACCAACTTGTAAATTGGTACAAGTGATCTTATCTGGATCATTATGGAGAGATATGTGAGTGGGGGTTGTTCCTACAATAGAGATTATAGTGGACTGGACTCAGATATACCTATTATATGTTAGTAAAACCACTCAGAGAGATACTTTGTCTATCAATAGGTTGGTGATGTACAATTGATCTGAATCCTGAGTGAACTACGAACTCATGTTTACAAGAGATAAACTTTTGATTTTCATGGGTGAGAGTGACTCATTGTAGTTCGCTCAATATGCCTCCTACTTTTGGAATTGAATCTTGCAGATAGCTGGGAACGTAGTTATACAAGATTGGAATCCACTCTTTTCCTTATGGATTGATTTAGGGCTTGGACCACCGTGACACCATATTCCTTTGATCAAGGAAATAGTCAAACGCATAATTGAGATTATGTAAGGTTTTCTATTAAAGAATAAGTTGGAGTTTAAGGAACAATATGTGTCACAGAGGTTTAAATCGATAAATTTCCTAGTTGTGAATACGAACTACTTGTGAAAGATTATGGTGTAGTTAATGATTATATCCAATGGACACATTATTCTACTAGTGAACTTAAGGAATGATCGCCAATATGATTAAAGTTATCATCATATTATTTATTAAATTAGGCATTTATTATTTATAAATATCTATAATTAGATTAATTTAAACATATAGATATGACAACAAATAATATATAATTAAATTAATTTGATTATTTAAATATGATAATGGAATATCTTAAATAACTAATTGGATTAATTAAATATATGGTATCATATTTATTCAAAATAATTTGGAAAATTTAATTATATAAATAATTAATTTAGATTTGATTTCCAATATTTGAATATTTTCTGAGATCTCAATCCCCTATAAATAGGGAAGGGTTTTAGAAACCAAATACATATGTCAGGTGTTGAGAAAAGGTGATTAGTGTGTGAAAATGTACTTAATTTGTGCTTAATTGTAAAATAAATTAATTTTTAATTTAATATTTTCATGGATTTAATTGAATATTTTGAAATATGAGAATATTAGGTTTTAATTTGATTTATTAATTTTTGTAGGTGTTTTGGTGGAAGTTGGAATTAAAACGGAGAAGAAAATACAAAGGAAATGCAAGGAAAATGATTTAATTCAGAAATTCCAGCAGCTCGACACGTGGCATGCATTAATTGGTGATTATATTGAGCTCATGGTACAGCTGCGCCGCACGGGATTACTTGCGCTCCATCCAGCCAGTCGCTGACACGTGGCCAAGAGAAAGAAATAAAAAAAAAAGAAACAGACAGCGCGTCAGCCGGTCCCAGCGCTCCAGCCACTCCGCGCGTGCCACGTCAATGCCCTCTCCCTTGCATCAGCATGTGTGTGCACGTGGGCCAGCCGCCAGCCAGTCCACTTGCGCCACGTGGACTCTCTCTCATCCATTTTGAATTGTACCTGATGCGTGGGCCCCACATGTTTCCCATCAGTTTCATTTCCCCATAACCTCCCACTGTCTCTCCCATTTACTCCTATTTGCAATTAACTCCTATTTATTTTCCCTTTTAATTTTCAGTTTTTTTATTTAATTTTTGGAGTTACATTTTGGCCCTCAAATTAGTATAAATAGGACCCTAGCCCTCTCCGAATTTCACACCTCTCTTCCTCTTATTTTTATTTACATTTTTAGTTTTTCTCTCTAAATTTTTGTTAGCATTTTCATACTTTCTTTTTAGAATTTGTGAAAATGTTTAGCAAATTAGGCTAAGTTTTATTTGGTAAAGTGTAGGAAGAATTTTATGTAATGCAATTTTATTTATAATTTTGATTCAACATTGTTCTAGTATTTTATAATTTTAAGTAATTTCAATTTCTCCATCTTTTTCTTAATTTCTTTGTTAATATTATTGTAGTGTTTAATTTCATATAAATCTAGTCATGCTCTTTTTATGTGGGATTTTAACAATATAATTTTATTGATATTTTCTTTATTTTATAAAAATCTTTTACTACATTATGACTTGTTATATTGTCGATTTTGGATTTTTATAAAATAAATAACATGTTCTTAATTTGAGAAATTGATTTATTTAAATACATTTGAAAATAATTTTTGTTCTTTATTTCTAAATTTTCCGATTGATTATTTGGGATGTGAAATTTTCAATTGAGTTATATGAATCAAAATTATATTTAATTTTGTAAAACATAAAAGGATTCCTACACTTAACCGATTCCATTATTAATCTTTCTTTAAAATCAATTTTTATCATTATTTACACAATTTCCAAAACTCAAATTTTCAACCCATCTCTCTTTTTCTAAATTCCTTCCATTTAAATTTTAATTTGATCATCATCTCTCCGTGGAATCGATCGCCCATCTAAACTACAATCAACCGCTTAGCGTTTGCACATTTTGGGCGTAATCAAAAGGCTGAGGAAAATTTTCTTCTTCCCTCTCCTCCTTGTAACTGCTCATTGATGTAGGGAATTTTTTTTTTTCTTTTCCTCCATTTTCTCCAAGAAGAATCATGCACATACGTCGTTCTCTTTTGTGTCTTAGCGAGGAAGACTTATCAGTGGTCCCAGGATCCTAACCAACGAAGAACGAGCAGACACTTCTCTTTAAGGGTAAGCATTTATGCTTTCATATTTATAATTATATTATACCGCGATGAATGATACCTAAGGCTTCGCGCGCAGATCTCTCTTTAAAGGTTTCATTCCCAACATCATTTCCAACAATTGGTATCACAAACAGATATGTAAGATTATATTTTAATTCTAATAGATATGGATGGATAGGTTGCATATTAAAACTTTTATTTTTAAACTACGATTTGTATTTTGGTTGAATTAGGAACTATTTGTTCTATGATGTCTTTTTCTTTCTTTTTTCATTAAAATTTTATAATATTTGATATTGTACGGATCAATAACACAAAACAGAGCAAAACATGGAATCACGACCTACGTCTCAATATATAATCTGTCGAATGAATAATTACTTCGATATAAAGTCCCCTTAACAAGTCATTTAATATAGATTTTTAGTCATGGGTCAGTAAGTCGTCAAATTTATTATATGAAATTAGAGAACTAGAAGAGAAATTTATGACTTATGAAAACTTTTTTATACTGCATCTTGTAGGTCTTGTTCCACATTATTGTGAGGTCAGTCAACTTTTCCCTTATAGTAGAAATTATGATTTAAACATAAAATATAATTTTTTTGCTTGATTTTGTAAAAATAAAATAAAATACATCATAATTTTTTCAAGGTGAAGCCTTATAATTTTGGGCCCTATGTAATGGCCATATATGGATCTGTATATGGCCTGCCATGTTCAAATCGTGGTCAATTGAATTTATTTGATACAATAGGAAATTATAATTTAATAAATGAATTCATCAATAATCTATTTTCGTCTATCAACTTTAAGAGACTAAGTTTTTTACTTTTTTTTGCTTCAACTTAATTGCTTAATTAAAACAAATAAGAAGTTGGGACACTTGAAATTATATTATAAAATTTAAAAGTAAATAAAATCACCATGAGTTCAACATGATCAATCAGCTATATTTAAAACAATAAACCCAGGTTTACTCACTTAGCAAAAAGAATAAAAGACACATATGATGACGCTATTTGTTATAAGAGTTAGTGGTACCATGTCTCGACATAATTTGACATTCTCCGCCCCAATCATAATCTTTTGGCAACATTATCCAACACCATAATCCCATGTTTGGTATTAATTTAGATAATAACAAATAGTTGTTTGTAAAAGACGATTTAACACAACGAAGGTGCACCAAAAGATAGAACTTGTTGTTCTCCCACTTTGTGTCAGGAATTGATTTTGCTTTTCTCAACCAATGCAGTTTATAGATTTACCTAGAAAAAGAAAATATTACCAAGGAAGGGTCGTTTCCATATCTTCATTTTTGTGTTTTGTTCTCATACTTAGAAAAGGAGAAAGCAATGTGAATTGAATAGCTACTTACCTAAAACTTGTCTGGATGATTGATGGGGAATAGATTAAGATATACTACATGAAAGATCAAACCAAATCAAAGGAAATATATATTCACAAATTACTATTAAAAGAGAATATGTTGAGATAGTTTCAAAGGTTGATATATTTTGTATAAACTTTATTTATACATGACTTCAAGAACTTCAAAAGTTTTCATTATTGTAATGTAATAAAGTTATCATTTAATTGCCCTTAATGATGAATAGAGAATTTAAAAAATTATTGGGTTAATATATGTTTTTTTTTTTAAATTTGGAATGACATTGTTTGTATTTAGAGAGGCGGTTGAAGATGATTTTAGTATATTTCGTTTTTTTTTTTAATTTACCAAAAGAGAGATAAATCTTTTCATTTTTTTTAAGAATTTTTTTGTATTTTTAATTTAATTTAAACCCCCCCCCAAAAAAAAAAAAAACTTTAGTCCAATACAGTACGATTTCTTTATATTTTTTATTCCAATTTAAGGATAAATTAATTATTAATTAATAATAATTCATATTCTTATTTATACCGGAAGACCTTTTATTATAATTATTGTTATAAAAATATTTGTGAATTATTATTTAACCTACAAGTTGGTTTGCCTATATATACTTTATTTCAATTTAAATATAAATTAATTTTTAACTAATTAGATTTTGGATCTAGCGACCTTACAATACATTACAATGGTAGAATGAATTATCATCCTAGGTTAAATTATGTGGGGGGAATTTGTGGTTAGAAATGTTGACGCTCATAGAATTTCAACGATGAATTGAAACTGATGATGGTGCCACTTAAAATATATGATTGTGAATGCTTTTTTTATGTTAAGTCAGAGTTTGTTGTTGTAACTGGACTTCAAAGGTTGTATGTGACTTTGTGGAAATGGTTAGCTCACTTAGAGAGGATACAAAACTACATATTTACGTTATAAGTGAAACTAATATTACATAAATTGATGTCACACAACCTACTGCCTCAAAAAGGATCATGTTCTATGAATGGCGCCATCCTACTCCTGACCAAGAGAATGAGGAAGTGGAGGAAAATGTTTATGTATCTAAGGCATCTAATGTATAATTGAATGTTGTTGTAGCACTGAAGGGTGATTTTGATTCAAATTATGCCCCTTCACATGAGTTGAATACTCCTACCAATTCTGATAGTGAGGGGGTGAGAGCATTTCCCATTTTTAGACCTTCTAATTAAATGAAAGGGTTTAAGGTAGGTGGGAAATACTCTATTTCAAAATGTTGAAGGATGAAATCAAAAAGTATAAAATGACAGGGGGGATATAATGTACAACTTGTCAAGAATTACAAGGTAGGGTCATAGATGTGTGGGTTAAAAAGCATAAGTGGAAGCTTGATGCTTATATTCTTCCTAGAGAAATGACTTTCCAAATTCAAACTTATGTTGATGAGCACACATGACCTAGAGAGTTCCATAACCATAACGTAAACTCTTCTTGGGTATCTAAAAAGTACATTGATTGGTTAGGTCTCATCCTAATTGGAAGCTCACAGAAATACAAAATGTAGTGAAGTATGATTATTGTGTTATTATCTCTAGAAGTCAGGCATATATCATGCAAGGAGTAAAGCCCTAAAATAGATGGGTCATTGGAGTAGCAATATAAGAGATTGAGAGACTACTCGAGTAGGTATTGATGTTGAATGAGGGATTGACTGTGAAGATTGTATGTGATAGGATTGATGAGCTAACTGATCCTATATTTAGGAGATTGTATACTTGTTTAAAAGGTTTGAAAGACGATTTTCAACATTGTAGGTAATTCATTGCATTATATCGTTATCATTTAAAAGGGCCATGTCAAGTTCTAATATTGTCACCAGTAGGGTAGATGGTAATGAAGGAATCTATTTCATTGCCCGAGTTATAGTTGAGGTTGGAGACAAAAGACAGTTAGTTGTGGTTTCTTCACTTGCTTTAAGAGGACATAGGGACATTTAAAAATAGGAGAATTACCTTCATGTCAGACCAATAGAAGGTATGTGTTTACATTACTTGACTTGCATGTATTATTTTACAATTTAGGTCCTTAAAAGGGACCAATAGTGTAAATCTATACATTGTATTTACTATTTTTTTATATTTACCACCTGGACTTGTACCTACTTTTTATGACTACTATCTTGCTCTAGAACATAAATTACGTGCTAGACACTTGTATGACAACTTTCAAAAATTGTTTAAGGGTCTTTTTTAGAAAATATGTTTTTGGAACGCTGCTCAATCATGCATTAGACATGAATTTGATAAATGGATGACTAAAATAGGGAGGATTGAGGTGAATAACTTTCATTATCTTAACAAAATCGATCCTAAATTTTTGTCCAAACATACTTTTAGAAGTGAGATAAAGTGTGATATGTTGAATAACATTTCTGAATGTTTTAATGTGACGACCCGACTATTTTAAAATCATTAAAAATTAAATACAGCGGATGTCTTTATATTTTAAGAAAAATGACGTAATTATGTTTGAAAATTGGTTAGCCAAAACCTGTTTACATCTTAATTTCAAAATCTAAAATACACAAGGAACATTAAGTTCCTATCCAGGAGTTCAAAATGAATTATAATCATAAAAGTAAAGACAAAAGCTCTTAAGAGCCATTTACAAATATACAACTCCACAATATGTGAAAAATGCACAAAACATAGTCCATGGACTTTTACATAACACCTAGTCAATCTTGAAGTCATTATCCTTTGATCACGCAACACCATCTCCTCTCCCTCGACCTCTAGTCAGGGCATTACCTGAAATTTTTGTAATATCATGAGCTAACAACTTAAGCCCAGTGAGAATAATAAGAATAAAAAGTAAAGTTAGAACTCAAACCCGTATTCCGATTTGTGTCCAATTTGTCTTACATTTTACTTCCTAAAGTTCTCTAAACTCTAGGTGATTCCATTCTATAATCTCCAAAGGATGATAATACTAACCCACGTAGTCTAGTTCTCATCCAATAACTTGTTACAACAGATATAAGAAAAGTAAATAAACTTTACATAAACATAACATCTCAATTCTCCTTGTCTTTCCATAATGAAATATACAATTCTTTCTCCATGATATAATTTCACCGATAATATGCATGAAGGTAATGAAGACATCCCGTAGGATTCGCATTCACCTTTTATGCATGAAGGTAATGGAGACTCCCGTCGGATCCACATTCACCTTTTATGCATGAAGGTAATGGGGACTCCCGTCAGATCCACATTCACCTTTTGTGTTTCTCACTTTCCTTTCCTTTCATTTCAATGATGCAAGATGATATGCATATGCTTGCATATGCTTGTAAAAATAAATAAAAGTAAATGTGAATGTTAAAGTAGCCGAACAAGCATAAAGTAAAAGGGCATAAAGTAAAGTGCATAAAGTAAATGGATCAAAGATGTCCTTATGCATAAAGTAAATAAATAGGAATTCCGGAAGAACAATAAGTAAATCGAACTTCCGATACTTTCAAATAAAGTAGATCTTAACTTAAATAAGTAATCTACGCTTCCAAGGATTCTAAACTTCCAAATAAAAATCCAAAGCTCTATTTTCGAGTTTAATTTAACCATTTTATCTAAAAGTTCGGATCTTTTAACTTCCAATGATCCATTACTAATCTCCGAAATGATTCTAACTTAGAACTTTCTAAGGTTCAACGTTCCCTCGAGAAACTCTAAAGTTCTCACTCAAGTAACTAGCTCCTAATCCTAAGGGCACTAATTCACTTTCCTCTATCTTAGATTCGAGTCTTAGTCTTAGTTTCCAATTCTACAAATCATTATACTTATTCGCTTTCTAAAATTACTTTAAATCCTAACTATTCTCACCTTTATAAAAGAAGACTTTGCTCCTAAAACCGTTAGAGCGATCAAGCAAGCGATCCAAAATCACCTACAAATAATTACATCTAACAATTAATAAATAAACATACATCAATCGATTGACAACCAAAGGCATAAAACGATGAAAAACCCCGAATATCCCAAAGGGTGCTCTCGGCCATGAGAGGGTGAAATAGGCCTCGAGTTTCGTTTTCCGGCATTTAGGCAATTTAGAGGTGTTTTGGATTGATTTCAAGTACTTTGCAATTCCGGTTTTCAATGGGTAACGATAAACCGGATTTTTGAACATTATGTAATTTCCCGAATTGAATTACAATAAACATTATTTCAATAATAAATAACCTATATTCAAACCCCGAAAGGTAAATTTCAAATGGGAAGAGTTTCGACTGAAACTCGGGTTTAGGGTTAAGGGATATTCAAGTAATAGTTACCCAATAAGTTTTCCATCAACATTGGACAACAAAATTGGAAGGGAATGAGAGTTTTGGCCAAGAACTCAAAAGCTTGAATCAATTTCCGTGGAAGTACTATGAGAATTCGAAATCTAGGGCTTACCTTAGAGAGTTGGAAACGTTCCAAGAGTGGAATGGGTATAAAGGTCTCGGCGAGAGCTTTCCAACGCATCCGAAATCACGCAAAACGGCCAAGAAACAAAGCCGGGGCGACACTTTCTTCCTCTTGTTGCTCGGGTTTGGAGAGGAAAAATGAGATGTTTTTGGTCAAATGCTTGGTCAATGGTATTTTAAAGAAGAAAATGGAATAGTGTTTAGATATTTAGGAATTTTGGAAATGACGGTTGCGTCCTTTTATGACTTTTAACTTATAAATCGAAACCTGAAGCTCTTAAATTAATCTAAAGGTGATTAATAATTATTAATTGGCCCGTTAATAATTATTAATACCACCATAACTTATTTAAACAAATAAAGCCATTAAAATGACTTAAATCGAAATAAACTACTAAATTCTAATTTACCGATTCTATAATAGACTTTAAATGCTTAAATTAAAATAAAATAAATAAATTTTTTTTATCACAAAATAACGGGACGTTACATTTAATGTGTATGTTTTAGAAGCTAGAGATAGACCAATAATTCAACTCATTGCGTAAATGCATTATAAAATCGAGGAATTGGGTAGCTAAATGATGTGGTGCTTTAGGGCGCAACTTATTGTTGGGATTGAGGCCTTTAAAAGAGTTCTCAAACGGAAGTCCCAATGATCTTTTCTTGCAGTATAATATATTCAAAACTAAAATGCATAAAAAAACTAACCCTTGTAGAGAAGTGTCTGACTCTTCCTCATTCTTCTTGGTTACGATCCTAGGACCACCAAAAAGTTCTTCCTCACTGAGCACAAAAGAGAATCGGTGCGTGGGCACTATCCTCTTTGGAAAAAGGAAGAGGGAAGAAAAATATTTCTTCCCTTACCCTATGGGCGGCGGCAGTAAAGAGAGAGGGAGAGAGGAATTTTTTTTAGCCTTTCTTTGCTCTCTTGGTTGTGTGTTTTGGGATCACCCCAATGGTCCTATTTATAGGAAAACCAAGGCCTCATAAAATCTTTGAATATCTTTTTAATTATTAAATAATTAATAAAGATATTCTAAAATATATTTTGACTAATTAAGATATAATATCTTATTCCATAATAAGATAATCCCATATCTTTTATTTAAATTAATCTTTATTAATTTAAAATAATTATTTCATATCTTAATCATTAAGATATTCCATATATTTTAAATAAAATAAAATGCAAATAATTGGTTAATATTTAACCAATGGGGCGTGTGACCCTACCCATGGGTCACACACCCACCTTGTCATTCCCATGACAATATTTGTAATGTCTCGTTATTTTGAAGTGAATTTTTTTATTTTAATTAAAGTATTTAAGGTTAATTTAAAAGTAGTGATTTCAATTTTAGTAGTTATTTTAGTCCGAAATTCTCTTTAATTGTTTTAATACTTCAAATTTCGCTTCGGTAACATTAATAATTATTAATAGGCCAATTAATAATTATTAATCACCTTTAGATTAATTTAAGAACTTTGGGTTTCGATTTATAAGTCAAAAGTCATTAAAGGACGTAACCGTCATTTCCAAACTTCTTAAAAATATCAATTCACTATTCATTTTCTCTTTAAATCACCACTTTTGACTAAAGTTGACCCATCCTCTAATTTTTTCTTCTCCAAACCATTGCTTCAAGGGGGGGGGGGCAAGAAAATTTCGGGTTTTGTTCGATTCTCGACGGATCAACTTGATTTCGGTTGCATCGGAAAGCCTTCGGTCCTACGATTCTTCTCCACCTAGCAATCATGCTTTCCATCCGTGTTCTAAGGACTTCTCGGTATGTTAAAGTTCAAACCCTAAGCTCCAAATAGTGTTTTAATGGAGTTTTCATTTTTGATTCTTCGATTTCTTGCCGAGGAACTCGATGTTTTTAAGTACGGGAGTTGTTTTAAGTGTTTTTGGAAACTTTCCCTAAACCCTAAAACCGAGTTTCAGTCGAAACCCTTCCCATTTGAATTTTACATCGTGGGGGTTGTTTTGGGGTTCAATTTTATTGATATATTATTTATTGTTATTAAATTAGGGAAATCGATTATTGTCCAAAAACCCGAATCATCGTTACCCATTGAAATCGGGAACTTCGAAACTACTTGAAACCAACTCGAAACACCTCTAAAGTGCCTAAAAGCCGGAAAAAAAAACTCGAAACCCATTTTCCATAGAGGGGCTGAGAGTACCCTTTGGGTTTTCCGAGGTTTTTCGTCTTTTTGAGCTTTTAGATGTTAATTGATCGATGTTTGGTTTATTAATGTTTGTTAGATATACTTTTAATTGTAGGTGTTTTGGATCGTTGATTGATCATGCTTTCGGAGATTTGGAGCGAAGTTAATTTGGCTAAGGTGAGAATAAATAGGATTTAAAGTAGTTTTAGAAACTGAATAAGTTAAACGGTTTGTAGGATCAGAAGTGGAGATTATGATTCGAATCTAAGAGTAAGTGAGCTAGTGATCTTAGGATTAGGAGTTAGTTCTTCGACTAAAAACTTTGGAGTTTCTCGAGGGGAACATTGAACTTTTGAAAGTTCTAAGTTAGAATCGTTTCGGAGATTAGAATGGATCATTGGAAGTTAAAGGATCCAAACTTTTAGATAGAATGGTAAAAGGAACTTTAAAATAGAACCTTGGACTTTATATTAGGAGTTTAGAATCCTTGAAAGTGAAGATTATTGTTTAAGAGGAGATCTTACTTTTATTAAAATATCAGAAGTTCGATTTACTTATTTGTTCTTCCGAAATTCCTATTTATTTACTTTATGCATATGGACATCTATGATCCTTTTACTTTATGCACTTTACTCTAAGCACTTTACCTTCATGCCCTTTCGATTATGTTGAATGTTTATATTTACTTTACTTGCACTCGAAAGCATAATTCATATCATATCATATTGCATAATCGAAATTGGGAGGAATAATGAGACATGTAAAGGTTGCAGGACTTTGCATTGTCTGGTATTATTCGTTTTATATTTCCGTATATGTACATGAGGAATGCTAAAGGACTGTGGGACTTTGCAAGATCGGTGGAGATGGATAATGAGATAACGATGGAACTATGCGAGTTCACATTATCTGGTATTATCCATAATTAGTATGATACATATACGAAGATACAGAGTGAATGAACTGACCTACGGGAGCTTCATTACCTCTATCCGGTGAGTGAGATAATGAGGTGAATGAACTGACCTACGAGAGCTTCATTACCTGACATTATTCACTAGAGATGGGAAGATATTATTGAAAAGACTTTGTATATTTTATTTTGGAAAGTGAGTTTAATGAGGTGAATGAACCGACCTCTGAAGCTTCATTACCTATCATTATTCACTTGAGATGAAATACTATTATTGAAAGCACTTTGTATATTTTGCTTTGGAAAGCGAGATAATGAGGTGAATGAACCGACCTACGGGAGCTTCATTACCTGACATTATTCCTGAGTTGATAGTTATATTGATGTAATGGTTATATGTCCTTTACACTTGTTTAGCGAATTAATGAATAATGATTAGACTACGTGTACTAATATTATCGTCATTAATCGCAAATTGTGATTGTTGAATATGTTAAGTCCGAGTGAGCTTAACTTTATTATATTAAAAATAACAGAACAACCGAATGCTATAGGAAAAGAAATGAGATTGAATTGATAATGAGAGAATACGAGGTTGTATTGAACCTTGTATATCTATCAAGTGATATATGTAAGAGAACTAGTTTCTCAACAAATTGGAAGATCTTGAAATTGGAGATTAAACATTTGAATATAAACCTTGTATATAGTATAAGGTATATAAAGAAAATGAGATATAAATACTATATGCATTACGAAACCATACCCAGAAATGCTTGGAATGTAGTGCCACAATTATATTGGAAAATTGGTACGTAAAAGTAGAACACTTGATATAAAACTCTTTGAATGGATTGATAGCAAAGAGTAAGTATGGATTGATAGCAAAGAGTAAGTAAGTTTTTGGACACGAATCCGGATACGGGTTTTGGGTCTAACTTTACTTTTTATTCTGTTTATTCTCACTGGGCTTTGTTGTTAGCTCATGATATTACAACCAATTTCAAGTATTCCCGGGTTCGTGGAAAGGGGAGCTGGTGCTGCATGATCGAGAGGATGATGGATCAGAGATGGACTTAGTTGTGTATTTTGTATCTTTCAAATTTGTACAAGTTCTTAAGAGCTACACATCTTACTTTTATGATTATTAGACCTTTTGAATTCCTAAATAGGAACTTGAAGTTCCTTGTGTTTTAAATTTTTGAATTGAAATGTAAACAGGTTTTTGGCTAGCCAACTTTCAAACATAACCACGCCGTTTTTTTTAAACATAAAGACTTCCAGTTGTGTTTTATATTTAAATGATTTAAAAAGGAGTCGGGTCGTCACAATATTGGGCAACTTATTTTCATTTTTATTTAATAAAACAATTCCATTAAATAAATCAAACTTCTTTTATTTATTTCCTCTTTAATTTGACTTCTTCCAATTAAATATTTAAATGGACTCCTCTATTTAAATCCCCATTAATTTTTTGACAACTTCAAAATTAATTTAATTAAATAGACTCCTCTATTTAATAAATAATCAAATAGACTCTTCTATTTAATAAATAATTAAATAGACTCTTCTATTTAATTTCACCATTAATTAAATAGACTCCTCTATTTAATTTCATTTAATTAATCAAATAGACTCCTCTATTTGTATCTTCCTTAATTGTTTTGACAACTTCAAATCAAATGCTTGAAATGATTTTTTCCAAAGAAATTAATCATCATTAATTTATGTTCTAAATTACATGTGTTAGCTTAGAGGACTTAATGGACCTATAGGACTAAGCTCCAATGATCTATAATTACATTGATTGAACTCATTCATTCAATCAATTCTTATTCATTAACTCATAGAAAACTCCACTAAATATCTAGAGTTGCACTCTTAGTACTATAGACATTGTTATGTCCATTGGCTAATATCATTAACTACACTTTGATCCTTCACAAGTTAGTTCGTATCCATGGCTAAATTGCACCGTATTAACCTCCATGATGCATCTTGTTCCTTAAGCCCAACTGATTCTCCAATTAAAAACCTTACATAATCTCCATTATGCGTCTTTACCTTTCCTTTATCAGAGGAATATGGGGCCCGCTATTCAAGACCGAATCAGTTCATAAAGGAACTACTTATCTATTTTCCTATATGAACGAGTGAATTCTATTCTTGTATAATTACGTTCCCAGCTATAAGAAAGATGCAATCCCCAAAGTGGGAGACATATTGAGCAAACTATATCAAGTCACTCTCACCTATGCAAATCAAAGTTTGTCTCTTGCGAACAGGAGTTTGTAATCCGCTCAGGATTAAGATCAATTGTACATGATTAGCCGATTGATAAATGAAGTGTCTTTCTGTAACGGCTTTTCCAGAAGACAGTAAGTTTATCTTAGTCCAGTCTACTACAATCTCTATTTCAGCAACTCCCCCATTCACATGTCTCTACAAGAACGATCCAGATGAGATCACTGGTGCCAATTCACCAGTGGGTCGTGTTAGTGGTGTTACCAGAAATAAGGCACCCAACCTTTATTCATATACCACAGACTATTTGAGTTATACTTAAGTGAATCTTCCCGCATCTTATGCTCACTTTAAGTTATCATAAGTAACTCTAGATCTTATGATGAATTACATTTATTAAACTAATAATAAATGACAATGTAAATATTACTAATTAATAATTCTTTTATTTATTTATAGTTTAACTGGATTACATAAGATTTATGGTAGAAACCCCAGCAATTATTTGATGTAGAGGTGAAAAGTTCATAATTTTTTGTTGATGTTGATCATAGAACATGCACATGTAGATATTGAGATTTGACTGAGATCTCGTGTAAACATATTGTGCAATGTATATTGTGGTTAAAAAGTTATCCTAAAGATTTTTTGAATGTGTGTTATCTTCGAGATACATTGGCTTGTTTTTATTCTTCATTCTTGTAACTAGTAGATGGTCCAAATTTGTGGCTGAATTCTCTATATAGATCCATTGTAACCTCTTTTTTGTAGAAGGCCACAATGTAGGTCTAAATGATAAAAGAAAAATTATGTATATGAGGCTAATTCATCTCAAAAGTTAAAGAGACAGAATGATACTATGACTTTTAGCAAATGAAAAACAATAGGACATAATGCAACATCCTGTAAAGGATCGAATGAGAATAGAAAAATGGCCAAAAATGGCTACTTTCATAGGATATAAAATACCAATGGACGTAAGTTGTTTTATATATGTAATGATAATATTCTATCTTTTTATATGATATATCTAACTTCGTTAAGTCTTGATGTATAGAATTTAAATGAAGGAACCATAACTTAAAATGATGCTCCTAAAAGTGGATCAACATCTCGAGCTACTAATGAAGGGAATACTTTACTAAATTAGCTGAATTTTATTTAGTAAATAACTTAACCATTAATTTAGGATCTCTTAACATCATGCAACTATGATTAAAAAAAACCATGTAGATTCATGCTAGTTTTTCAAAAATTAAAGTCCTTTACTTACAATGAGTAATTAATGATATATGGTTGAAGGTTTCTTTACTGCTTCAATCCTCAGCACCATATCTTCTACACTATATCCCGATCAATCAAGTGAAACCGGATTATGGGATCGAACCTTAGAAGAAATTAGGAAGAAGAAAAAAAATCTTACTAATTTCTAATGTGAAAATCGCAAAGCTATGGGGAGAGGAGAAGAGTGAGTTTCAACTTCTAATGAATTGAATTGTGTGATTTATGAATGACTTAAGCCTCCTATTTATAGGAAAATAGAAAATCTAATCACATTAGGTATTCCATGGAGATAAATACAAAAAGAAAAAATTTTTGTTTCCCTTTAACTACTCATGGATGAAAATGCCTAGATAAATAGAAAAATATTTTATTTTTCTTTTATTTGCTTTATTTTGGGTAAATAAATCTATGTAATTATTATAGGATATAATTCAAACAATTATCTCCCTAAAATAGACTACATGTGACCAAAAATTACATATTAATTAATAAATAAATCTAATTTATTTAATTAATTATTTTGGGCCAATTTCAATTGGGTGAACCCAATTGGGCTAGAAACTCTCTCTTAAATTAATAAGTCCAACTTAATTAATTTATTTATCAATTCCCATTTAAATAAAAAAACTTATTGAAATAATTAATAATATTAATATTTTTCTCCTAATTAAATATTATCAAATAATATTTTATTATTAATTAATTTAATTATTTATTTATTTTCGTTTAAATAAAATTAATTATTTAAACAATTAATAATTTCAAATTATTAATTATCATTTAAATATACTCAATATTTAAATAATTAATAATATTTCATTACCAATTTCTTGTTTAAATAAACTCATTATTTAAACAATTAATAAGGCTTCTATTAATTACCATTTAAATATACTCAATATTTAAACTATTAATATAACTTGTTTAAGTAACTTGCCTTACTTAAACTTTTAATTTCTTCAATTGATTTCGTGTCTAGGATATTTGGGCTAGCATAGAGACCCGATGAATTTATAGATCATGGGCTTAATAATTAGTCAATTAAGTGATTAACTCATAATCGGTTAATTACTTATTATTTATGTAATGGCCCAGGTTAGCGAGTAATTGAGTTTGGTATTTTATATGCTTTAAAAAAAAAATGAAAAAAAATGAAATAAACATGATATGTGTATTTGCTTTGAATTCTTATGCTTAATTTTTAAATGGGCGTTATTTATTATTTTTTGTAACTTGGTTAACCGTGGTTATGTTAATAATTAATCATTGTTAGTGTTAGGGAAGTTAGACAAGTTTTAACTATAGTTAATAGTTAATGGTAATTAGTTTGTAAGAAAAGTAAGTTAATGGACTTGTGAGCAAGAGGTGTAAACTAGTAAGCAAGAAGTGGAAAGGCATAACATGAGGTGTTGGCTTTTAGGTAAGAGGTTTGAGATTTGAAGAGGTGAGGGGACCAAGTAGCAATTACGAGAACTTTAACTGTAACGTCCCATTATTTTGAGGTAATTTTTTTTTATATTTAGTATTTTATTTATTTATTTATGAATTAAAGTATTAAAGATAATTTTAGAATTTGTTATTTAGAAGTAAATAGTTATTTTCGTTCGGAAACCTTTTTAACTGTTTATTTAGCTTAAATTAGTTTCGATGGTATTAATAATTATTAATAGGCCAATTAATAATTATTAATCACCATTGGGTTAGTTTAAGTGGTTCGGGTTTCGTTTTAAAAGCTTAAGGTAAGAAAAGGACGTAGGCGTCATTTCCGAAATTCTTAAATATCTAAACACTATTCATCCTTCTCCTTTATTATGCAAAAATTAGACAAAAATCTTAAATTTCCTCTCTTATTTTCTTCCCAAACCCGTAGCTTTGAGAGAAAAAAAGAGGAGAGAAAGAAATTGTCACCCCGGCTTCGTTTCTCGACCGTTTTCATCGTGCCTTAGCTCGTTGGAAAGCTCTCGAGACGTACTTTCTACTCATCCCATCAATAGAGGTTTTCATCCATTCTCTCAAGGCTTTAAGGTATGTTTAAGTTCAAAACCTAAAGCTTCAAATAGTGTTTTAATGGTGTTTTTGGTTTTAATCTTCCAATTCTTGCTCGGAAACTCGGAGATTTAGATCAAGGGAGCTGTTTTGTGTATATTTAGAACTTTCCCTAAACCCTAAAACCGAATTTTAGTCGAAACCCTTCCCGTTTGAAATTTACCTTTTGGGGTTTGAGTATGGGTTATGTATTGATGATATATTGTTAATTGTAATTCAATTCGGGAAATTACATATTGTTCAAAAACCCTAATTATCGATACCCATTGAAATCGGGAATATCGAAATTGCCCGAAAAGTACTCGAAACACTTTTAAAGTGCTTAAAAATTCGAAAAACCAACTCCTCTTTTAATTACCCTTGGGCCGTGGGCTTCACGTGGCATTTCTGGGGTGTTTTTTTTTCTTTTATTTCAATATCGTGATGATCGTGGTTCAATTTGTTAAATTAATATACTTTAGGTGTATTTAATTATAGGTTTTATGCATCGATCGTGATTTTGGTCAACCGGCGATTAGGAGTTGACTTCATCATTAAGGTGAGTTTAAAATGGTTGTGATTACTTTTATGCTTTCAAATTACTTGACGATTATGTTCGATCGAAGTTAAGAGGGTTATTAGATTTTAGAACTTTTCCAAGAATGCATATAATTGGGAGTTAAGGAAAGAATTAGTTAAGTTTGTGTGATTTAAAGTGAGATGTATTTTGGTGGATTAAGTTATATTCTCGTGGAGAATTAGATTCCGGAAATTGAAAAAGAGTATTAGATATTCCATTGAATTGAGTGGCCATAAGATAGTTAAAAAGGAATTTGGTGAGATTCTTCGTATAGAATCGAGTTAGTATGATATTATTAGCAATATGGGATTCGCTATTTAGAACTACTAAAGGGGAGTGGTCACGATGACTTTAAGGTCATACTATGGTTCGTATATGGTGACAATGTGGTCACAATGACTTTAAGGTCATACTATGGTTCCTATATGGTGACAATGTGGTCACGATGACTTTAAGGTCATACTATGGTTCGTATATGGTGACAATGTGGTCACGATGACTTTAAGGTCATACTATGGTTCGTATATGGTGACAATGTGGTCACGATGACTTTAAGGTCATACTATGGTTCGTATATGGTGACAATGTGGTCACGATGGCTTTGAGGTCATACTATGGTTCGTATATGGTGACAATGTGGTCACGATGGCTTTGAGGTCATACTATGGTTCGTATATGGTGACAATGTGGTCACCATGGCTTTGAGGTCATATTATGGTTTGTGTATGGTGACAATGTGGTCACGATGACATTGAGGTCACGGTAGGGTTTGTGAAATGTGACAATGTGGTCACAAATGTGAAATTTACTTTGTTATGTACTAGTACTTTATTTTACGAGCTTGAATGTTTACTTTTTGAAATTTCGATTTAGTAGAATGGGATTGATTTCTTATGCAAAGTACTTGGGAATATCAAATGAGTAGTGAAAGAGCATTAGGATTTTTTGGACACGTTTTCCGATATGGGATTTGGTCCATAGGAGTGCTTGCATCCATCTTATTCTCAGTAGCATTTTTATGCTAATGTTGCTACACATAAACTTTTTCAGGTAATAGTCTTGGAAGAGGACGAGGTCGTCGAGGTGGTGTTGCTTGATCACGAGTGGATGGCTTTCGGGACATGGACTTTGTATGTATATTTGGGGGCATTCTATGAATGCTATGTTGTTAGTCATAAACTTCTATTTTTGTGGCTCATGAGAGTCTAACATATGTTGTACATATTTTCGAGTTTATTTTCTCTGATTTGGGTATAATCTGGAGTAGGAATTTCTGTTGTTTTAAATTCTCTGATTTGAACCCATGTAAACAGGTTTAGGGAGTTCGTATTTTAAACAGATCCACGCCAAATTTTTAAAAAATCTAGTCTTCCGCTGTTTGTTTCTGATTTAAAGATTTGAGAAAATTCGAGTCTTTACATTAAAACTCAGCCATCTTTTATCTAATTTCATTACGTAACTTGAGGGAAGAAGAAAACACAAAGGAAAATTCATTTTTCTTCTCTTCTCCTTGCTATTCTCGGCAAAAGAAGGAAAGCTGAAGTCCAAAAATGAAATGCTTGTAACTTCTTCAATTATTCATCAGATCAAGTGAAATCAGGGTTCATTTTCATTTGATTTTTTAGTAGAAGCTGATTGTAGAATAATGCACATTTATTTCTATCTATTTCTAGAGATTTGGGTGAGTTTTATTTCCTAGGTTTATGTAGAAGATGATTTCTGCTACGTTCGATCATGTGTGTTGCTTCTCCTTGATCTTGAATGACTGTAGAATAAGAACAAGAAAACACTGGTGGGGTGCCTGCCAAATCATCTTCGACGATCATGTCAGTGATTTGGAAGCAATTGATATGAGAATTCTAGAGTAGAATTACAAATGACATACCGTTTTAGGTTTAAATGAGCTCTTTATATAGACATCCTATAGATAGGATGATGCGTCTACCTACGATCAAATTATGATAACACTTATCAAAGATAAGTGCTTTTTCCCTTTATCTCAAAATGATGATATGGTTATCTCCTTAGATATAATCATCTGTATTAGGGCTTATCCGAATGTCCATAACGTATTTGTTCAAGCTGACCTGTGCGTGTTTAACTAGCCCAAACTCTTCGGATTAGCTATATGATGAAACGGCCCAAGTAGCCTGCATTGTATTACTTCTTATGGGTCGGGCCTATCAAGATTTGGGCTTTTGATAATGTGACTCGTCCATAGTGAATTTTACCTCTCTGATTTCCCCTGTTATTATGTCCGAGTTACTTGGATGTGAAAATAAGTTCAGATTTAAATGAACTCGGGCGACCCATAATCATGGATAACTGACACGCGTGTATCATTTCAAAATCGAATGTTTAAATTCGAAAAAGAAAGAATTTTTATTTCCACGCCTTCTCACACTTTCAAACCTTAACATTTTTGCCCAAGGATTCAGAAACACTTCACTCAAAAAGGGAGGATTACATCAGCCATTCTTCAAAAAGGGAGGATTACTAAATTTCTCGCATGCATTAGTAGATTCTTCTAATTTTAGAGTTACTGACTTAGGGCTAAGAATTCAACTTTCCCATGGAACCTACTTCTGTGGAGATGGTTTGTAACGTCCCGTATTTTGAGGTGATTTTTTTTTTGTTTTTTTTATTATTTATTTTATTTATTTAGTTAAAGTATTAAAGTAAATTTTAGAATTAGATATTTAGAATTTAGTAGTTAATTTCGTTAGGAAACCTTTTGAATCGTTTTATTAGCCTGAATTAGTTTCGGTTGTATTAATATTTATTAACAGGCCAATTAATAATTAATAATCACCATTAGGCTAGTTTAAGTACTTTGGGTTTCATTTTAAAAGCTAAAGACAGATAAAGGATGTATGCGTCATTTCCAATTTCTTAAAATATCTTAACACTATTCATCCATCTCCTTTATTAAGTCAAAATTAGACAAGTCTTCATAATTTTCTTCTCTTTTCTCTTCTTGTCCGAGAGCATCATAAGGGAGGGAATTTTTTTTGGCTTTTCTTCGATTCTTGGCGGATCATCATAATTTCGATTGCATTGGATAACCCTTGGTCCAAGCATTAATTCCAACCTATCGATCGATCATTTCCTCCGATATCTTAAGGCCTCAAGGTATGACAAAGTTTCTAATCTAAGCTTCAAATAGTGTTTTAATGGAGTTTTTGGTTTAAATCTTCTATTTTGTGCCAAGAAACTCGAAGATTTCAATCGAGGAAGTTGTTTTATGTATATTTAGAAACTTTCCCTAACCTAGAATCGGGTTTGAGTCGAAAACCCTTTCCGTTTGTTTTTCCCATATTTGGTGATGGCTAGGGTATTTTAAATACTATTGTTTATGGTTTTACTTAATTTTTCGGGATTGAACTACTGTCCAAAGCCCTAATTCACGATTACCCATTGATGGTACGAACCTCCAAAGTATTCGAAACCAACTCGAAACGCCTATAAAGTGCTTAAAATCCGGAAAACCATCTCCATTTCCTTCTTCCCTTTGGGCCGTGGGCCTCATGGTCATAATCCCGGGCTGTTTTGTCCTTCATTTTAGTAATGTGACGATCGTTGTTCAATTCGGTAAATTAATGTACTTTAGGTGTATTTGAATTGTAGGTTTTGTACATCGTTTGTGAAATTGATCAACCGGCGAATTAGAGTTGACTTCAATTCTAAGGTGAGTTTAAAATGGTTGTGATTACTTTTATGTTTCTGGATTGCATGACGATCATGTTTGATTGGGGTTAAGAGGACTACTTGATTTTGAGAGCTATTCAAGATTGGATGTAATTGGGAGTTAAGGAAAGTGCATAAGGAGAATTACTTAAGTTTTAGTGTTGTTAATTTGAGTGGTTATAAGGGAAATAAAGGAAACTTTGGAGAGAAAGTATCATGTTTAGTTTGGATTATAATATACTTTGAAAAGAGAGGTTGTGCTGATTAGTTCAATCTAGGATTTTCCTTATATTTTGTACTAGTACTTTTCGGTTTCTTTACCTATCTTATGTTAGATGTATCGAGGGTGGTAATGAGAAACGAATCATCATGTGGTATGTGTGGTAATGAGAAACGATACATCATGTGGTATGTGTGGTAATGAGAACCGATTCTTCATGTGGAATGTGTGATAATGAAAGTGTGGAGTTGAGTTAGTGAAATAGTTATAGCGATGGGATTCGCTATTTAGTACTACCAAAGAGGAGTAGTATGTGTGGCGTTATGATATGCATGGAAATGTGAAACGAATCATCATGTGATATGTGTGGAATTGAGAAACAAATCATGTAACATCCCGTTACTTTTGGGGGTAAATTTTTTTTTTATTATTATTATTTTATTTATTTATTTTAATTAAAGCTTTTAAGGTTAGTTTAAAAGTAATGATTTCGATTTTAGTAGTTATTTTCGGCCGAAAACTCTTTTAATCTTTTAATACTTTAAATTCACTTCGATGACATTAATAATTATTAACGGGCCAATTAATAATTACTAATCACCATTAGATTAATTTAAGAGCTTCGGGTTTCGTTTTTAAAGTAAAAACAAAAGAGGGACATAGGCGTCATTTTCCAAATTCTTAAATATCTACGTTTTTACTATTCATCTTCATCTTAAATATCAAAAATTAGACAAAACCTTCATTTTCTCTCCTTTCTCTCTTCTTCATACGTGGGAGCCTCCATTGATGAGAAGAAAAATCTCTTGAGTTTTCATCAATTCTTGACCGATTTCGATGAGGTCAGTTGCGTTGGATTGATAGGGACGAAAGCTATCTATCCCACCTAACCTTGTGCCGTTTCTCGTTCTTTACGGGAAGCCCTAAAAAGTGAGTTTTCAAAAAAATGATATGGTTTTGTTCGTTTTTTTTTTATTATAAATGAGTTTTGAAGTTGAAATCATTTATTTCTATCAAAGAATTTGACGATTTTGAGCCCGGATTTTCGAAAAACACTATTCACCCGGAAACACTATTCATCCGAAATCACTATTCACCCAAAAATCACACTTGTTCTCTTATTAGTTATGAATTGTAAATTGTAGTTCAATTGGTGAATTGTAGGTTTGTAATTGTCGCGTGGATTCGACTACGATTCCTTGAATACTGGACTACAAATCCAAGGTGAGTTTAAAAGGGAAGTTAGTAATTTTATGAATTAAGTTTCATTACGATTTTGTTTATCGAGGTCAAGAGGGAACTATCTTCTTAGAGTTAATGATTGGTTGGAGACTTTAACTCGGAAGTGAGTGGAGAGAATTTGGAATTATAGTGAGTTCGGTGAAAAGGAAATATCGGAGTGGTTTGGAAGTCTTGTGAAATGAATTGGAGATTCCAAATGAAAGTGGAAGTTTAAAGCACTTTGAGTGGTTTGGGAGTCAAAGTGGCTTAGAAATTACACTTGAGTGATAACTCGTGTAAGCCTGAGTTGATTAAGTTCTTTAGTAACTTAGTAGAATTCGGTTAAGATTATCTAACTTATTAGCGAACTTGATGATTTGTGATACGGTACGTGGTATGTTGACTTCTGTGACGACCCGATACTTTTAAATAATTTAAATTTGAAAACACAGCGGAAGTCTTTTATTTTAAGAAAAAATGGCGTGGTTATGTTTGAAAGTTGGCTAGCCAAAACCTGTTTACATCCTAATTTTCAAATAAAATCACATGGAACATTAAGTCCCAATTCAGGAGTTCAAGGATGTAATATCATAAAACAACATCTATAAGCTCTTATGAGCTAAATACAATGTACAATTCACAAAATCCTTTAAAGTTCACAAAAGTAATACATAAACTTTACAACAACTGAGTTCATCTCGAGGTCATCATCCCTCGATCACCCAGCACCACCTCCTCTCCCTCGATCTCTAGCCAGGGCATTACCTGAAATTGGTTGAAATATCATGAGCTAACAACTTAAGCCCAGTGAGAATAATAAGAATAAAAAGTAAAGATTGACCTCAAACTCACATTTCCAATTTGTGTCCAATTAACTGACACAATCTTTCCTAGAATTCTCCAAAATCTAGGTAATTCTATTCCATATTCTCCAAAGTACGATAATACTAACTCTTAAGGTCAAAACCTCATCCATTACTTGTTACAACAAAAATATGAGAAATAAATAAACTTTGCATAAACATAAAACATCTCGATTCTCTATTTCATCGATCATAAGCATGAATGAATGAGGACATCCCGTAGGATTCGCATACGCCCTTATGCATGAAGAAGGTAACGTGGTCTATCCCGTAGGATCCATCGTTCTCCCTCCTTTTCTTTCTCACTTTCTCTTCTTTTTTGAAGGTGATGCGGACACTATCCGTAGGCCTCCAACATTCTTCCCCCTTCTTTTCTTTCTCACTTTCTTTTCTTTTTGTGAAGGTGATGCGGACACTACCCGTAGGCTCCAACATTCTTCCCCCTTCTTTTCTTTCTCACTTTCTTTTCCATGATGCGAGATGTTATGGTGCAATATGTTATGCATATGCTTCCACAAGTAAATAAAGTAAAAGTAAATGATAAAGTAGCCAAAACAAGTATAAAGTAAATGGGCATAAAGTAAAGACATGAAGTAAAATAGATAGGAATCTCGGAAGAACGATATATAAATCGAACTCCGCTAACAATAATAAAAGTAAAATCATAACTTAAACGATTAACCTATACCTTTAAGGATTCTAAACTTCCAACATAATCCGAGGTTCTATTAATCATTCTATCTAAAAGTTTGGATCTTCTAACCTCCAATGGTCCATCCTACGCTTCGAAACGAATTAACTTAGAATCTTCTAAGATTCAATACTTTCCTCGAGACTCCTAAGTTCTCACTTAAAGGATTCACTTCTAATCCTAAGGGCACTAACTCACTTCCCTCTATCTTATATTCGAATTATAGTCTTAGTTTCCAATTCTACAAACATCACACTTAATAAAAGATGACTTCGCTCCTAAATCCGGAAGAGCGATCAAACGAACGGTTCAAAAACACCTACAATTAAATTATATCACACAATCAATAAATTACCAACTATCGATCAAACATCAACTAAATGTACAAAACGACGAAAAACTCAACAAACCACCCAAAGAGGCTCTTGGCCCCCTTCATGAAAATGGGCTTCGGGTTTGGTTTTCCGGCTTTTAAGCAATTTAAAAGTGTTTCGAGTTGGTTTTAAGAAAATTCGATATTCCCGATTTCAATGGGTATCGATAATTAGTGTTTTTGAACATTATGCCCTTTACCGAATTGAATTTCAATAAACAATATATCATCAATACATAACCCATATTCAAACCCCAAAAGGTAAATTTCAAACGGGAAGGGTTTTGACTGAAACTCGGTTTTAGGGTTAAGGGATTGTTTCCAAAAACACTTAAAACAACTCCCGTATTTACAAACACCGAGTTCCACAACACGAAATCGAAGGAAATCAAAGAAAACTCCATTAAAATACTATTTGGAGCTTAGGGTTTGAAACTTTACTTACCGAGAACTCCGTATAACACGAGTGGCAAGCACGATGGTTGGGTGGAAAAGAATCGTAGGACCAATATACCTTTCCAATGGAACGAGAATCGAAGCGATCCGACAAGAAACGAAAGAAAACCCAACTTTCCCTTTTCTTCTTTGATGCTCACGGGTGGGAGAAGAGAAATGGAGAAGATTTTGGTCAAATTTTGAGTCAATGGTGATTTTAAAGAAGATGAGTGAATAGTGTTTAGATATTTAGGAATTTTGGAAATGACGGTTACGTCCTTTTATGACTTTGGACTTATAAAATGAAACCCGATGATTTTAAACTATCCCAATGGTGATTAATGATTATTAATTGGCCCGTTAATAATTACTAATACCATTAAAACAAAATTAAGCTAAAAAGGTAATTAAAAGGACTTAAACCAAAATAAACTACTAAATTCTAATTTACCGATAAATAAATAAACTTTAATTACTTAAATTAAAATAAAATAAATAATTTTTTTTATCACAAAATAACGGGACGTTACAACTTCGGTCCATACGGTGTTATGGTACTATGACTTGTGATATGGTACGACCGTACGTGGTATGTTGATTCGGATCCATACGAGCACATTACAATGATTTGTGATACGCCACATGATAGTATGTTGATTTAGATCCATACAGTATCAAGGTGAGATGATTTGTAGTACGGTACATGGTAGTATGTTGATTCGGATCCATACGATACCATGGTACTATTATTTGTGATACGGCACATGATAGTATGTTGATTTGGATCCATACGGTATCATGGTGCGATGATTTGTGATACGGTATGTGGTATGTTGACTTCGGTCCATACGGTATTATGGTACTATGATTTGTGATATGGTACATGGTAGTATGTTGACTTCGGTCCATATGGTATCATGGTATGATAATTTGTGACACGGTACATGATAGTATATTGATTGGGATCCATACGGTATCATGGTATGATAATTTGTGATATGGTATGACCGTACGTGGTATGTTGATTTCGATCCATACAATAGCACATTATGATGAAACTTGTTTGGTAGTAAAGATAGTTAGTATTACATTTACATATTCTTTAGAATTGTGTAGTAAGACTTAGTAATGGTTGTTACTTTTACTTTAAGTCTTTATTTCTATTACTTGGCATTGAAAGACCATTACGGGTAGTATATTACTATCGTATGATTGTATGGAAATTGGAAGTGTGGAATGGATAGTAAAGAGCAATTTAGGCCTTTGGACACAATTTCTGGTATGAAATTTGGTTCATTGGATTACTTTCTTTCGTTTTACTCTCACTAGCATTTTTATGCTAATGTTGCTACACTTACAAATTTTCAGGTAAACCTCGTCCTAAGAAGCGTGGTAAAGGAGGTGGTGCTGTGTGACTTGCCGAGTTGGTGTACGGACAATGATAAACATGCTTTTGGTTTAGCAGTCTTTGAAATGCTTGTAAATTATTTCCAACTTTCATACTTGTGTCTTTTGAACCTCGAAGGGTATTTGTTTAAAAACTGCATATGTTTTAAGATTTAAATCTCTTTTGGAAGTTTAAATTATATGCTGGAATGCGCATTCCCGATTTATCGCTTTCTCTAATTATGGGTTGTCGTAAACAGGTTTTGTTTATCCGATTTTTAAACGAACCCATGGTATTTTTCTTTAAAAACTGAGTCTTCCACTGTGCATTTAATTTAAAGAATTTAATGGTAAATCGGGTCATTACAGTTGGTATCAGAGCCGCTTTGGTTCTGATGACCACATGCATCGTATGTTTTCCATGTTTTGATATTGTGCAATCATCACTTGAGGTCAACGGCGCCAAGTATCCTTAGAACGCTCTCTTTTGATCAGTTTATTTGTACTTTTGCTTTTCCTTTCTTGGTATCTCATGTGAGGTTTTTTTTATTGTGACTTGAGTATGCTTCGAGGACAGTTGCACCTAGGAGAGGTAGGAGTAGAGTACCGAATGCAGTATGAGGCAGAGGTCGGACTAGAGCAGTTACACCACCACCACCTCCACTTGTGTATCGGGAGGATGAGCCTCCAGTAGATCAGCCTGCTAGGCGTGGTCGTAGTATTACTATTTCTTAGGAGAACTATCTCGATTTGTTACGAGGTGGTGGAGGACTTGCTGATTAGGTTATACCTCCTGTTAGAGCACCTGCTCCCGAGGTAGATCAGTCAGGGGTAACAGATGCTGCGAAAACTCTAAAGGAGTATATGAGATATAACACTCCTGATTTTGATGGGACATCTACTGATCCGGCTGACGCCGAGAGATGGATTACTAGAGTAGAGAGAGTACTTGGTTTCATCCGGTGTCCGGAACTTTTGAAGGTCCATTGTGGGACCTATTCCTTAGTAGATGATGCATTATACTGGTAGAATGGTTTAGCCTGTACTGTCAATCCTGATTCTAGGTTACTTGGCGATGTTCAAGGAAAAGTTCTTTGACAAATACTATCCTGAGGAGACACAAGATCAGTTAGAGATTCCGTTTCTTACCCTCAAACAGGGTGATAGGTCTGTTGTGGATTATGAGAGAGAGTTTGACCGGTTGTCAAAGTTTGCCACCAGACATGTTATTGACCCTGAGAGTAAGAGGAGGAGATTTATTGTGGGTTTGAGAGCAGACCTACGAGGGCAGGTACGAGCTTTATAGTCTGCTACATATGTCGATTCTTTGAATGCCGCTTTGGCATTAGATATTGGGGATTCTGAGAAAAAGGCTTTTGAGATTGCCGCACAGGCCTCTTCTCAGAAGAGGAAGGCTGGGGACGACCTTTCTAGTCGAGGAACACATCCACATAGACAAGCTCCTCCTTTACCCTACTGTCATAATTGTACTGAGTATCACCTAGGTCTGTGTAAGGTGATGAGGTGCTTTCAGTGTGGACAGATCGAACATATTAGACCTTTCTGCCCTAGTTTACACCACAGCAGAGTGGGGGTCAGGGTTAGAGTTCAGGGTCAAGAACATAGTCAGATTACTCCCAATCAGACACGACAGCAGGCCCTTGTCTTTGCACTACTCGAGAGGATGTTGAGGCATCTGGTACTGTTGTTACAGGTACTTTGTCAGTTTTAGAGAACTTTCTTGTATTATTTGTCGTTTGATATGGTGAAATTCCTGAGACCTGATATGGTGATATTCCTGACACCTGATATGGTGAAATTCCTGAGACCTGAAATGGTGAAATTCCTGAGACCTGATGTGGTGAAATTCCTAAGACCAGATATGGTGAAATTCCTGAGAGCTGATATGGTGAAATTCCTGAGACCTGATATGGTGAAATTCCTGAGACGCGATATGGTAAAAGTCCTGATAATCGTGTTTATGAACGTTTAAATTTTATTAAGTGGTTTTGGATGCTAGCTAGTCTTAGAAGTAGACACCGGTTATGATCCTAGCATCCAAACCAAAGTTGTTGAGAAACAAAGTTATCCACTTGGTCAAAGTATTGTAAAGGAACCAAGTGTTGAGGGAGATTACGTGGGAACGTGAGGATGAAATGCAATCTAAGTACCCTCGCTTTTCACTTGGTAAGTGCACTTTTCAAGGACGAAAAGTCTTTTAAGGAGGGTAGTCTGTAACGTCCCGTTACTTTTGGGGGTAAATTTTTTTTTATTATTATTATTTTATTTATTTATTTTAATTAAAGCTTTTAAGGTTAGTTTAAAAGTAATGATTTCGGTTTTAGTAGTTATTTTCGGCCGAAAACCCTTTTAATCTTTTAATACTTTAAATTCACTTCGGTGACATTAATAATTATTAACAGGCCAATTAATAATTATTAATCACCTTTAGATTAATTTAAGAGTTTTGGGTTTCGTTTTTAAAGTAAAAACAAAAGAGGGACGTAGGCGTCATTTTCCAAATTCTTAAATATCTACGTTTTTACTATTCATCTTCATCTTAAATATCAAAAATTAGACAAAACCTTCATTTTCTCTCCTTTCTCTCTTCTTCATACGTGGGAGCCTCCATTGATGAGAAAAAAAATCTCTTGGGTTTTCATCAATTCTTGACCGATTTCGATGAGGTCAGTAGCGTTGGATTGCTAGGGACGAGGGCTATCTATCCCACCTAACCTTGTGCCATTTCTCGTTCTTTACGGGAAGCCCTAAAAAGTGAGTTTTCAAAAAAATTTATATGGTTTTGTTCATTTTTTATTATAAATGAGTTTTGAAGTTGAAATCATTTATTTCTATCAAGGAATTTGACGATTTTGAGCCCGAATTTTCGAAAAACACTATTCACCCGAAAACACTATTCATCCGAAATCACTATTCACCCAAAAATCACACTTTTTCTCTTATTAGTTATGAATTGTAAATTGTAGTTCAATTGGTGAATTGTAGGTTTGTAATTGTCACGTGGATTCGACTTCGATTCCTTGGATACTCGACTACAAATCCAAGGTGAGTTTAAAAGGGAAGTTAGTAATTTTATGAATTAAGTTTCATTATGATTTTGTTTATCGAGGTTAAGAGGGAACTATCTTCTTAGAGTTAATGATTGGTTGGAGACTTTAACTCGGAAGTGAGTGGAGAGAATTTGGAATTATAGTGAGTTCGGTGAAAAGGAAATATCAGAGTGGTTTGGAAGTCTTGTAAAATGAATTGGAGATTCCAAATGAAAGTGGAAGTTTAAAGCACTTTGAGTGGTTTGGGAGTCAAAGTGGCTTAGAAAATACACTTGAGTGATAACTCGTGTAAGCCAAGTTGATTAGGTTCTTTAGTAACTTAGTAGAATTCGGTTAAGATTATCTAACTTATTAGAGAACTTGATGATTTGTGATACGGTACATGGTATGTTGACTTCGGTCCATACGGTGTTATGGTACTATGACTTGTGATATGGTACGACCGTACGTGGTATGTTGATTCGGATCCATACGAGCACGTTACGATGATTTGTGATACGACACATGATAGTATGTTGATTCAGATCCATACGGCATCATGGTGAGATGATTTGTGGTACGGTACATGGTAGTCTGTTGATTCGGATCCATACGGTACCATGGTACGATTATTTGTGATACGGCACATGATAGTATGTTGATTCGGATCCATACGGTGTCATGTGTGATGATTTGTGATACGGTACTTGGTATGTTGACTTCGGTCCATACGGTATTATGGTACTATGATTTGTGATATGGTACATGGTAGTATGTTGTCTTCGGTCCATATGGTATCATGGTACGATGATTTGTGACACCGGTACATGATAGTATGTTGATTCGGATCCATACGATATCATGGTACGATGATTTGTGATATGGTACGACCGTACGTGGTATGTTTATTTCGATCCATACAATAGCACGTTACGATGAAACTTGTTTGGTAACAAAGATAGTTAGTATTACATTTACGTATTCTTTAGAATTGTGTAGTAAGACTTATTAATAGTTCCTACTTTTACTTTAAGTCTTATTTCTATTACTTGGCATTGAAAGACCATTACGGGTAGTATATTACTATCGTATGATTGTATGGAAATAGGAAATGTGTAATGGATAGTAAAGAGCAATTTAGGCCTTTTGACACAATTTCGGGTATGAAATTTGGTTCATAGGATTACTTTCTTTCGTTTTACTCTCACTAGCATTTTTATGCTAATGTTGCTACACTTACAAATTTTCAGGTAAACCTCGTCCTAAGAAGCGTGGTAAAGGAGGTGGTGCTGTGTGACTTGCCGAGTTGGTGTACGGACAATGATAAACATGCTTTTGGTTTGGCAGTCTTTGAAATGCTTGTAAATTATTTCCAACTTTCATACTTGTGTCTTTTGAACCCGGAAGGGAATTTGTTTAAAAACTGCATATGTTTTAAGATTTAAATCTCTTTTGGAAATTTAAATTATATGCTGGAATGCGCATTCCCGATTTATCGCTTTCTCTGATTATGGGTTGTTGTAAACAGGTTTTGTTTATCCAATTTTTAAACGAATCCATGCCGTTTTTCTTTAAAAACTGAGTCTTCCGCTGTGCATTTAATTTAAAGAATTTAACGAAAAATCGGATCGTTACAAATCATCATGTGGTATGTGTGGTAACAAAAAACGAATCATCATGTGGTATGTGCGACCCGACTTTAAAAACTAAACACAGCAGAAGCCTTAATATTTAAAAAAAACGGTGTGGTTATGTTTGAAACTTGGACTAACCAAAAACCTATATACATTTTTCACACTAGAGAAATTAAAGACAAGCAAATTCAATTCCTATTTCAAAGTTTAAAAGAGTTGATAATCGTAAAGTTAAAATGAGAAGCTCTTATGAGCTTATATACATATTTACAACTCAAAAGATATAAAATATAACAAAACGAGTCCATGGACTTTTAAGGTACATCTAGTCCATCTCTGTATCATCATCCTCTCGATCAGGCCGCCCTGCCTCCTCTCCCATGACCCTGATAATAAGCATTACATGAAATTGTTTGTAATATCATGAGCTAACAACAAGCCCAGTGAAAATAAACAAAAAATAGAGTAACAATAGACTCCAAACCCGTATTCTGATTTGTGTCCAAGTAACACTTACTTATTCTTTACTAAAACTCCCAAAATTTGGAAAAATGTTTTGATATCACATATCTTTTTCTGGTTCATACTTTTGATGTTTCATACTATATATAAAGTTTACCCTTCTTTTATGTATAATCAAATAATGTTAATCTCGCTCGGACTTAACGTATCCAACAATCACAATTTACGATAAAAGACGATAATGTTAGCATACGAGTATAAATATTATTCATTAACTCATTAAACAAATGAAAAAAGCACACCACCTTTATATCAATATAACCATCTCATGCTTATAATGACAGTATGAAAGCTCCCACAGACTAACAATACTTCATTATCTCGCTTTCCAAACTAAATTATACAAATTCCTTTTAATAATATCTTCCCACCTCTAGTGAATAATGACAGGTAATGAATGCTCCCGTAGGCTAAGCTCATTCACCTCATTATCTCACCCACCGAATACAAGGTTCAATGCACCCCTGTATATGTATCATAATAATACTAGATAATGTGAACTCGCATAGTTCTATCATTATCTTATTATTCATCTCCTCCGATCATGCAAAGTCCCGCAGTCCTTTAGTATTCCTCATGTACATATATGTAAACATAAAACGAATAATACCAGACAATGCAAGATCACTCAGTCTATGCATTGCCTCATTATTTCTCCCAATTTCATTTATGCAATATGATATGATATGATATGAATATGCTTTCAAGTGCAAGTAAATAAATATAAACATTTAAAGTAATCGAAAGAACATAAAGGTAACTGGATCACGCAATACTCTTAAACATGAAATAAGAAAGTAGGAACTTCTGATAAGAGAACAATAACTAAATCAAGCCAACCGTCCTCCAGTTAAGCTTACTTACTAACTTTATCTTAAAGTCTTCAATTCAAATGATTCTAATTCTTCCAATAAGTATTTGTTCCCTAATCAAGTTCCTTATTTAATCTATTAAAATCGAAGCCTTCAACTTCCAATAATCATTCTTAAGCATCAGAACTAACCTAAACTTAGAATTTCCGAGAGTTAAACGTTTCCTTCGAAACACCTAGGAGTTCTCTCAACTCAAAATTAGAACTAACTCCCAATTCTAACAAGTTAACTCACTTTCTATTATCCTTTTGTTTCAAACCTTACGCTCAACTTCCGATCCTACAAATCATTCAACTTATTCGGTTTCTAAAGCTACTTTAAATTATATTTATTCTCACCTTGGCAAGAGTAGATTCGCTCCCATGTTCCGAAAGAGCGATCAAGCAACGGTCCACAAACACCTATAATTAAATTACATCTAGCAATCATTAATTAACCAAACATCGATCAAATGTCATCTAAAAGCATAAAACGATGAGAAACTCAAAAAACTCCAAATTGAGCTCTCGGCCCCTCCATAATAAATGGGTCTCGGGTTTCAATTTCCGACTTTTAGGAACTTTAGAGATGTTTCGAGTTGTTTTCAAGTAGTTTGGAAGTTCCCGATTTCAATGGGTAACGATAATTTGGGTTTTTGGACAATAATCGATTTCCGAATTTAATTACAACATACAATTAGTCAATAGTAGAGCATCCCAAAATAGCCCACACTTTGTAAATTTCAAACGGGATGGGTTTCGGCTCAAACTCGAGTTTAGGGTTAAGGGAAAGTTCCAAAAATCACATAAAACAACTTCCGTAGTTAAAATCATTGAGTTTCTCGGCAAGAAATCGAAGATTCAAATCAATAACTCCATTAAAACACTATTTGAAGCTTAGGTTAGAAACTTTGACATACCATGAGGCCTTTATAAAATGGATGGAAAGCTCGATTGTTAGGTTAAAAAGAATCCTAGGACCGAGGGCTTTCCAATGCAACCGGAATTGGAACGATCCGTTGAGAATCGAACAGAACCCAAAATTTCTCTCCCAAGGAATGAAAGCCACGACAATGGAGAAAGGAAGAGGGAGAAGGGTTGATCAAATTTGGTCAAAGTTGTGATTTTAAATAGAAGTGAAAAGTGAATTGATATTTTCAGAATTTTGGAAATGACGGTTACGTCCTTTTAATGATTTTTGACTTATAAATCGAAACCTGAAGTTCTTAAACTAGCCAAATGGTGATTAATAATTATTAATTGGCCCATTAATAATTATTAATACTACCAAAACTAATTTAAGCTATTTAAGTGATTAAAAAGGTTTAAAATGAAATAAACTACTAAATTCTAAATTACTGATTCTAAAATAATCTTTAAATACTTAAATTAAAATAAAATAAATTTTTTTTTACACCTCAAAAGTAACGGGACGTTACATGGTATGTGTGGTAAATGTAAAATGTGACAATGTGGTCACGGTGTGATAATTATAGCGATGGGATTCGCTAATTAGTGTTACCAAAGGGGAGTAGTACGTGTGGCATTATGATACGCAATGTGGAGTTATGATACGCGTAATGGTTAATGTGACAATGTGGTCACGGTATGAAATGTGACAATGTGACAATGTGGTCACGATTTGAAATGTATTGTGATGTGGTAAGTGTTATATGAAATATCGTGTGGAATATAGTAACATACGTGGTATGATTACTTATGGTATGGAAACAACGTGTGGTATGACGTGCGTGATAAGAAATTGCATTATTACTTATTTTCGTTATGCTTTAGTACTAATTAGTTGTTTTAGTACTTTATTTACTAGTTTGAATGTTTATTTTTCGAAGTTACGATATAGTGAATTGGGATTGTTTCTTATGCATAGTACTTGGGAATATAGAATGGGTAGTAAAGAGCACAATATGAATTTGGACACATTTTCCGATATAGAATTCGATCCATAGAAGTGCTTGCATCCATCTTATTCTTAGTAGCATTTTTATGCTAATGTTGCTACACTTTAACTTTTTCAAGTAATACTCGTGGGAGAAGACGAGGTCGAGGAGGTGGTGTCGCTTGGTCACGAGTGAATGGCTTTTGGGACATGGACTTTATATGTATATTTTGGGGCATTCTACGAATGCTAGATGAAAATCACATATGTGTGGCTTATGAGAGTCTAAGAACTGTTGTACATTGTGTTGAGTCTAGTTTTCTTCAATTATTTTATAAATTGAAGTACGTACTTCTCTTGTTTTTAAATTCTCTGATTGGGCCCATGCAAACAAGTTTAGGAAGTCCATATATTAAACAGGATCCATGCCAAATTTTTGTAAAACCTATTCTTCCGCTGTTTGCTTCTGATTTAAAGATTTGAGAAAATTCGAGTCTTTACATGGTTGAAGAATGGCAGAATGGTGTAAGAATGTATGTTTATTCTAATAGAATAGTTGTAAACGCCGATGAATCTGATGCAGAAACTGCCGCCAGAAGTTATTTCCTCATTGAAGCAATGCACGAAGATGATTTGAAGATCCCACTTCCCGAATTGTCGAATGAAAATATAAGAAACCCTCATCCAACTTCCGATGGACGCGCCCACCATGAGGTTGGGGGAGGTTGGACTTCTTTCTATGAAACTCTCTTTGACTGTGGAGTCAGATTCCCCATTGGGGTGAGGATGGCTTCTCTCTTAAGGGATTTGGATGTCACTCTTGGACAAGTTATATCGAACACCTGAAAGGGTTTGATTACTCTATTAGTTGTCACAGCTAGGAAGAATATGGAGCTGACATTAGGAATGCTCGCATACTTTTGGTCATCCAAATCTAACCAACAAGATACCTCCTGATTCCACTTCTATGGTTATGTTGGGAAGAAGATCGTCATTGGTCTTCCTTCCAGTGATAAGAGGTGGAAAAATAGATGGTTTATTGTTAGGGGAGGTTAACTTCTAATGGGGATCCAATTCCTTTTATTTGGAAAGAGTCGGGTGAGAATGATCACGTTCCACCTCGATTTTTGTTTACCTAAATGATTACTTTTGACCTTCTCTTTATTTTATGTAGTTCGGACTTTAAGCAAATCAGATATCACATATTCGAATATCAACGCCTGCGAAGAGCTAGAAGAGATTGGGCAATTTGTGTGGGAAGCTTTCGTTTGTGAAGAGGAACTTATCTTGACAGAACTCTGGACCTCTTTTCGCTCGCTCTGTGCTTAGGAATTAAAGGTATAGTGTCTTCCTTTTCCTTAGCGATGGCCTTTTCGTTTCTCGAGGGCGTCTATTGTCTTTGTAGTCAAATAGAGGCGAGTAAGTTTGAAGTTGAATTTTCCTGGAGGCCAAGCATGTTTAAGAAATAAAAAATTATTCGTATTCGCTTTAATTGTGGGACGGGGAGCACGATATTCGTTCCTCATCGCGCTTGAAGAGGAAGGTTATAAATCGATGAATCACAGCCTCCAACAAGAGAGAATAAGAGGCCTCGCTCCAAAGCAAAAAGTCCGGCGTCTGTGACTTTTGGAACCGCTTCCTTGTTTTGTACTGGCTCTTCTCATCCTACGGTGGCTTCACAAGATCTTCCTCCGAATGAGATTCTTCCTCCATTCATCCATTTCCCTCAACCTAACATGAAGCTAATGAAGGTGGACCCGATTTTCTTCGCTGCTCAACATTTAGGGTCTTCCCTAGATGATAGTTTTATGTAGAGTGGTACTTCAGATTTGTGTCACGTCCTTCGGTGTTCGGTTTATTTCACCCAGAGGAATTCGTAGACCATCTAGCTGTGTGGACCATTGTGGTAATATTTGCTCCCCAGGCCTTATTTTCCTATTTTTGAATTATCATGAGTCTTACTTCTCATTGTATTACAGGGGTTCTAAGCGCAGGCTCAGATGATTCATCTGCTGAAGTTGGTATTACGCAATGGTGAAGCGACTAATCAGCCGTCTGTCGTCACATCTGAGAAGTTGGCTTTGGCTTAAGTGGCATCCTCGAAAATGGTTGGGAGGTTGAAGACCGCGGAGGGTGAGAGTGAGGAACTTTGGACTGAGATGAAGAAGCTTAGGAATGAGTTGTCCCAGAAAGATTAATTGATCAAGGGACTTCGTTCTGAATTGGAGATTGTTTGATCCTCAATTGCTAAGGTTAATGAGGAGCTTTCCCAGAAATTGGAGTGCATTGGCCTTTATGCGGTGAAGATTGGTCGTGATGAACTGAAATTATTATTTACTGAGGAGGAGAGGTCTCGATTCAGCCTTGTTATGAGGGACAATGTCGCTGAAGAGTTTAAGTCTCTTCGTTTGCTTCTTGACAAGGAAGATTGAGTAATCACCGAAGACGAGAGGACTGTTGATAGTTATGCGTTTGAGAATGATGGGGATACGGGGACTACCTCAGACATGGCGGGGGCATTGTGGATGTTGATGAAATCCACGAGGTATGATGGTGAGTTCCCGGATTGTGGGTTCCCCGAGCTGATTCTCTTCTTAATTTATGTTGTTTTAAATACTAAACTTATTTTTCGATGACCATTAAATATTGCGTCTGCATGGGCGGTGCTAACTATCGAATTTCAATACATTTATGCACGTATTTCTATCATTGACTGGGTTAGCTGGATCTTGGCTTTTCTTCCTTTTCTTTGAAAAGGTTATTCGTCCGAGCTCGGTCTTTTCTTCCTTCTCGTTGGAAAGTTTATTCGTCCAACTTAACGTTAGGATATTTTATTCTTTGAAGATTTTACCTAGTCTAAGCTAGGTCTTTTCTTCCTTTTCTTTGGAAGGGTTATTCGTCCAACTTATTGTTAGGATATTTTACTCTTCGAATATGTTACATATTTTGAGCAAAGTCTTTCTTATTTTTTTGTTGGAAGAGTTATTTTTATTCTTCGAAGGTTTTGCCTAGTCCGAGGTAGGTCTTTTCTTCCTTCTCTTTTAGAAGGGTTACTCGTCCAACTTAATGTCAGGATATTTTATTCCTTGAAAATGTTTCCTAGTCTGAGCTACCACTATAAGAAAAATAGGAATAGGACACACTAAGTATTTTAATAGGTGACACAATTAAAAAAAAGCGTATGAACAGTGGAAAAAAAAAAAAAAAAAAAAGACGTCACCTGTTCCCTTCCTGTTCTCGTTCTCTCGCTTATCCGATTATAAAAAAAACTCTCGTTCTCAAATTTCCTTTCCGTCTCAACTTCTCTCTCTCTCCCACTTTCTGTCCTCGCTCTCTCGCTAATCACCTAAACCCTAATCAAAGTGAAAATTGTTGAAGGCAGCTGCAAGGATGAATCGAATCGAAGGGTGAACTAATGAAATCGAAGGCTGCGTCTTCTTTCTCTCGCACTTCCTCTTCTTTTTCTCTCTCACGCTCTCTTAAACTTTGACTCGAAGGATCAATTTATAAAAAATTGATGTTGATGTTTAGAAAATTTCACCACGACTTATGATGTTCCGCTGGAGTTCATTACAGACGCTGATGTTTAGAAAGGCTTGAGATTTGAGGTAGTTCATTTGTATTTGGGCTTCTTCTTTCTGAAAGTGTATCGTCAGATGTATGATTCTAACTGATTTTTATGTGATGAAGTTTATGTGTGTTTTAACTCTGTGTAGATCATTCGACTTCACAATTGTAGGAAAATTAGGGGTTTTTTGAAGATGAGATTGCAAATTGATTTCCAATTTTGTTTACATGTCTACACGAAGGAGCACATATTATGATGTTTACGATCTGGTTTCTAGTTTGAATTTTTGAATTTGAGAAATCTATACATATTTTAAAATTGCAGAGAGTATTTATGTTTTACTATATTTTATTAGCATTTTTTCACATATATTTAGTAGTTCTAAGGAGAGAAAGTTTTGGGATATATTGTATTTTGACTATTAATAAGGTTACACCAAAGCCATAATGCACACCTATGACATTTTAACATGGGTTTTGAATTTATGTTGGTAATCTTCCATGGTTTATAGGTCATGCACGCCTAAAGCAAGTTTTCATTGAGTATGGTAAGGTAGCTCATGTTTTTTATGATCAAAATACTGGCTCGTCTCATGGCTTTGGCTTTGATACACCTATGACATTTGCCTAAAGCAGGTTTTCTTGTTTTTGTAGAGCACAACTCTTTGGCTATGATTTCCATTAATCTAATATGTTAATATTTATGTTGGTATCATTTATTTCAACTCGTCCCTAATAAAAGCTTAGTTTAGTTTTTTCTTGTTAATATAGAAGTAGTTGGCTGTTTTTTTATGCACGTAACATGCTCGATGAAATGCATGATAAAAAAATTTCATCTCTACAGTATTTTTGTTAAGATTTTATCGAAACTCTAAAGATAGTTCTTTTTTTTCTTTATGAGTAGATCCACTTGACTTGTTCTAATCTAGGAATTTACATTTCAATTTAGATATATAATTTTTTTCTTTGTTTCATTATATTAGAATGCAAGAATTTTGAATTTCTTTGATAGTAAATTGTTAAGTTTTTTGCTGGATTTGAAACTCCTCAGGAGATATTTCTTGTTTGCACTACTAGCTACTCTTGCTTGAGGCTTCAATCATGGGAAAAGCTCCAAGAGATAAGAGGGTTCGAACGCTATTCTATTTGGGTATTTATATTCATTTACAAATTCCTTGTTTCATTTTTCTGCTCTTATTTTTGCAGGATATGTACTATCGTAAAGTAAAAGAAGGTTGGCATGCCAAATAGAATAGATTAAAATGATCATCTTATTTTCTTTTCAGTTTTTCATTACGCAACCTCATTTGGTTTCAATTTATTCTTGTTTCGTGTTTATTGATAAGAATAATGTCCAAAAGTCTAGCTCTAGTCAATTGTGTGGGTGGAGTTTATGTGTAGCTGAAGTCGTTTTACACTTGCTTCTTATGTTTTATTGCCTTGTAAAATCAATATGTTCTATTTTAGCCTTTAGATGCTTAATTTTTTTTAAATTTTAAAGGTATGATTTCTTTTCCACCGCTTTTTGTCTCGTATTTTTTTTTCATTTTGTGTTTTGCCATGGAAGCATACATAATTTGTAGTTTTAGTTCATTGAACTTTCTTTTTTTATGCCCAAACTATTTTAAATTTATGTTTTATTTTGGATTCGGGATTCGATTGGACTCTTATTGGACTATCAAGTATTTGAGAACCAACCTAGAAATTAGGTATTGTTTGCCATTTTTATGCTTAATCTTTGTTATTGAAATGTAAAATATTTATATGTGGATAGTTATGCTTTTTTTAGGAATATAAACGATGTGATTATATAGGAGAAATAGAATTGAGAAGAGAAGAAGAAACTTATTATCTGTATCATGTTGTAAAGGTGGTGAGTTTCTTATGTGTTTGTGTGTTTCTACTTGTGAACTTATTATAGTGTTCAAACCTTGAAAGAGATTCCTGATCGAAAAGGTCTCTGAAGGAAATTCTTTTTGTAAAACGTGATTGCCGTGTGGATGCTCTTTTACCACTTCTGTGACCCCTAATTAATGAATTACACTAACATTCCACTCTAAAATTGTTGTAATAAATTTATCACGTTGGAAATTTACAGTAGCTATGAGTTTGAATTAACTAGTTCTTTTTTTTCCTTATTTAAAACCATTAGCATAAAAGATTCGGAAATCTCTTTTGATGCATTCACGTTATCAGGAAGAGTGCAATTTTTATAAATGTTTGCCAGCTATTAGAGAAGCGAGGAAAGGAGTTTTTGGGATCAAATTATATCAACCTCTTATCAAGCTTTCTTTGCTTTTCGGAGTTTTCAGTCTCAAACCCCAAGGTATTACCATTTCAAGTTTCTGATGACTTAGTTTTAAAATGTTTGTATTATTTTCTAATTCACATGATGCAACATTTTACTATCTTATGTTTTCTAGGTATATTGGAGAAAACTGTACTAGATGAGATGAATACAACATTTTCTAAACCTTCGTATTGTATCTTGCAGGTGAATGGTTCTAAAGAAAGCCAATTTCCAAGACCAAGTGGATTCATATGTAAGTAAACAGCTAAGTGCCTCAATTTAATGAACACTCTTTTATGCTTTGCACTTGTGAGTATTACTCTCTGTTTTGTGGTTCCATTTGCAATTTTCAGGTTATATTTGACTCATACATTGCTAATCAACATAATTTTTAAGGCCCTTTGTTATGATATAATTCTGTCAAGTTTAAAATTTGTGGGTTAGTTGCACATGCTCTCAACTCACTAGGTTTGGATAAAAGAACTGCAATAGCAATTGACATGCCAATTTGAAAGTGTGAATATGAAAAAGGTATTTAAATTTTGGCTATGGTGGATGGAATTCATAGCTCTGCAGGTTTTACATCAAATCTTTCTCAAGTATATACTTCTTTGTTTGGCTGATGGTTTAAAAATGTGAATATGAACCATAAGTAGTTGTTAGAATCCCTTGTGCGGAGGATTACATTTGTGTTCACAAATGCTCTGCTTGCTGGTCATTTAATTTATATTTATTAGGTTAAATGCGAAGTTCACCCTTTACCCATTTGTCTATATATTTTTTTGGAAACTTTCAGTCCTTGTTTTGAGGTTTTATGTGTATTTTTATCTTAGAACGTCGAGGATTCAAATGATCTACACATTGATGGACTAAATTATTTATGCATAGTTTTGTGAGGATTCAAAAACTGAGGAGAAAAAAAAGGAATCGGTAGGTTGATTTCAAAACTGATATTCAGTACAAAAATTTATATCAGTGGGTCTCTTAAGCTACCAGATCGATAATTTCCGAACATCATGAAGTTTTCTATTCATTTTGGAAGCAAATATGTCATTTTACATAGATTATGTCAAATGTCATCATTATTTAAGTAAAACTTGAGATCATAAACAATTCAAAGCCTAGTGGTAAGTTGATTACATTACTTTATTGGTACTTTTATAGTATTGATTTAAAAAAGCACACCAATTGTTGAGTCTTTAAAACGGCTTTTTTAATAATCAGTTATTAATAAAGAATTTCTCTTGATATTATTTCATTTGTTTGTAAAACAACTAATCTCATGTCTATAGAATTTTTTTATTTTATTTTTAGTTCTAGAATCTTCACTTTTGATTTCAATGATTTACCTTTGATCTAACTTCCTATCTATTGTTTTGTTGAGGTTGTATTATATTGTTTTAAAATGATGATGCATTAAAGGATAAAGTGGGGCTGTTTATGCTGTCAAACTGTATCTTGCCGGTGTTACTATGGGATTAGGTGACACTACACATTATAAAAGATGGCTTGTTTATCTACCGACACTCTGACACTTACATTAACTATTTGGAAAAGATATTTTTGTGGCAAGTTTGTTTTTCTTCGTTCTTTTCTGCATATTGTCTCAAAAACTTTTGTAAATATGACTATAGCTAACAATGTTTTTTATTCAGATGATTGACATTATTTGATAAATAATTTTGCAGAGATAAGTTCATTCCTAACACCATTTCCCAAGTTTTTTTTATAATGGAACCGCTCAAGAAAATCCTAGTCTGAGTAACAAACTTGTTACTGTGTATCTAATGTCTTTTGATGATGTTAATCTCACTTATGGGGTAAGAGTAAACATTTAATTCTTATTCATGTAAAATGATGACAGCATAAAATGATACAGTATTTTATCAGAAAATTGAATCCACTGCTGCTAATTTATGTCTTGTTTATAATTGTCATTCTATGGGAGTTATGCATAGGGATTTGAAGCCTGAGAATTTCTTGTTTTTCAGTGGTGATGAGAATTCATTACTAAAAGCAATGGATTTTTAAACCAATTTTTTTTACTGAACTTCTTTAGTTGAATATATTATTTCTTGAGGTTAATTACTTTCGTATTGTTAATTTTTTGTTTCATATTAATGTGTTTAGTTGAGTTTATTAAGTCTGTGTTTGAATTAATTGATAGACGTGGCTGACAATCAGTTGACTGGAACTCTCCCGGTTTCTACTCTTGAATCTCTGGGTTTGGACCGCCTTCTCAATGCTAACCACTTGTGAGTAGTCTGTCTTTTCATTTATTTATTAACCAAATAAATATATTTCAACTGTTGACGTTTCTACTCCTAGACATTGTGAATTGTAGTCACTTGAGCAGGAACAAGCATCTGTTTTGTTAGTAAAAATTATACATTTGTTTTGTTTGTTTGGTTGAGTTTTTAATAACTTTTTTTCCTTGTCATTTTTGAAACATGAAGAAATTTTTGGATGACTGGATATGGTTGATACTTGGTGCTCATCTTGTATATTTTCCTTGAGCTTGATCTGAACTTAACAAGTTTAAGCTTCCATATTTTGAAAATGATATGTACTTTTAGAAAATGAATGCCATAATTACTTAAGAACAGTTTCCTATCAATTCCTCGGTTCATGGTAAACCTCAACACATGATTTTCTTCTTTCTTTGTGAAGACTGATACCTAGATATGCTACTAAAGTTCCTGAAAATGGGCATCAATAATGGATGTAGCACTTAATTTGATTTTGTTTTGATTAATGTATACCATTAGGCTTTTCCATGGGGTAGATTTGATGTTGTCATTCATTTTGCTAGCCTGAAAGCTGTTGGGGAAAATGTTGCGTTCCCACGACGATATTTCAATAATAATCTAGTTGGCACCATCAATCTCTATGTGGCCGTGACAAAATATGATTGTAAAAAGGTGTAGATTCCTTCTCACTTGTTTCATCATTGTTTAAAAAAATTTGCTTCATGTGTGTAGTTGTTTAGAGACAAACAAATCCTCCACAAGATGAAGGTTCATATAATTTCTCACATGGGTGTATATTTTATTTTATTTTTTTCATTTTAAGAAATGGGATTCAATCTGTTTGGTTAACGTGAAACATTTTATCATTGAATTTTCATTGCAAGTATAATGTAATTTAATTTTTGTTTAAAAATATTGTAATTTATGTAGGCGTTTAGTGATATTTTAACTTTTATTGTAATATTTAGTTAAATTTGATAGGTGTAATAAATGGCATTATTTGAGAATCAATTAATTAAAAAATTATTTTTTTTCTCAAATTTTAGACAAAAGGTGACGGGTAAAAAACGTCACTCATTCGAATAGGTGACGGGTTAAAAACGTCACCTATTCGAATAGGTGACGGGTAAAATGGGTCACCTATTCGAATAGGTGACGGTTTTTTATGCCCGTCACCTATTTAAACAGGTGACACTGCCATAGGTGACGGTCAAAAAACCGTCACCTATTCGAATAGGTGACACAAAAAAAAAGTCACCTATTCCCGAAATTCTTATAGTGTAGGTCTTTCTTCCTTTTTGTTGGAAGGGTTATTTTTATTCTTTGAAGGTTTTGCCTAATCCGAGCTAGGTCTTTTATTCCTTCTCTTTTGAAGGGTTGTTCATCTAACTTAATGTTAGGATATTTTATTCTTTGAAGATTTTGCCTAGTCTAAGTTATGTCTTTTCTTCCTTCTCTTTGGAAGGGTTATTCGTCCAACTTATCGTTAGGATATTTTATTCTTCAAAGATTTTACCTAGTCCGAGCTAGGTCTCTTCTTCCTTCTCTTTTGGAAGGGCTATTCATCTAACTTAACGTTAGGATATTTTGACATGAACTTAGGAACGTCAATGTTACTATTCACAATTTTGACATCATAAAACATTTGAACTAAAAAGGAATGAAAATAAGAAAAACTATCCTAAAGCATGGTCGTTTTCTTGGATGCAAGAGTGAGCTTTAGAGAGTTCAAGTAACCTCCAATGAGTGAGGTGGTTATTCACATCATGGGGCGATCCTTGACGGTCCTCATCGCTACATCGGCCCCATCGTCCTCGTCATCTGAGGGTTCCAGCTAGTCGACCAGGTAAGTGATCTCCGCGTTCATCTCAGAGGCTCAGACTTGCAGTTCATCCAGAATGTCATTGTGACGACCAGACTACTTTTAAATCATTTAAAAGCCAAAACACAGTAGAAATCTTAGTATAAAAAAAAGGGCGTGGATATGTTTAAAACTTGGACTATCCAACACCTGTTTACATTTTTCACATCAGAAAATTAAAAGACAAGGAATTGCAATTCATGTTCTAAAGTTTTTAATTGTAAAAGTTAAAACGAAAAGCTCTTATGAGCTTATATACAAATTTACATCTCAAAAGACACAACATAAGACAAAATGAGTCCATGGACTTTAAAAGTATATCTAGTCCATCTCGGCATCATCATCAACTCGATCACGCCGCCCTACTCATCTCCCACGACCACAAGCATAAGCATTACCTGAAAATGTTTGTAATATGATGAGCTAAAAGCGAGCCCAATGAAAATAAACGGAAAGTAAAGTAACATTAGACTCCAAACCCGCATCCAGATTTGTGTCCAAGTAAAACTTACATTCTCTTTATCACTCAACCACTTCCAAAAGGTTTCACACCAAGCATTCAATTTTCAATTTCCAAATCTCTCAAATACTCGAGAAACTCGCTCCCAAACATTTAGAAGAACGGTTTCGTAATACACGTATCTTTCTTAATCATTCTCTTTAATAACTCATACTATATATAAAGTTTATATTCATTTGTCTTAATAACTTATGCCAAGCTCACTTGGTTTTAACATATTTAAACAATCATTATTTGTAATTAATGACGATAATGTTAGCATACACAATCTAAACATTATTCATTAACTCACCCAGCTAGTGTAAAGGACACACCACCTTTACATCAATATAACCATCACATGCTCAAAATGACAGTATTGAAGCTCCCGCCAACTAACAATAATTCATTATCTCGCTTTCCAAAATAAAATATACGAAGTCTTTTCAATAATATCTTCCCACCTCTAGTGAATAATGATAGGTAATGAAGCTCCTGCAGGCTAAGTCATTCACCTCATTAACTCACCCACCGAATACAAGGTTCAATGCACCCCTGTATCCTCGTATATGTATCACAGTAATTATGGATAATACTAGATAATGTGAACTCGCATAGTTCCATCATTATCTCATTATCCATCTCCGATCATGCAAAGTACTGCAACCTTTAGCATTCCTCATGATACATATACATAAACATAAAACGAATAATACCAAACAATACATGCATGCTCAAGCTATGCATTGCCTCATTATTCCTCTAATAATCGATTATGCAATATGAATGTGAATATGCTCTCAAGTGCAAGTAAAAAAATAAATATACACATTGAAAGTATTTGAAAGGCATAAAGATAAATGGATCTTGTATTACTCTTATACATAAAATAAGAAATTAGGAACTTCTGATAAGAAAATAATAAATAAATCAAGCCAAACGGCCTTCAGTTAAACTTGAATTACTAACTTTATCATAAAGTTTCCAATTCAAAATGATTCTATTGGTTTCAGTACATATCTGAAGTTCCATAATCAAGCTTCTTATTCACCCCATTATACTTGAAACCTTCATTTTCCGATAATCATTCTTAAACTCCGGAACAAATCTAAACTTAGAACTTCCAAGAGTTGAACGTTTCCCTCTAGAAATCCATGAGTTCTCCCACTCAATTAGAACTAACTCCCAAGCCTAAGCATGTTAGCTCACTTACTTTAATCCTTTCGATTTAAACTTTAATCTCAACTTCCGATCCTACAAATCGTTCAACTTATTCGGTTTCTAAGTTTACTTTAAGTTCTATTTATTCTCACCTTGGCAAAAGTATTTTTGCTCCAAACTCCGAAAGTGCGATCAAGCAACGGTCCAAAAACACCTACAATTAAAATTACATCTAACAATCATTAATTAATCAAACATCGATCAAACGACATCTAAAAGCATAAAATGATGAAAGGCCCCTGAAATACCCTAAGGGTGCTCTCAGCCTCACCTAGGAAGAAGGGTCTCGGTTTTGATTTTCCGGCTTTTAGGCAATTTAGAGGCGTTTCAGGTTGGTTTCAAGTAGTTTAGAAGTTCACAATTTCAATGGGTAACCATAATTAGGGTTATTGGACAATAATTGATTTCTCGAATTTAATTACAACATACAAATAATCAATATTAAACATCCCGAATTCAGCCCACAAATTGTATATTTCAAACAGGATGAGTTTTGGCTCATTTTTGGTTTTAGGGTTAAGGGGAAGTTCTAAAAACACCTAAAACAACTTCCTTAGTTGAAATCATCGAGTTTCTCGGCAAGAAATCAAAGATTTCAACCATGGATTCCATTAAAACACTATTTGAAGGAAATTTTAGAAACTTTGTCATACCTTGAGGCCTTTAGAAAACGGAGGAAAAGTTCGATTGATAGGTTGAAAAGGATGGTTGGACTGAGGGCTATCCAATGCAACGAGAATTGAAACGATTCGTCGAGAATCGAACAAAAACCAAATTTTTCTCTAAGGGTTTTGAGACCCACAGCTTCAAGGAGGAGAAGAGAAGAAGATTTGTGGTCAATCCTTCGTTAAATGTAAATTTAAAGAAGAGACGAATAGTGTTTTGATATTTTTAAGAATTCGAATATTACGGTTACATCCCTTAAACTAGCCAAATGATGATTAATAATTATTAATTGGCCCGTTAATAATTATTAATACGACCATAACTAATTTAAGCTAATAAAGCGATTAAAAAGGTTTAAAACAAAATAAACTCCTAAATTCTAAATTACTAATTCTAAAATTAACTTTAAATAGTTTAATTGAAATAAAATAAATAATTTTTTTTACCTCAAAAGTAATTGGACGTTACAGTCATCTGTGCAATGTGGTGATCGTTTAGGTTCTTGGGCTTTGAGGGAGATGACGTCCCCGATTTGTTGGGACCAATAAAGAATATGGTTAGCGCTTGGGATGGCCCTCTGTAATCTTCTCTCCACTTCATTGAGTCTGTTGTGTATGCGCTCATAGAATCAGCATAGTTGTTGGTTTGTTTCTCTCTCAGGAAGAAAGTCTCGATTTCTTTTAACACCTTTTGCTTCTGACGTTTCTCTTTTGGTTCACCATCGTTGGTAAGAGGCTTCGTTATTACCATCGCCTCTATTGGAATTTGGTGATGCCATCAGCTTCGACGGGGGTTTTAGAATTCTTGGAAGGAGGTTTATGAATCTTCTTGGAAGGAGGTTGATGAATCTTCTTTTTCTTTCTCCTTTCTTTCCTTTTTCTCTTTGTTCTTGTTTATAGGCTAGTGTTGGTTTCCTTTTGGAGTTAAGAAACGTTTGGTTTATGAAGATAATGGGAGATATCTCTGTCTCAAAGAAGTTGTAGTAAAGGCGGTGTCTTTCAGACTTCTCAGGATGTGACGTGTGTTACTTCTGTTCCCAAGGCTGTAATGAGTGCGTCTTTTGGATTTCCCAGCCGAGTTCGCTTCGTTGGAGTGAGATGGCATTTAATGCACTTCATGTTCCATCTGTTTTTTGTCAGAAGTTTAATCTTCGGAAGAGGAATTCATTAATTGAAGATCTTTGAGAATTTGGTGATGGGACGTTGTGTCAGTAATGATGGGTTTTATTTTCCCAAGACACGTTTTCTTTGGTAAAGTAATTTTCCTTAGGAATCGTGTCTTGCACGTTTTACATTCTCTTAGAAATTTTTCCGTTTCCTTTCTTAGAGTTTTTACGGTGCCAATTTTGTCCAAGCTAATATTTAGCATTAGATTACTTGTTTCCCCTATTTATTTGAACTGTTAATTTAATAACGTTCATTTAAATATTAGTTTTTTACTTCCATTTTTGAAACATGTGTCTATTTAGATTTATTTTCTACAATTTGGAAGAGTAACTTTGTTTGGAAAAAAGAAAAATAGACTTTATTGATATGATCAAGTGCTTAAAGGAGCACGTTGTGGTTGCTACAAAAAAAAAAGAAAAAAATGAAGAGGGGAAAAAATGGGGAATTACAACCACATGGCGCGGCTTGATTCATCCTTTTCTTTCATCAACTTCTTTATTCTGTCTTTTTGCTCGCTAATCTCGAGCTTTAGTAAGGTGATTTCTTGGTCCTGCTCAGACCTTTCTTGTTCAAGGAGATCTATCCTCTCTAACTTCTCGTCTAGTTGAAGGTCGTCATATTGTCGCCCTTCTACAATCAGCTTTCGCTTCAGCTTTTTATTTTTCCTAGATTCCTTCTTCAGGAGGAACTTGTTGATGTCTAGTTTTTTCTTCAGCTCTCCTTTTTCTTTTTGCAGAGCATCCATTTGGCATGTAAACTGCTCGACTTTGAGCTTCGAGATTGTTATTTCATCTTGGAGTGAGAGTGTGCATGGAGTGAATGATGATGAAGATGATTCCATTTCTTGTGTATGTGTTAGTTTGTGGAACTTGCTCTCTATTTATAGAGTTGAAGGGTTATGGAAGTTGCATTGATTTCGGCACTTTTCTCATTGTAACTCCCCACATATTCATCTAATGGAAGTAACACTTCAGTTGGGTGGCGTTACCTCGTTTGACTTCCTCAATTATGTGGTATGGTCCTTCCCAGTTAGGTTCGAGCTTTCCATCTCCGTGCTTGGACTTTGTCTCCTAGTAACTTACCAGTGAGTAGGTGCTCTTGTATATTTTGGTGCCAAGGAAATTCTTGACGTTTCTCTACTATCTCGGATATCTTTTTGATCCCATCTGCGCTTGGTTCGATGCTCAGATGTTTTAGATAATGAACTGGGATTGTTCTCCTTAAATCGCATTTGACTGTCAAGCCGAGCCTAGCTAGTGCATCAACATGTTCATTTTCTGACCGTGGGATATGTTCCACATCGATGGACTCGAACTTTTTGGTGAGGTCTTTGACCTTGTCTAAATAATTATCATGTTCGGAACCCTTGCTCTGAACTCTCCACTGAATTGTCTTACTACGAGCATAGAGTCCGAATATACTTTGGCTTTCCTCGCTCCCAACTCTTTTATTCGGTTCACTCCGGCCAATACAGCCTCGTATTCTACTTCGTTATTTGAGGCTTGGAAAGCGAACCTTATTGATTGTTCCAGTAGGAAGCCTTTAAGAGTTTTGATCATGATCTCGGCTGCACTTCCTTTGGCATTAGAGGAGTCGTCTATGTAGATTTTCTAATTATTCTCTTTGTCAACCCGGTGCTCGTCATTTTGGACAGTCTTCTGTTGCTCGTCGTGGATCATTTCTGTGATAAAGTCTACTAGGGCTTGTTCTTTGATTGCAGTTCTGGGTTCGTAAGTGATGTCGTACCCCTTAACTCTATTGCCCACTTCATTAATCTTCTAGAAGCGTCGGGTTTGTGGAGAATTGATTTTAATGGGAATGTTGTTCGCATAATGATTCTATGGCCTTGGAAATAATGCTTAAGTTTTCTCGAGGCTGTTATCATTACAAGTGTCAACAGTTCGACCTCTGTGTATCTCGTTTCAGCATCTAGTAAAGTTTTGCTGATGTAATACATGGGATGTTGGGATCTTCATTCTTCTCTGACCAGAGCAGCACTCACTGCTGTCTCGGAGACTGCTAGATAAACAATGAGATCTTCATCATCCCTAGGCTTGGATAGGAGTGGGGGTTTGGACAAATACGTCTTCAGCTCATCAAAGGCTTTTTGACATTTCTCGTCCCATCTGAACTTTTTGCTTCCTTTGAGAGTTTTCAAGAAGGGGGCCTTTGTCCAACGATCAGGAGATAAACCTTCCCAATGCGGCCAGGCATCCAATGAGCTTCTATACTCCCTTCACATTTCTAAGGGCTTCCATTAGTAAGATAGCATTTATTCTATCTGGGTTTGCTTCTATTCCTTTTTTGGTCACTAGGTATCCTAGGAATTTCTCGGAAGGGATGCCGAAGGAGCACGTACTTGGATTAGGTTTCATCCCATAATCTTCAAGGATGTCGAAAGCGTTCTTGACTTGTTGTGGATGATCTTCGACCCTTTCAAATTTGACCAACATATCGTCAATGTAGACTTCCATGGTTTTGCCCAATTCCTTCTTGAACATCCAGTTCATCAGCCTTTGATATGTTGTTTCGACATTCTTTAGTTCGAAGAGCATCACTTTATAGAAATATGCGCCCTTATTTGTTATAAATGAGGTATTTTCTTGATCGGCTGGTCATCATGATTTGATTATAACCGGAGAAGGCTTCCATGAAGCTTAGCAGCTCAAATCTAGCAGTCGCATCTGCCAGTTGGTTGATTTTTTGGCAGTGGAAAGGAATCTTTTGGGCATGTTTTATTTAAGTCTGTGAAGTCGATACAGACTCTCCACTTTCCGTTCTTCTTTTTCACTACCACCACATTGGCCAGTCAGTCTGGATATTTCATTTCTAGGATGAAACCAACCTTCAATAATCTTTGAACCTCCTCATCGATGATTTGGTTTCTTTCCGGGGTAAATTTTCGTCTTTTTTACCAAACAGGTATGTGCTCGACTTGGAGCCTATGTTTGAATATTACTTGTTTGATTACAGGCATGTTTGTATGATCCCACGCGAAAGTCTTTCATCTAGAATGGAGGAGGGTGGCGAGTTGTTCCTTGATTTCACTACTTGTCTTCATTCCGATCTGCGTTGTCTTTTATTTATCCTCAGGATGGATGATCAATGCCTCCGAGTCTTCTTCAGGAGCCTGAGGTCAGAAATATTTTTTGTTTCAGTTTTAGGACCTCCAGATCCTCCTATGGTTGCTATTTTCAATAGCTTTGAGCTTTATGGTGTCTAACCATGCAGCTCCTTGTCATGCTATGGTTTCCTCTGATTACGATGATCTCTCCTTTGTGTGGGGATTTGAGCTTTTGATGCTCGGTTGAAGATATTGCCTTCATCGCGTGCAGCCAATGTGACTACCTGATTCCTTTTAAGTCATTTTAAAACAAGAACGCAGTGGAAGTGTTAGTATTTAAAAAAAGGCATGGATACATTAAAATTTGAACTATCCAAAACATGTTTACATTTTTCACAGTCAGAGATTTTATAAAGACAAGTAAATGCGCATTTCCTGATGCAAAGTTTAAAGGAGTTTCAGAGTTATTAAAGTTTAAAGCAAAAGGGCTCTCATGAGCTATATACAAATGTACAACCCAAAAGAGAATACGAAATAACATAAGTCCATGGACTTTAAAACATCTCTAGTCCATCTCGACATCATCGTAATCCAAATCAGACAACACCAAATCCTCTCCCACGACCTCAACCACAGTTGATACCTGAAAATTACAATATCATAAGCTAAAGCTCAGTGAAGATAAACGGAAAATAAAGTAACATTAGACTCCAAACTCGTATCCGGATTTGTGTCCAAATAAACCTTGCATACCCTTTACTTTTCAACCACTCAAAAGGGGTTCACATCAAATATTACAATTTCCCATTTCAAGATCTTCCAAAGGGACAAGAACTAGCTCCCGAGCATAGCAAAGTAGTATATTTCACTATACAAATCAATATTATCCTTTTTTATATAGCACTCGGGCTATTTTCTCTATAGCAACTTAGGCTATACATAACATTTCCTTTCGTTTCTCTATAGCAACTTAGGCTATACATAAGGTTTACATTCCTTTGTCTTTAGTAATTAATGTTAAGCTCACTCGGTCTTAACATATTCAAACAAAGATAACTTGCGATTAATATCGATAATATTAGCACACACAGTCTCAACATTATTCATTAACCCACCCAACACATGTAAGGTACACTCGGCCTTTACATTAATATAATCAAAATCATACTAAGCTCACTCGGTCTTAACATGCTTCAAACAAGAAAGACACGTGATTAATGTCAATAATGCTAGCACACGCAGTCTCAACATTATTCATTAACTCGCTTAACAAATGTAAAGTACACGCAGCCTTTACTTCATTATTCATTTCAACATGCTTGTAATGAAAGTATTGAAAGCTCACGTGGTCTAACCATACCTCATTATCACGCTTTCTAGAACAAAGTACACAAAGTAGTTTCAATAATATCTTCCCACCTCTAGTGAATAATAAAAGGTAATGAAAGCTCACTCAGTCCAACCATTACCTCATTATCTCACCCACCTAGTACAAGGTACACTCAGCCCTTGCATTCTCTCATATATGTATCACAGTAATTATGGATAATACTAGATAATGTGCGCATGTGCAGTCCCAACATTATCTCATTATCCATCTCCCCAATCATGCAAAGTTCACGTAGCTTTAGCATTTCTCATGATACATATATGTAAACATAAAACGAATAATACCAGATAATGCAAGCACACTTAGTTTATGCATTGCCTCATTATTCCTCCCAAATACGATTATGCAAAATAAACATAAAAAAGGTCTTAAATGTTAGTGAACATAAATTTAACCATTCAAATAACCAAAGGAACCATAAACTATCATTAATTCCTATATCATTAGTTACCTTTCTTTGCATAAAACAAGAAAGTACCCAAAGTCTCACAATTCAGAATTTCCATAAAATTCCATAACCTGCAAATTCATAAGGACTCATAGCAGGAAATAAAGTCAAGCTCTTCGGCCTTCAGATAGTCATATGATAATATTTAAGTCAAGCCCATCGGCCTCCAGATAATATCAAGTTATTATCTTAACATAAAAGTCTCATTTCTTTATTTTACTAATCAAGCGAAGTTCCATATCCAAATTCCTTATTCACCCTATCAAACTTGGAACCTTCAACTTTCAATAATCATTAGGAAACGCTGAAGTGAATCTAAACTTAGAACTTCCAAGAGTTAATCGTTTCCTTCGAAACAGCTAAGAGTTCTCTCAACTCAAATTAGAACTAATTCCCAAACCTAAAAAAGTTAGCTCACTTACTTTAATCCTTTTGAATCAAATCTCAATCTCAACTTCCAATCCTACAAGTTGTTCAACTTGTTCGGTTTCTAAGTTTACATTTAAATTCTATTTATCCTCACCTTGACAAAAGTAGATTCAGCTCTAAAGTTCTAAAGGAGAGTTCAAGTGGCAGTCCAAAAACACCTACAATTAAATTACACCTAACAATCATTAATTAACCAAACATCGAACAAACGACACCTAAAAGCATAAAATGATGAAAAACTAAAAAAATACCCTAAGAGGCTCTCGGCCTCACCAAGGGGGTGGGTCTCGGGTTTGATTTTCCTGCTTTTAGGTAATTTAGAGGCATTTCGAGTTGGTTTCAAATAGTTGGAAGTTTTCAGTTTCAATATCATAAATAGGATTTTTGGACAATAATTGCTTTCCGGAATTTAATTACAACATAAAATTAATCAATTAAAAACATCCCAAATTCAACCCACCATTTTTATAATTCAAATGGGACGAGTTTTGGTTCAATCTTGAGTCTAGGGTTAAGGCGAAGTTTACGAAGTACGTAAAACAACTTTCTTAATTAAAATCTCTGAGTTTCTCAGCAAGAAATCGAAGATTTCAACCATGGATTCCATTAAAACATCATTTGGAACAAAATCTTTAAAGATTTAAAAAAATTGTCTTACCTTGGGGCCTCATGAAAATGAAGGAAAAGTTTCAAAGGTAGGTTGAAAAGAAAGCTTGCACTGAGAGCTATCCAACGCAATCGAAATCGAGACAATCCGTTGAGCAATGAACAAAACCCAAAAAATTCTTCCCAAAGGTTGAGACCCACGGTCTTGAGGAGAAGAAAATAAGAAAAAATTGTCAACTTTGGTGTTTTTAAAGAAATAATGAACAGTGCCAAGATATTTTAATAATTCAAAAATTACGAACTCGTCCCTCGTTTGCTTTTAACTTTTAAAAACGAAACTTGAAGCACTTAAACTTACCAAAAGGTGATTAATTAGCCCGTTAATAATTATTAATATGCCCCGAACTAATTTAAGCTAAAAAAGTAATTAAAAGGATTTACGAACGAAACAAACTCGTAAATTCTAAGTTATAAATTCTAAATTAAATTTAAATACTTTAATTAAATAAAAAAAATTACCACAAAAGTAACAGGATGTTACAGCCAAGGTCTACCTAAAATCATATTATTGGTAGAGTTAGTGTCTAATATGTGGAAGGGTGTTGCCTTGATAACTCTCTCGATGGCAATAGGAAGCTCTACTGTGTTGGAGGATAGCAAGACGACATTGTTGAATCCGACCAATTCTTGTTTGCTTTACCAGATCTTCCCTTCTTCAATCTTCCTTCCTTTGAGGGATTTCCTAAATATCACATTAGTACCAGCACCCTGATCGATCATTACTATATGGACCTTGTATTTGTCTATAGATATGGATATGACCAAGGCGTCGTTATACAGGTGATGGACGTCTGCTAAATCGTAATTCAAAAATGTGATCGGATTCGTGCGATTGTATTCAACTCGCAGGACCAGGATTCTTGCGTCCCTGTTCTTTCTTTTCGCCTCATTGATACTGAATTCGACGCAATGATTGAGGTCGAGTCTTAATCGTTCGGTTTCTTTGTTGTTCGACTTGTCTGAGCTCTCACCTTGACCACTGAAGGTTTGATCGGTCGTTTCACAGGTGTTTGATCGCTTAAATCATGTGTTGCTTTTTTCGAGTCTTCTTCATTGGTGGCGTTCTTTTCTTGGAGATTTAGTTTGGACATTGCTTCAATGATTTTAGGTCTTGTTCAATGAATCATGTTAAGCTCGACCGTATCATCTTTCCCGTCAAAATCATCAGGGAAAGTTTCTTTTAGGGTCGTGGGGCTCTTTTCTGATTTCATGTCTTGCTGATTTCCCCATTTAGCCTTTCCCCACTTTTCTCTCTTGGATGCTATTTCTTTGCAAATTCTCATCGCCTCCTTGCTCAAGGTGCATTATTCTTCAGTCGAATGAGAGTTGTTGTAGTGAAATTCGCAACATTTTTCGTTATTGATTTTTGTGGATCGACCCCGCGTGTTTTCCTTCGGCCCCTTTGAGTCTATCTGGTGTACACGGATTGGAGTATTATTTTCTTCGTTCTTCTGGCGATCTCTTTTGTCTGCCTTATCTCACCCACTCTTCTAGGATTTTCATATTTTTGGCTTTTAGATTCATACCTTTCTGTTAGAGGTTTGTCGATATTTCTCGCCTTTTCGGAGTTCTTGGGCCATCCTCGTGGATTCCTCTATCGAGATTTTTGTAAACGCTCTCTCTAGTGCTTCTATCATTGTCCAAGAAGAGGATTTATTGAATGATCACAAGAGTTGATGGTCTGGATGGATTACTCTTGCTAAGGCTGACACTGCGTCTTCGTCCTTGTAGTTGGGAATTTCTAACTTCACTTTTCAAAATCTTTAAATGAAGTCTTTCAGTTGTTCATCCTTCCTCATCAGAACATTGTAGAGTTCTTGATTTGTCTTTGCGGGTTGTACTCTCCTTGGAAGGCCGAAGAAAGCTCATGGAAGTTGTGGATCGATCCTCGTTTCAGGTTGTTGAACCACTTCAAAGATAATCCTTTCAAAGCTTAGAAGGAAGATTTTGCAGGTCGCCCTTTCTAAATCATGTACGGGAATATAGTTTGACGCCATTAGATGAATTAAGTGAGCGATATGTTTAGTGGGATCGCTTGTCTCATCGTAAAGCTCAAAGGATGGTATACGGAATTTTCCTGGCAGCTCGACTGCTAGAACATAGAGGTCCAGTGGCGATTCTCCAGAAGCGCGTAAGTTTAAGATAGATCTTTCAGCTATTGATCCCAGCCTTTTTAAGATGTTTTCCTCGAGCCTTTTAATTTCATCGGTTTCTAGATCCGTTCAATGGTAATCTCTTTGCTGTTTGCGATGTCTCTATGGACTAGATTGATCGAACAATATGTGATTCGATAGGTTTTCGATATCTCTTTGGTGTCGTCTCTTTTTTCCTTCATCGTCTTGCTTAGCGCAGCGTATTTTGCTCCTTCAGGTCTGAACCTCAGCTTGGTTGGCACGTGTTTAGATGAGTTGACTTCTTTGGATTTAGTGTTTGTAGCTTTTGATAAGTTAATTTTTGATGTCTCGGGTATTTTGCCGACCTTTCACTTTTTCTTTTGTACTCTTGTTAGTCGAAGGGATGAACGAGGTTTGTGGGTTTCGGCATCTATCTAGATAGGTGGAGGTGGGTTCTTTAAGCTTTGCTTGTTCAAAACTTCATCAAATTTTGTCTGCATTGCTTTCATGAAAAGCTCTTACTTTTCGTATATTTCTCGAATGAGTGCTTCCTGGGTTGCAACCTCAGTAAATTGATGTGGATGCTTAGTCCCGTGATTTGTTTCTCCATTTTCCAAGTTTTTCTCATCTCTAGAAGAGGGGATATTCACGAGAGATTACTTACTCCTTGTGTTCTTCATGCTTTTCATCTTGTTGTCTATGGTAAAGCTTATGTGAATGTTTTTCTTGTAGCCCCACGGTGGGTGCCAAACTATAAAGGATGATTTTTGCTACGGTGGATCACGTGTGTTGCATCTCCTTGTTCTTGAATGACTGTAGAATAAGAACAAGAAAATACCAGTGTGGTGCCTGCCAAACCATCTCCGACAATCAAGTCAGTGATTTGGAAGCAATAGATATGAGAATTCTTGTGTAGAATTACGAATGACATACCGTTTTAAGTTTAAATGGCTCTTTATATAGACATCTTATAGAAAGGATGCGTCTATCTATGATCAGATTATGATTATACTTATCAAAGATAAGTGCTTGTTCCTTTTATCTCAGGATAATGATATGCTTATCTCCTTAGATATAAACATCCAGATTATGGCTTATCTGAATGTCCAAACCATATTTGTCCGAGCTGATCTGAGCGTGTTTAACCTTTTATTTTGGACTAAGCCCAAACTCTTCGGATTAGATATGATGAAGCGGCCCAAGTAGCTTGCACTGTATTATTACTTCTTATGGGTCGAGCTTATCATGATTTGGGCTTTTGATAATGGGCCTCGCCCATGGTGAATTTTACCTCTACAGTTTCCATGGGTTTTGGGTGTTTTCTTGTTTGTAGTTGTAACACCATTTTTCTTTGAGTTTTATCATCTTTTAATTTCTGGAAATTAACATTCAAAAACCAATTCAAACCCTAGGTTTTGTATCTCAAAAGTTTTCTTGAAATTTGAAGCCATGGATGAACTCAAGCTTAAAACCTCCATTGATGGCCATTTTCAAGCTTTCTAGCTTTTACAATTTTGGGATTTCCTTGACTTTTACTTAAAATCTTTCAATTATGGAACATATGGGTGTCTAAGTATGTATTTTATATAAGAAAAACAACTTTTAAAGGCAAGCCAATGATTTCTGAAAAACCCCCAAATTGGCCGAAAATACCATCCTCTTGTTTAGCTAGTTTTGTGACTTTTGGATCAAACCGGGAGTAATATTTCAATGTTATGGGCTGAGATATTTGTGTTGTTATGAACCAAAATAAGTTTGAAATTATTTGTTGTAGGAGGAGGCCAAACACAAGCAAGATTTGTAAGAATAACCAAAGTGAGAATAAAGCGGATTCGTGTAACGGTATGGTTGATTGAACGTGGTTGCAAACATGAGGAATGTAGGATTGTAATTTTTGATATTTGGGAGCTGATATGGGATCATTTTCATGTGTGAGAAAATAACAAATGGAAAGCGTGGTAGTGGAAGAAAAACTGGTTAGCCGAACTAGTAGCAAGTGTTTGAGGAAATGGAATGAGAAGGATTGATATTACTATAACCATACCTCCCTTCTAATTTTGAGTTGATATTAACTAACTATTTGTGTTTTTAAGATGTGTCAAGTGAAAGATTGAGTTATATACTGACTGGGTTGCATTCGTTTATTTTCTCAATGAGTTGAAGTTAAAAATTAAATTATAGCAAAGTTATAGTTTGTTTGCTTGCACTTCATTGCATATTTTAATTTCATTCTTTGTGTATTAGTTCCATGTGGTTGTAACCTATGTAATGCTGAGAGGAGCTAGATGTTACATGTGGTTACCATGGTGAGTGAGCAAATTTCCATGGATCTGTGTGGTTGATGGCCCGGAAGCTCGAGAGGCTAGTGTGAAGCCTAGAATTGTGAAGTGAGCGAAAGCTCAAGAGGCTAGTGAAAAGCCTAGAATTGTGATTTGAGCAAAAGCTCGAGAGGCTAGTGTAAAGCCTAGAATTGTGATTTGAGCAAAAGCTCGAAAGGCTAGTGTAAAGCCTAGCATTTGTAGAGAGCTATCAAGATAGCCTCTTAGACGCGCATAGTAAGACGCGTGAAAAGTGTAAATGAGAAATGTTATCGGTTTGAATAGAAGTTCAAGATGACTTGACCATGTGTTTGCATTGTTGTTGATAATTCTTTTAACAAACATGTTTAAGCCTTTAGTTATTATTTATGCATTTTCTCATTAAGTCATTTAGCCATTTTCTATGCATCATTTCCAATCATTACATACCATTACTATAATTCATTTTACTTTCACTGAGTGTCATGCTTAGAGGTTCTACATATCACCTTTCAGGTACTGTAAGAGGTCGAGGGCATGGCGGCTGGTACTCGTTGAACCTTCAAGGCGAGACTTTTGGATAGGCTAGCGTGTCTTGTGGCCTGAGATGCTTTTTTAGTATAGTCCATGTGTTGTAAATAATGTCTTAAACTTGTATTTTGAGATGTAACATCGTGTGACTCCTATACAACTTTAAGTTAATTCAAACTTTGTTTTTCTCTCTAAGTTTTGGTTTTAATTAAAAGTGGCAGACGTTACTATTGCTTACTAAGTTATGATTATTTATAAATATTGTCTTATGCGACTTTGAAATAATGATTTTGCAAGTGAACTCGTGTGTGGGTTCTACGCTTCCGCAAAGTGTACTCACGGCTTAGACTTATTTATTAAGTCGAGTCGTTACAATTTAACTACGAATCATTCTACTATAGATTCATAGCTAAACTCCCCTCACTATAGATGAGTTATGTCCATTTAGTTTATCTTTTATTATATCTAGAATCTATCCTTCACGTGGAAAACTCCCAATTACAGATGGGATAAATTTACCGTTTTTGCCCCTGTAATTACTGCTTTATCCTTGTGTTCCCGCTGATTCTCCAATGAACATAATCTATAGTCCAATCATATATAAATACTTTTGTGATTAGCAAAAGTCGTGGGCCCACTTGTTCATGTCTCGAATCAGTACATCAATGGAGTTTTCCAAAGTTCCTAAAATGATTAGGTATCGCACTGATACCGTCAATTTATATGAAAGTTATGAATTTCATATCATGCAAATGTGTTCCCTACTACTATCTCATTATGTTCCCAAAACAGATGTATATTGAGCATTCATTTCATATCGCCCTCAACCATGTGAATCAAACAACACAACTCCATAAATTGGAGTCCACATGTCACTCAAGATTGAGATCTATCATGGTGATAAATTTAGTTTGTTATTCGATCATTTCTCGTAAACGGTACTATTGAGATATTAATCAAATATTGTGGTCCAGTCTTATATTATCGCCATTATATATGATACTTCCACTTTCATGTCACCCACATGAATGATCCGAGTGAGATCATTTGTACGCAATACAAAGTGGATAGTTATCAACAGTATTACCAGGATAAGGTTCCCAAACGTTATCCATTTACTACAGACACTTTAAGTTACTCATCTCGACTTTAATCCTCTTGTATGACTCACATACTCGAACGTGATGTCATTAGAGTAACTTTGAGTTTACTATTTTAATGTTTTATTATAAATACATAAATATTACCTATATCGTCTACGAATCAATGTGACTTGAGTTTATTTATTTAATTTCTTCAAAATAAATTATCTTTATTAAATAATTACAAGTTCTACGACACTAATCCTAACAACTAACAAGGTGAAGTTACTGTCGCTTTACCAAAAGAAGTTGTTGGTGCATGATTACGCCCAAAATATGCAAATGCTAATCCACCGATTGTAAAGTTCATTGGGCGGTCATATCTAAGAGAGGTGAAGAGCAAGTGAAATTTGAGTATGAAAGAAATTTAGAAAAAGAGAGAAGGGTTGGACATTTGAGATTTCGAATTCAAAGAAAACAATTAAACGTGATTTTTAGAAAATTGATAATGCAAAATTGGTTAGGTGTAAGAATAGTTTTATGTTTGGCTAAATTATATGAAATTTGATTCCTAAAACTCAATTGAAAGTTTCACATCCAAAACAATCAGTTGGAAATTTTAGATTTTAAGCACATAAATTATAACAACCTAGATTTTCACTTAAGGGTATTTTAGTCATTTCACTACTTTTCATTTAAACAACTATATTTTTAGATCATTTTAACCGTCGTGTCGTTACAAGTTCAGCGCATTTGACCGTGCTTTAATCTGAGTCTCGAGTAAAAACTTATGATCTAAATACCATTTTTACCCTTTCATGCTATTGTTTCTATCAAGGGTATTTTGGTCTTTTGTTGAACAATCTTATACATTTAAAAGCACAAACTTCTAGGTCAAGAAATTCTTCATTCTCATCTTCTTCAAGTCAGCGTTGTAGCCTTCTTTCACTTTCTTGCCGATTTTCCGTCAATTCTTGATCGCTCTCTTCGAGATCTTCAAGGTAATTTTATCCCTTTGTTTATTAATCCTCTCCCATCGGCTTAGATCCTTTTTGCTCACTGTTTTCATGGTTTTCACGTTTGTTTTGGGAAGCAGTCATAAAAGATTTGTTTGTCGTTAAGAACCAACGATTATTCGCCTTTTTTTGCTTATTTCATCGAGTAATTCATTGAAAAATTTTCCCTTACATTTTGGATTAAAATTCAAGTTGAATTCATCCCTTATCATAACTGATTTTGCTAAAAATAGCATCGTTGGAATTGGGGTTTGTCTCGCAGGAAAATCAAGAAGATCATCCTCAAACCCACTTGTTCTTTTGTAACTTCATTGGATTTGAGTTGTTATAGTTTCATAGTTGTTTTTGAGTTAGCTACGTGCTAAATGGATGTTGCTTTCATTAGTGTTCATCAGATTCGAGGTCACCATATTCTGGAATTCTTTTCGCCGAAAACTGGAGATCTTCACCGCAGTTTTTTGAGTTTTCAGAGCTGGTTTACGTTGCGTTTTCGTTCCAATTGATTTCATTTATTTCCATTCATTTTTCCTTGCTGTCATATGCTTGAAGAAATCGCCATAGATGATAGGTAAAGGCTGCACTTTTTTTTTAGCATTTTTTCCCCTTTTGCGTGCGTTTTCCTAAGGTTGAAGAAACAGTTTGGCTGGATCTGCTGGGCTAGTTCAATCGATCCATTTCAGCTGGTCCATACTGGTTCAGAGGCCAGTTTAGGGTCAATTTGAGTCAGCTTTAGTCCCGTTAGTCTAGTTCTCGCCTAATTAACTTTAAATAAATATTATTATATGTCTTGGGCATTGTTAGAGTAATATTGATTTCTTTTGAGGTAGTTTGTTAGACGGGGTATAAAATTAAGGTAGGTTAAATCCCTACTTAAAGACTTAAATTTGATATTATGTGATTGGTTTATTGATTGAATTATTGTATTAATATTATTGGGTGTTATTGATAATCAATTGATGTTATTAATTAAATAAGACATACATTAGACATAAAATTTATAAATTGATGCTTGAATGTTTGTTAATTAAAGTTGATGTTTAAATTATTTATCACTAATAATTAATAACCCTTTAATAAATGGTTTTAAATGATTTATTAAAACAAAGGATAATATTTACAGACAATTATGACATGATAAACTTAGTTAATTAATAAATGTAAGTAATAGCTTAATGAATTTCTTGTTGTGACTTGATTGTGTAAGTATCTTCTCTTTTAGCTATTTGTGATAAGATTATTGAGTTGTTTTAGATATTTCTTCCTTGTTACTATTTTATTATTCTTCTTATTATTTAGGAGTTATTTTAAGATTAATTGTTGTTTAATAATTGTTTAGTATTATTATTTATAGTTGAGACTTTGGATATGAATTGTTTAGTTGATTATACTTAGATATATGATAATCACGTTGGATAGAGTGGCACGTATCATAGTAGCCATTATGATACTATATTATTGTGACGACCCGACACTTTTAAATAATTTAAATTAGAAAACACAACGGAAGTCTTTATATTTTAAGAAAAATGGCGTGATTATGTTTGAAAATTGGCTAGCCAAAACCTGTTTACATCTTAATTTCAAAATCTAAATAACACAAGGAACATTAAGTTCCTATCCAGGAGTTCAAAATCTTATAATCATAAAAATAAGACAAAAGCTCTTAAGAGCCATTTACAAATTTTACAAATCCCAAAATGCTAAAATTCACAACTCAGTCCATGGACTTTTACATAACACCTAGTCCATCTCGAAGTCATTATCCTTTAATCACGCAGCACCAGCTCCTCTCCCTCGACCTCTAGCCAGGGCATTACCTGAAATTTTGTAATATCATGAGCTAACAACTTAAGACCAGTGAGAATAATAAGCATAAAAAGTAAGGTTAGACCTCAAACCCGTATTCCGATTTGTGTCCAATTTACCTGACACAATCAATCCTAAAGTTCTCCAACTCTAGGTAATTTCATTCTATACTCTCCAAAGGATGATATTACTAACATTCATAGTCAAATCCTCATCCAATAACTTGTTAAGATAAAAATAAGAAAAGTAAATAAACTTTGCATAAAGTAAAACGTCTCGATTCTCTATTCCATCAATCATAAGCATGAATGTATGAGGACATCCCATAGGATTTGCATATGCCCTTATGCATGAAGAAGGTAACGTGGTCTATCCCGTAGGATCCATCATTCTCCCTCCTTTTCTTTCTCACTTTCTATTCTTTTTCTATGAAGGTAATGTGGTCTATCCCGTAGGATCCATCATTCTCCCATTCATGTCTTTCTCATTCTCTCTTCTTTTTCTATGAAGGTAATGTGGTCTATCCCGTAGGATCCATCATTCTCCCATTCATGTCTTTCTCATTCTCTCTTCTTTTCCATGATGCGAGATGTTATGATGCAATATGATATGTTTTGGTGTAAATAAATAAAGTGCGGAATTAAAGTAGCCGATACAAACATAAAGTAAAAGACATAAAGTAAAGGATATAAAGTAAAAGACATAAAGTAAATAAATAGGAAACTCGTAAATCGAACTCCGCTACAATAATAAAAGTAGAACCTATCTTAAACGATTAACTTATACCTTCCAGGATTCTAAACTTCCAATATAATCCGAGGTTCTTTTAATCGTTCTAAATACAAGCTTGGATCTTTTAACCTCCAATGATCCATCCTAAGCTTCGAAACGAATCTAACTTAGAATTCTCTAAGATTCAATGTTTTCCTCGAGAACTCCGAAGTTCTCACTTAAAGGATTAACTTCTAATCCTAAGGGCACTAACTCACTTCCCTCTAATCTTAGATTCGAATTCTAGTCTTAGTTTCCAATTCTACAAATCATTATACTTATTTGCTTTCTAAAGATACTTTAAATCCTAACTATTCTCACCTTAGAAGAAGTGGTTTCGTTCCAAATCTCCAGAAGAGCGATCAAGCAAGGAAATCAATAAACACCGAGAACTTCGTGGATCACGGGAGAAAAGCACGATCGATAGGTGGAAATGAATCCTAGACTCGAGGGCTTTACGATGCAACCGAAATCGAGTCGATCCGCCGAGAAACGAGCAAAACCCAAAGATTTCTCCCCCCTCTTTATCACCCACGGCCTTGAGAAGAAAAATGAGGAGTTTTGGGTCAACTTTGGTGAATTGGTATATTTAAAGAGAAAGTGAATAGTGTTTTGGATATTTTTAAGAAATCGGAAATGACGGTTGCGTCCTTTTATGACTTTTGACTTATGAATCGAAACCCGAAGCTCTTAAATAAATCTAAAGATGATTAATAATTATTAATTGGCCTATTAATAATTATTAATGTCACCGAAATGAATTTAAAATATTAAAACGATTAAAAAGGATTTTGGGCGAAATTAACTACTAAAATCGAAATTACAAAAATAATAATTAATCTAAATACTTAAATTGAAATAAATAAATAACATTAAAGAAATAATAAAAAAAAAATTCACTTCAAAATAACGGGACGTTACAGTCTACCCTCCTTAAAGACTTTTTGTCCTCGAAAAGTGCATTTACTAAGTGAATAAAGCGAGGGTACTTAGACTGCATCTCATCCTCATGTTCCCACGTTGCTTTCTTTGACACTTGGTTCTTTCAAAGAACCTTAACCAAGTGAATTCCTTTTTATTTCTCATCAGTTTTGTTTGAATGCTCTTATCTTAACTGGTGTCTTCTCATGAGACGTATTAGCATTCAAAACTACCAGTTCATAATCAATCATGTGGAACAAATTCTCCATGTATTTTGGAAGTATCAATACATGGAAAACATTACGAAAGGCCGATAACGAAAGTGATAAAGCTAAACAATAAGCTACCACTTCTACTCGATTGAGTATCTCGATAGGCCAATAAACTTAGGGCTCAACTGACCCTATTTCCCAACTTCCATAACACCCATCACAGGTGCTACTTGTAGAATACGAGATCCACTACTACCACTTGAACGGACTACACCAAATCCTGCTGTCAACTTTGGTTAACCCTTAACCTTTCTCTAAACAAATGATAGACTCGCTAGTTATTTGTTACAATTTGATTCCAAAAGTCTCTTTTCTCCAACCTCATCTTAATGAGCGGGAGAACAACACTTTCAACCATAAAAGTGTCTAAACATTGCCAAAACTCCGAGATAAAGCGAGTGTCTCGATCTGATAAAATCTTCACCGGCACACCACAATCTATCAATCTTTCTTAGGTACAACTGTACCCTAGTCTTAACTGGATAGATAATCCTTCCAAGAGTTAAGTGTGCAGTTTTTCATCAAATAGTCTACAATCACCCAAATGATATCTTCATTCTTTGCCGTCTTCGGCAAACCTTGATAAAATCCATAGAAATCTTCTCCCATTTCCATTCAAACACTTTCAAAGGTTAAGATAACCCGGTGGATCCTTAGGACCTTGACTTGTCAACAAATCAAGCACTTACTAACATAATCTGCAATCTCAAGCTTCATCCCAGGCCACCAATAGTGTTCTCTCAGGTCCCTGCATATCTTCGTACTAACTGGATGAATAGAGAAGATAGAACTGTGAGCCTCTTCCAACAGTTCCCTTCTAAAAGTCGATCCTAAAGGCACACATAGCCTCTTACGATACATCAGAACACTATCTGTAGAGAAGGTAAAAAGGCTAGGTAAATCTAACTCAGCCTCTCTAAAACCGGCCTGCAAGTGAGTCTCACCTCTCTGTGCATCAATCATCCTCTGCCTCAAAGTAGGTCCCACTATTAAATTAGCAAGACTCACAGTGACCTCGGCAGTCAGAAATGCTATCTCATCTTGTTCCATATCCCATCTCAATCTCAAGGTATGGCCGACAAAGCTGATGAATGAGAAGACTTTCTACTGAGCGCGTCAGCCACTACATTGGCTTTCCCAGGATGATACTGAATATCACAATCATAATCCTTAACGAGCTCTAACCATCTCTGCTGTCTCATATTCAATTCCTTCTGAGTGAAGAAATACTTGAGACTCTTATGGTTAGTAAAAATCAAGATCTTCTCACCATACAAATAATGCCTCCATATCTTCAATGCATGAACAATAAATGCCAACTCTAAATCATGAGCCGGATACTTCTTCTCATGCTCTTTCAATCGACGGGAAGCATAAGCTACAACTTTCCCGTGTTGCATCAACACATATCCCAAACCTCTCTGGGAAGCATTTGTGTACACAGTCAGACCACCGGTTCTATCAGGCGACACTAGAAAAGGTGTTGTCACAAGCCTCCTCTTGAGCTCCTCGAAGCTCGTTTCACAATCCTCAGACCATACAAAATCAACTCCCTTCCGAGTCAAACGTGTCAAAGTTAAAGCAATTTTGGAGAAATCTTGCAAAAACTGTTTATAATAGCCTACGAGTCCCAGAAAACTGCGAATATCAGTCACACTAGTCGGTCTAGGCCAGTTACTAACTGTCTCAATCTTAGAGGGATCAACAGTTACTACATGGCCTAAAAATGCCACTTCCTTCAGCCAAAACTCACATTTTGAAAGCTTGGCATACAATTTCTGATCTCGTAGTACTGTCAAAACTTCCTGTAGGTGCATAACATGCAACTCCTCTCTCTTGGAATAAACATAGATATCATCAATAAAAACAATCACAAAAGAGTCAATGAACCTCCTGAACATCGTGTGCATAAGGTTCATAAAAGCTGCAGGCACGATGATCAAGAGAAAGGACATAACTACAAACTCATAATGTCCATAACGCGTCCTGAATGCAATCTTGGGAATATCCTCATCCCGAATCCTCAACTGATGATAGCCATATCTCAAATCTATCTTCGAAAAGATAGTGGCTCCCTTCAACTGATCATATAGATCATCAATCATATGCAAATGATACTTATTTTTCACTATAGTTTGATTCGACCCTCGATAATCAATACACAGTCTCACTGAACTGTCTTTCTTTTCACAAACAACGAGGTGCTCCTTATGAGGACGCACTAGGGTGAATAAACCCTGAGTTTAAGAGTTCCTATAACTCACTCTTAAGCCCTTTTAACTCAGCTAGTCTTTGGTACAGAAGTATCGACAACACTAGCTACATAATCTCAAGCTATATCACTTAGAAGCATTCTAGCTTCTATCATAGATATCAAAGTGGGTGTTACTCGTCTACTAGACCCACGAAAGAATAAGCTAGTCCCACATGGACTCATACAATCAAAACTTTCTCGATACAATCGGTAATGATGGTACGATTAGCTGATAGCCAATCCATACCCAATATCACATCAAAATCAGACATATGCATAATAAACAAAGTAAAATGTGAGCATCTACTCATAATGCAAATGTCATAAGTGCCATACGCACTATCATCATAATAAGCTTCCCCACTGGGGTAAAAGCACGCATCTGGAAACTCAACAGTCTCGGCTCAAGAGCTACCAACTCAACATAACAAGATAAAATAAAAGAGTGGCTAGCTCCGGAATTAAACATAAATAAAATCCATACGGCCTGAAAATAATAAAGTATAAATCACTACCATACTGGTAGCTTTTCCTGATAATCCTGACTTTGCTACTATGTTGTGATGGTTAAGTCTTATATGCCCTACAAAAGTGGCGTGACTCCAAGTTTGATCACAACATAGCATCTTGATGGAAGTGTGCATCTCCCTGATGGAAACTAACACAACTATTGTAGTAAGGATGATCCAATCCTTGTTGAGCTCCACCTCGAACTAGTTGCTGTTGTTGCCGCTGTTGTTGTTGATGTTGATGTTGATGTTGTTGCTGTTGCGGTATCCCTTGACTGGCGTCATCATCCTTTTCTTTCTTCTTTTGAGAGGTAATCTGTCCCGTAGTAGTTAATTTTCTTTCCTTTCATAAGATGTAAAATCCAAGATAAGGACGACTCCTAAGTCTCCTTATTCAAATCTTGAATGAACTCTACCTCAGAGATCATTTGCTTTCTTGTAAAGCAAAACTGGTGCCTGTCAAACACCTTAGTTCAATATCATTCTTACCTTCCAACATAGGTTTTACTTTAGAGTCTATCTTAAAAGAGTCAGTAGGTCCAAACTATGACCTACAAGTTTCTCAAAGTTCACCATCCCATTAGATGGTCAAACACCATGTGAATTGAAATTCACTAAACCATCTCATTACCTTATAGAACTTACCGATACCACGGTCCATCAACTTCCTTCTATACTTCAATCGAATACCAACACTCCACCTTAGTGTTAGTCAATCTTGAAAATTTTCCAAATATGGATCTCGATAACTCGACCTCGAGTATAATCCAATCCAAATTAGTACATCATACCGTGATAATGACCAAACTAGGCCATTAACCAATTAACACAATCTTTAATGGTCCTCGTTGAGACTTATCACGTAAAGTCCTTACTTCCTCTTTTGAGTGGTAACACACTTTCCTTTTAGCACAATGCTACCATACGGATTAACCACTTACCATAATTCAACTTTCTCAACTCCAACAAGGAACTCGTCCATTGAGTTAAATCTAGGTTACTGGACTCGAGCCAGACTGATTTCTTTTCAACAATTTCTCACCTCAAATAGATGTTTCATCTCTTAATACTGGGATCCAGACAACATGTCCCCTTTTTACACATAAATGTCCACACACATCTACTAAGACCACTACTTAGCAATTGTGTGGCAATAACACTTTGATTAGCTTTAAGGATCAAACGGTTGATCTCTCGAAGTATCTCATCTCCTTTACGTTGACATTATGTCAATACTCTTAATGAGGTGTATAACCTCCAAAACTGCACGGAGTCATTCACCTTCTCGACACCCTTACCCAAATCTCAAAATGGGTAAAATAAACATAACCACATAGTGGTTTTACAAGGATGTGAAATATCACAAACATCATTAACTTCTAACAATATTCTCATAACTCTTCCAATATCAAAAACTAAAGCATGAGAATAGAAGTTATAGGCATACCTGGTGCTGTTGATCTCAGATGATGACTTGAGAATGGACTTAAAACAAAACATGAAAACAAACATGCATCACATGTAGTCTACAGAACCCTAAGGCTCTGATACCAACTATGACGACCCGACACTTTTAAATAATTTAAATTAGAAAACACAGCGGAAGTCTTTATATTTTAAGAAAAATGGCGTGATTATGTTTGAAAATTGGCTAGCCAAAACCTGTTTACATCTTAATTTCAAAATCTAAATAACACAAGGAACATTAAGTTCCTATCCAGGAGTTCAAAAGCTTATAATCATAAAAATAAGACAAAAGCTCTTAAGAGCCATTTACAAATTTTACAAATCCCAAAATGCTAAAATTCACAACTCAGTCCATGGACTTTTACATAACACCTAGTCCATCTCGAAGTCATTATCCTTTGATCACACAACACCATCTCCTCTCCCTCGACCTCTAGCCAGGGCATTACCTGAAATTTTGTAATATCAAGAGCTAACAACTTAAGCCCAGTGAGAATAATAAGCATAAAAAGCAAGGTTAGACCTCAAACCCGTATTCCGATTTATGTCCAATTTACCTGACACAATCAATCCTAAAGTTCTCCAACTCTAGGTAATTTCATTCTATACTCTCCAAAGGATGATATTACTAACATTCATAGTCAAATCCTCATCCAATAACTTGTTACGACATAAATAAGAAAAGTAAATAAACTTTGCATAAAGTATAATATCTCGATTCTCTATTCCATCAATCATAAGCATGAATGTATGAGGACATCCCGTAGGATTCGCATACACCCTTATGCATGAAGAAGGTAACGTAATCTATCCCGTAGGATCCATCGTTCTCCCTCCTTTTCTTTCTCACTTTCTCTTCTTTTTCTATGAAGGTAAATTGTCTATCCCATAGGATCCATCATTCTCCCATTCATGTCTTTCTCATTCTCTCTTCTTTTTCTATGAAGGTAATGTGGTCTATCCCGTAGGATCCATCATTCTCTCATTCATGTCTTTCTCATTCTCTCTTCTTTTCCATGATGCGAGATGTTATAATGCAATATGATATGTTTTGGTGTAAATAAATAAAGTGCGGAATTAAAGTAGCCGATACAAACATAAAGTAAAAGACATAAAGTAAAAGATATAAAGTAAAAGACATAAAGTAAATAAATAGGAAACTCGCAAATCGAACTCCTCTACAATAATAAAAGTAGAACCTATCTTAAACGATTAACTTATACCTTCCAGGATTCTAAACTTCCAATATAATCCGAGGTTCTTTTAATCGTTCTAAATACAAGCTTGGATCTTTTAACCTCCAATGATCCATCCTAAGCTTCGAAATGAATCTAACTTAGAATTCTCTAAGATTCAATGTTTTCCTCGAGAACTCCTTGTTGGGATTTATGCCCTAGAATTCGTAATTTGTAATAGAATATTTTATGAATAAATAAAAGTATTATTTTAGTGAATTTTGTGCAATTTATTATATGTTGATATTCGTTAAATATTCAAACATTAATAGAAAATTCCAGAGTTACTAATTCTGTAATCTTGACTACTATGAGATATAAAGTGGATCTAGTCCAAGATAGTAACTCAAATAGTCTACATGAAACGAATACCGGTTAGGAAACCTTATTCTTGGTAACACTGTTGATGTTGTTCATCGATTTGATCCAAATCATTAGCATGATGTAGATGCAAGTGGAAACATCATATATAATGAGTTTATATAAGATGGACCAGGATAATAAATCGATTCCTAAATAACACCGTTGATAGGAAATGATTTATAATATCAAATTTACGTTATTAAGATTGATACGTCTCAATCCCTGAGTATGTTGTGAACTCACATTAATGAAGTCTTTTCCTTTGATTCACATAGTTGAGGGTGATCTGTTGATACACTCGATAAACTCCCGTTTTGGGGAAATGACTAAATTGGTGCTTGGGAACATTTCTATACAAGATGGCATTCATAACTTTCCTAAAACAAATGAAAGTGTTAGTGCGACACTATTCTAACTTAGGAACTTTAGGTATCTCCCTTGTTGTAATGATTCGGTACTTGAACATGAGGCCTCACCTTCTCACCTGCCCGAGAAGGATCGTTCTATACTTGAAAACTATAGAAAAATGTTCATTAGAGAATCATCGGGTACACAAGGATAAAAGAGATAATTACAAGGGTAAAACGGTAATTTTGACCCAGTTGTAATTATGAGATTACCACGTGAAGGATATGTCAAAACAAACTTAATAACAAATGGACATAACCCATCTATAGTGAGGGGAGTTCAACTTAGGGTTTATAGTGGAATTACCCTAAGTTAATAATTATGATTAATTAATTAATGAGTTTAATTAATAAATTAATAATTATTGGAGCCCATGATCTATAGGTCCATCAGGTCCCTATGCTAGCCCATATATCATTGTAACTAACCAAGTTATTAATTTAACTAGGAAGAAAGAATAATATTTAAGTAATTAATTTACTTAAATAAAGGGAGATATTAATTGTTTAAATAAAGAGTTTATTTAAATAGAAATTAATATTAATATTATTAATTGTTTAAATAATGAGTTTATTTAAATAGAAATTAATAATGAATATTATTAATTAAATAATGAGTTTATTTAATTTAATAATAAAAAGAGAGAATTAAATATATTTGTTTTATGAAACAAATTAGTATTTTGCTAAAATAATTAATTAAATGAATTTGATTCAATGTTAATTAATTAAGAGGATTTTCGAAAATATGTATTTAAAAGAAAAAGATTATTTGATTTTTTTTTAAATACATAAAAAAAAAAAGATAAAGATAAAAGATAAAGAAAAAAAAAAAAAAAAAAAAAAAAAAAGGGGATAAAGTCAAATTGGCCACGCCACTTTGACATTAAAAAGCAAAAATATGTTTTGCTTTATAAAGTGGTCAGACGCCACTTTATCTCAATTTTTTTTATTTATTTTTTTATTTTTTAAATAATTTTGATTATTTAAATTAAATGAAATAAGAGTTCTAATTTGATTAGGAAACAAGCTCTTATTTTTCTTATAAATATGACCATTGGGTGCTCATATTTAATGACTTTGATTTTTATCAAAATTCTCTCTTTTAGTCTCCCTATAGCCGATTTTGGCATATCAAAATAAGAAGAATTTTTCTTCTTCTTTGTTTGTTCTTCCGGTTCGATTCCCACAAGTCGGGTTGGTTTGTGATCGGGATATAGCATAGAAGGCTTGGTGAAGTGGATTGATGCTGTAAAGGAAACCCCAACCGATTCTCCATAAATCTACAATGTAAGTTTTTCCGAAAAACTTTATAATTTTATTTTTCGATTTGATCACGATTGCATGTTATTAACGGATCCATAATTAATCGTTAATTAATTTACTAAAGAAAATTCCGCAAATTTAGTAAATAGTTCCTTCACTCCTAAGTTCTCACTTAAAGGATTAACTTCTAATCCTAAGAGCACTAACTCACTTCCCTCTAATCTTATATTCGAATTCTAGTCTTAGTTTCCAATTCTACAAATCATTATACTTATTTCCTTTCTAAAGATACTTTAAATCCTAACTATTCTCACCTTAGAAGAAGTGGTTTCGCTCCAAATCTCCGGAAGAGCGATCAAGCAAGGAAATCAATAAACACCGAGAACTCCGTGGATCACGGGAGAAAAGCACGATCGATAGGTGGAAATGAATCCTAGACTCGAGGGCTTTACGATGCAACCGAAATCGAGTCGATCCGCCGAGAAACGATCAAAACCCAAAGATTTCTCCCCTCTTTATCACCCACGGCCTTGAGAAGAAAAATGAGGAGTTTTGGGTCAACTTTGGTGAATTGGTATATTTAAAGAGAAAGTGAATAGTGTTTTGGATATTTTTAAGAAATCGGAAATGACGGTTGCGTCCTTTTATGACTTTTGACTTATGAATCGAAACCCGAAGCTCTTAAATAAATCTAAAGATGATTAATAATTATTAATTGGCCTATTAATAATTATTAATGTCACCGAAACAAATTTAAAGTATTAAAACGATTAAAAAGGATTTCGGGCGAAATTAACTACTAAAATCGAAATTACAAAAATAATAATTAATCTAAATACTTAAATTGAAATAAATAAATAAATAAATAACATTAAATAAATAATAAAAATCATCTTATAGTTAGGAATGGTGTCCTATAACTTGTAATTATTTAATTAATATAATTTATTTTGAATAAATTAAATAAATAAACTTAACTTCTTTTTAACTATATTAATTCATTGACGATATATATATATATATATATCAAACTTTCAAATAGTAAAGCCCCAAAGTTACTTTCATGAAATCATGACCAAGTATGTGAAACATATGTGAGGATTCAAGTTGACATGAGTAACTTAAAGTATCTACAATAAATGGATAACATTTGGAACCTTATCCTTTTAACAAGGTTGATTGCTATTCATTTTGTATAGTTTACAAATGATCTTATCCGGATCATTCATGTAGGTGACATAAAATAGAATTATCATATACATATTGATTGCATAAGCCTGTACCAAGTTACTTGATCAATATCTCTCTTGTACCGTTTACAAGAAATGATCGAATATCAAACTAAGTTTATCAAACAGTGATAAATCTTAATCCTGAGTGAAATGTGAACTCCTATTCATGGAGAAATGTTCTTTGATTCACATGGTTGAGAGCGATCTGTATGAATGCTCAATATATACACTCCCATTTTGGGAACATTATAAGATAATAGCTTGGAACACATTTACACAAGATGGAATTTATAACTTGGGATACCTCATCATTTTAGGACTTAAGAAACTCCCTTAATGTATTAATTCAAGACATGAACGAGTGGTTTCATGACTTCTATTGATCATAGAAGTATTTTATCTCTAGTTGACTACAGATAATGTTTATTTGAGAATCAGTGGGAACACAAGGAAAAAGCGCTATTTACATGGGTAAAACGGCAAATTTAGCCCATTTGTAATTATGAGTTTTCCATGTGAAGGATATATCACAGGCTTATTCAGATAAACTAAATGGACATAACTCATCTATAGTAAGAGGAGTTCAGCTATGAATCTATAATGGAATTATTCATAGTTAAATAATAGTAATTAGTTGATTATGAGTTAATCAATTAATTAACTAATTATCAAGCCAATGATCTATAGGTCCATCAGGTCCCTATATTAGCCCAAATATCATAGTCACAAAATCAAGTCATTAATTGAATTATGAAAAAATAAATAATTTAAGTAAGTTAAGTTACTTAAATAATAGGCAATATTAATCATTTAAATGATAAGTTTATTCAATTGAAAATTAATAAATACATTATTAGTAGTTTAAATAATGAGTTTTTTTAAACAAAAATTAATAATAAAATATTATTAATTAAACATTATTAAATTATTAAATTTTTAAATATTGAATATATTTAAATAAATAGTTTATTTAAATAATTAATAATAAAATATTATCAATTAATTAAATAACATGTTTATTTAATGGAAATCAATAATTAAAATATTTTTTATTATTATTAATTTTTTAAATAATGAATATTTTTTAAATGGAAATTAATAATTAAATATTAGTTAATGATATTTTATTTAGAAAAAATATTAATAATATTAATTGTTTAAATAAAGTATTTTATTTAAATGATAATCAATCCAATAAATAAATATTAATAATTAATAATTAATTAAATTGAACTTATTTAATTGAAGAGAGAATTTTTTAGCCCAATTGGATTAATTAACCCAATTGGCATGGCCCAAATAATGAATTAAATAAATTAGATTTATTAATTAAATTATAAATTCCCCAAATGTGTATTTTAGGAAGATAGTTATTTGAGTTAATTTCTAAAATAATTACATAAAAATATATTTATCCAAGATAAAATAAATAAGGGAAAAATTAGAATTTTCTTTCAAAATTAATTATCTCCTCAAATTCGGCCAATCAAAGAAAAAGGGAAAAGAAAATCTTTTTCATTTATCTCTTTATCTTTGATGGGGTTTCCTAATGTGATTAGAATTCCCAATTGTCTATAAATAGAAGGCTTGGGTCAATCATAATTCACACGATTCAATTCTTAAGAAATTGAAAAACTCTCTCTCCTCTCTCCCTCTAAGTTGTGCTCGAAGTGAATCTACATCTTGTGTTGCTGGACAAGGAGAAGTTGATAGGGGCATATCTTCAGCTTAGTACAAGAAAATGAAGAATAAATTAGTTGGGGTAAGATTTAGGGCTCTCCTCCCCATTAGACTTATATTTTGTATAACCTGATGTATTGTGTGGTTCACTCATAGGTTAGCGAAACCACATTAAATATTTTAAATTAGCTTGTATGTTGATAGTGTGTAATGTTCCGTTAATTTTGAAGTGATTTTTTATTTAATTTATTTAATATGTTATTTATTTATTTATTTCAATTAAAGTATTTAGTTTAATTTTTATTTTTGTAATTTAGAATTTAGTAGTTATTTTCGTCCGGAGACCTTTTTAATCGTTTTATTAGCTTAAATTAGTTTTGGTCGTATTAATAATTATTAACGGGCCAATTATTAATTATTAATCACCATTTGGCTAGTTTAAGACCATCGAGTTTCGTTTTATAAGGTAAAATCATTAAAGGGACGTAACCGTAATTTTTGATTTCTTAAAAATATCTAAAGCACTATTCACTTCTTCTTAAATATCAAGTTTGACCAAGAACAAACCAATTTTCTTCTTCTTCTTCTCCCTCCTTGTCGTGGCCTTCATCTCCATTGGAGGGTTTCTTGGTTTTTCTTCGTTTTTTTGGCGGATCGTCGTGTTTTCGGTTGCGTTGGATTGGTAGGGACGAAGGCTACCTATCCAACCTATCTTTTCAAGTTTTCCGTTCTCTAAGGGAAGTCCCAAAAGAAAGTTTTCAAAACTTTTTACATGGTTTTGTTCGTTTTTTATTATAAATGAGTTTTGAAGTTGAAATCATGAATTTCTATCATGGAATTTGACGATTTTGAGCCCGGATTTTTGAAAAACACTATTCACCCGAAAACACTATTCATCCGAAATCACTATTCACCCGAAAATCATACTTTTTCTCTTATTAGATACGAATTGTAATTCGTTGATTGATTGATCAATTGTAGGTGCGATTGCTCGTTTGTTGGTTCGTGGGAACTTTGTTGTCACGGGACCATTCAAGGTGAGAATAATTAGAATTTAACGTAGCTTTAGAAAATGAATAAGTAGAATGATTTGTAGGATTGGAAGTTGAGATTAAGGTTCGAATCAAAGGATAAAGGAAAGTGAGCTAGTACACTTAGGGTTGGAGCTAGTTCTAGTTGAGTGAGAATACTTATGGATTTTCTCGAGAGAAACGTTTAACTTTGGAAGTTCTAAGTTTAGAATTGATCCAGAGTTTAGGTTGGATTATTGGAAGTTGAAGGATCCACGTATAATGGAATGACTAAGGAACTTGAATATGGAATTTTAGATATTTATTGAAAAGTATAGAATCGTTGGCAGTGGAGACTTATTCGTTAAGTTAAGGTCTTACTTTTATTAAAGTATCGGTGGTTCGATTTACTTATTATATTTTCAAAATTCCTATTTATTTACTTTATGCATAAGGTCATCTATGATCCCTTTACTTTATGCAATTTACTTTATGCCCTTTACTTTATGCCCTTCGGTTACTTTAACATTCATATTTATGTTTATTTACTTTTGCAAGCATATGCATAACATCTTGCATCATTGAAATGAAAGGAAAGGAAAGCGAGAAACAAAATAAGGGAGAATGTGAATCCTACGGGAAGTTCGTATTACCTTCATTCATAAGGGAGAATGTGGATCCTACGGGAAGTTCACATTACCTTCATTCATAAGGGAGAATGTGGATCCTACGGGAAGTTCACATTACCTTCATTCATATCATCGGTGGAATTATATCATGGAGAAGGAATTGTATATTTCATTATGGAAAGTAAGACAACAAGGTGAATTGAGATGTTGTGCTTATGTAAAGTTTATTTACTTCTTTTTATACTTCTTTTTATGAGTTATTGGATGAGGATTTGACTACATAGACTAGTTTTATCGTCTTTAAGAGATTATAGATTATGGAAGTACTTTTTCCAAATGGTTGAAAGTTAGTTTTCTAGAGTTTAGAGAACTATAGAAAAGGATTATGTAAGTCTACTTGAAACACTTTGTATATTATACTTTTCCTTTGAGAAAAGAGTGAAATGTGATGATAACCAAGTGCTAAAAGAAAAAGGAATGAAATAGTGTTGTATGATGAGAGAATACAAGAGTATGTGGAACCTTGTATAATTATTAGGTTATATATATATAAGAGAACTAGATTCTCATTTTTAATTGGAAGATCTTGAAATTTGGAGATTAATATTTGAATATAAACCTTGTATATAATATAAGGTATTAAAGAGAATGAAATTCAATGTTTGTGTATATTGAAAACACATCCTTCTAAATGCTTAGGATCTAGATCTTCAATTATTTGGGAGACATGGTAAGTAAAGGTGATTACTTGATGTAAAACTCAATGAATGGATGGATGACAAAGAGTAAGTAAGTTCTTGGACACAAATCAGAATACGGGTTTGAGGTCTATTGATACTTTATATTCTGTTTATTCTCACTGGGCTTTGTTGTTAACTCATGATATTACAAACATTTTCAAGTAATATTGAGGGTCGCGAAAGAGGAGCTGGTGCGGCTTGATCGAGAGGATTATGATACAAAGATGGACTAGATACTCTTTTAAAAGTCCATGGACTTATTTGGTTGAATTTGTGTCTTTTGTTATGTAAATTTGTATTTAAGCTCATAAGAGCTTATTGTTTTACTTTTATGGTTATTAACTCTTTTAAACCTTGGAAAAGGAATTGCATTTCCTTACTTTTAAATTTTCCTGATGTGAAAAATGTAAACAGGTTTTTGGCTAGCCTAAATTTCAAACATATCCATGCCAAATTTTTATTAAATACAAAGTCTTCCGCTGAAATCTGATTGTAAATTATTTAAAAGGAGTCGGGTCGTCACATAGTGTAACGACCCGCTTTCTGTTAAATTCTTTAAATTCAAATGCACAGCGGAAGACTCGATTTTTAAAGAAAAACGGCATGGGTTCGTTTAAAAATCAAATAACCAAAACCTGTTTTTACAACCCATTTTCAGAGAAAGCTATAAATCGGGAATACGTGTTCCATCATCTAATTTAAATTCTCAAACAAGCTTTAAATCATAAAAAAAATTATGAGATTATAGACAAACACCCTTTCGGGCTCAAAAAGACACAATTTATGGAAATTGGAAATAATTTACAAGCATTTCTAAGAATGCTAAACCAAAAGAGTTCGATATTGTCCATTCACCATCTCGGCAAGTCAAGCAAGACCACCTCCTCTACCACGCTTCTTGGGACGAGGTTTACCTGAAAATTTGTAAGTATAGCACCATTAGCATAAAATGCTAGTGAGAGTAAAACGAAAGCAAGTAATCCTGAACTAAATTTCATACCAGAAATCGTGTCCAAAGGCCTAAAATGCTCATTACTACCCATATACACACTACTAATTTCCATACAATCAAACGATAGTAAAATATTACTCGAGATAGTCTTTCGATGCCATGAAATTGAATTAAGGACTTAAAGCAAAAGTAACAACCATTAATAAGCCTTACTACACAAATTCTAAAGAATAGGTAAATGTAATGTTAACTATCTTCATTACCAAACAAGTTTCATCGTAACGTGCTATTGTATGGATCGATATCAACATACCACGTACGGTCGTACCATATCATAAATCATAGTACCATAATACCGTATGGACTGAAGTCGACATACTATCATGTGCCGAATCAATGTGCCACTATCTCCAAAAATCATCCCACCATGATACATATGGATCGATATCAACATACTATCATGTGCCGAATCAATGTGCTTAAGGTCTCCAATAAATTAGATAATCTCCAAGGAATTCCACTAAATTATTAAAGAACCTAACTACTTAGATTACATGAGTCATCACTCAAATGTAACATCTAAGCTACTTTAATTCTCAAATCACTCAAAGTAACTTAACTTCCACTTTCAACTAACATCTCCAAGTCACTTTACAATACTTTCAAACCACTCCGATGTTTCCTTTTCACCGAACTAACCATAATTCCAAATCCTCTCCACTCACTTCCAAATTAAAGTCTCCAACCAAACATTAATTCTAAGAAGCTAGTTCCCTCTTAACATCGATAAACAATAACATGACGAAATGTAATTCATAAGACAACTGTAAAGACCAGATTTCCGTTAAATCTTTTAAATTTAAATAAACAGCGGAAAATAAGATTTTTACAGAAAAACAGCATGGGTTCGTTTAAAAATCGGATTATCCAAAACCTGTTTACATCCCAATTTTCAGAAAAAGCAATAAACCTGGAATGCGCATTCCGTATCATGATGAAACTTCTAAAGGATGTTTTAAAATCCAAAAATATATATACAAATTGTACAATTGCTCCATCAAGCTCAAAATGAAACAAATAAAAGTAGTGAAATGTTCATGAGCATTTAAGAATGCTTCACCCAAAACCAGTTATATTCTTGTCCATTCATTGTCTCGATAGGTCACGCGGCGCCACCTCCTCTACCTCGTCCTCTACCACGAGTCTTACCTGAAAAATTATAATTGTAGCAACATTAGCATAAAAATGCTAGTGAGAGTAAAATGAAAGCAAGTAATCCTATGAACAACATTCCATGTCAGAAATTGTGTCCAAAGGCCTAGATTTCACTTTTACTACCCATTCCACATTTCAAATTCCGCATATAATCAACATACATAATATACTTCCTGAAAAGTAACGATATCAAGAATTAAAGTAAAAGTACCCGTTATTACTAAGTCTTACTATACAAGTCTAAAGATTATGTAATTGCATTACTAACTATGTGACGACCCGTCACTTTAAAATAATTAAAATTAGAAAACAAAGCGGAAGTCTTTTATTTTAAGAAAATTGGCGTGATTATGTTTGAAAATAGGCTAGCCAAAACCTGTTTACATCTTAAATTCAGACATCTAAAAACACAAGGAACATTAAGTTCCTATCAGGAGTTCAAAATGATTTATAAACATAAAAGTAAAGACAAAAGCTCTTAAGAGCCATTTACAAATATACAAATCTAAAATTATATAAAATTTACAAAACCATGTACATGGATTTTTACAACCACCTAGTCCATCTCAAAGTCTTCATCCCTCGATCACGCAGCACCATCTCCTCTCCCTCGACCTCTAGCCCGGGCATTACCTGAAATTTTTGTAATATCATGAGCTAACAACTTAAGCCCAGTGAGAATAATAAGAATAAAAAGTAAAAATAGACCTCAAACTCGCATTTCCGATTTGTGTCCAAGAACATACTTACTCTTTGCTATCAATCCATTCAAAGAGTTTATATCAAAATGTTCCACTTTTACTTACCAATTCTCCAATATAATTGTGGAACTACATTCCAAATATTCTGGTATGGTTTCGTAAATGCATATAGCATTTATATCTCATTTTCTATATGTACCTAATACTGTATACAAGGTTTACAACAAATCTTATTCTCCGAAAGAATGATATTACTACACTCGTAGTCAAATCCTCATCCATTAACTTGTTATGACATAAAATAAGAAAAGTAAATAAACTTTGTATAAAATATAACATCTCGATTCTCTATTCCATCGATCATATGCATGAAGGTAATGAGAACATCTCGTAGGATCACATTCGCCCTTTATGCATGAAATGAACGTAATGTTGATTTTTCACATACTATCCACCCTTATCCTTATGTATGAAGTAGTGTGGACTTTTCCCGTAGTATCCATCAGTACTTATGCATGGAAGTAGTGTGGACTTTTCCCGTAGTATCCACCAGTACTTATGCATGGAGGTAATGTGGACTTTTCTCGTATTTCACCATTAACCTTTCGTTTTTCATTCTCACTTTCTTTTTTTTTTCAATAATGCGAGATGTTATGCATATGCTTGTAAAAGTAAATAATATAAATGTAAATGATAAAGTAACTTAAACAAGCATAAAGTAAAGGAGCATAAAGTAAAGGAGCATAAAGTGAAGACGTAAAGTAAAGGACATAAGTAAAATAGATAGTGACTTCCAGAAGAATTATAAGCGAACTGTACAACCGATACATACTAAAGTATGATATTTATCTCCCAAGGACTTAAACTTCCGAATAAGATCCAAGATTGTACATTCAAGTTCCTTAACCAATATATATAAAAGTATGGATCTTCTAACTCCCAATGATCCGTCATAAGCTTTGAAACAAATCTAACTTAGAACTTCCTAAGATTCAATGTTTCTCCTCGAGAATTTCTAAATTCTCGCTCAAAGAACTAGCTCCTAATCCTAGGGCACTAGCTCACTTCCCTCTAATCTTATATTCGAATTCTACAAATCATTATACTTATTCGCTTTCTAAGATTACTTTAAATCCTAACTATTCTCACCTTTGCCAAATAAGATTTTCTCCAAATCTCCAAATTCCCACGAATCAACAACCGAGCAATCGCACCTACAATTCACCAATTGCACAACATATTACAACTCATAACTAAGATGAGAACAAGTGTGCATTTTCGGGTGAATAGTGATTTCGGATGAAATGTGTTTTTGGGTGAATAGTGTTTTTTGAAAATCCGGGTTCAAAATCGTCAAATTCCATGATAGAAATTCATGATTTCATCTTCAAAACTCAATATAATAAAAAAACAAACAAAACCATATAAAAATTTTTGAAAACTTACTTTTTGGGACTTCCCTTAGAGAACGGGAAACTCCAAAAAGGTAGGTTGGATAGGTAACCCTCGTCCCTACCAATCCAACGCAACCGAAATCAAGCCGATCCATCGAGAAACGAATGAGAAACGAAGAAAAGAAAATTCTCATCCATGGTGGATGGAACCCACGACAAGAAGAAGGAAAGGAAGAGAAAGATGAAGGCAAATAAGCAATTTTTGTGATTTTTAAAGATGAGTGAATAGTGATTTTAGATATTTTAAGAAATTGGAAATGACGGTTGCGTCCTTTTATGACTTTTGACTTATGAATCGAAACCCGAAGCTCTTAAGTAAATCTAAATGTGATTAATAATTATTAATTGGCCTATTAATAATTATTAAAGTCACCGAAACGAATTTAAACTATTAAAATGATTAAAAAGGATTTCGAGCGAAATTAACTACTAAAATCGAAATTACAAAATAATAATTAATCTAAATACTTAAATTGAAATAAATAAATAACATTAAATAAATAATAAAATTAAAAAAAATTCACTTCAAAATAAGGGAACGTTACAAACTATCTTTATTACCGAATCAGTTCCATCGTATCATAATACCGTATGGACCGAAGTCGACATACCACGTGCCATATCACAAATCATCGCACTATGATATCGTATGGAGCGTATCAACATACTATCATGTGCCGTATCACATATCATCGCACCATGATACCGTATGGAGCGTATCAACATACTATCATGTGCCGTATCACATATCATCGCACCATGATACCGTATGGAGCGTATCAACATACTATCATGTGCCGTATCACATATCATCGCACCATGATACCGTATGGAGCGTATCAACATACTATCATGTGTTGTATCACATATCATCCCACCATGATACCGTATGGAGCGTATCAACATACTATCATGTGTCGTATCACATATCATCGCACCATGATACCGTATGGAGCGTATCAACATACTATCATGTGTCGTATCACATATCATCGCACCATGATACCGTATGGAGCGTATCAACATACTATCATGTGCCGTATCACATATCATCGCACCATGATACCATATGGAATCCATCGAGCTCCCTAGTAAGTTAGATAAAGTTCCACTAAACTACTAAAGAACATAAACAGCTTGATCTACCCGAGTCAATACTCAAGTGTAATTTCTAAGCCACTTTGACTCTCAAATCACTTAAAGTTCCTTATTCATTCACTTTCATCTAAAGTCTCCAAATCATGTTACAAGACTTCCAAACCACTCATATTTCCTCTTTTACTTCCAAAACCATAAGTACACCAAAACCACTCCACTCACATCCGAGTTTAAAGTCTCCAACCAAGTATAACTTCCAGAAGTTAGTTCCCCTCTTAACCTCGATAAACAATAACTTAATGAAACATAATTCATAAAATTACTAACTTCCATTTTAAACTCACCTTGAGAAGAAGTCGTCCTCTTACGAGCCGGAGGATAAATCCCGCAAATGGTTTCCAAAACCTACAATTTAATTACATCTAACATACATTAATTTAACAAAAAGAACAACGTTCGACATGTAACCAAATAAAAGACGAAAATAGCCCGGGATGGGGACTTGATGCTCACGGCCCTAAGGGTGATTTGGAGAAGAGAGCATTTCCGGTTTTTGGCACTTTAGATGTAATCCAGGTTTGTTTTAGGCACTTTTGAGGTGGATTCAAATAATGGGTAACATTAATTAGGGGTTTAGGGGCTAGAATTAACCACACAAATTTAAAGGAAAACGAAAATTAAGCACTTTTACACTACACATAACAGTCCACGCAAAAGGGGTGAATTGACGGTGTCGGGGTTTTCACTCAATCCAAAATTAGGGCAAAGGATAAACATGCATCAACCCTAGGTAGGATCCTTTAGCTAACAACTACCAAAACCCAAAGGAAAAGGATGAATTCAAGCATAAACCAAAGATTGAATTTCAAAATCAACAATACCCATATTTTAAAGAATTTCCCTCACCTTTTCGTTCCTTGGAAGTGGATGGAAAGGCTTCAAATTTAGGATGGGTAGAAATCTTGTTGCGAGAGATTTTCAACGAGCTAAGGCACGACGAAATCGGCCAAGAAACGAGGGAGATCCGACACTTTCTTTCTCCTCTTCCTACTCGGGTTTGGGGGGTTTTGGGAGAGAAAAAGATGAGTAAATTTCTCTATATTTGGCTAAGGATGGGTTTTTAAAGAGTGTATGAATAGTAACTTGATATTTTTAAGAAATTGGAAATTACGCCTACGTCCTTCTTTTACTTTTTGCTTTTAAAACGAAACCCGAAGCTCTTAAATTAATCTAAAGGTGATTAATAATTATTAATTGGCCCGTTAATAATTATTAATATCACCGAAACTAATTTTAAGTCATAAAAAGATTGAAAAGACTTTCGAATGAAAATAACTACTAAAATCGAAATTATTAAGTTTAAACTGAACTTAAATACTTTATAAAAAAAAATTTACCTCCAAAAGTACCGGGGCGTTACAACAACTAACTTTCATTTTAAACTCACCTTAGCTTGTAGAAAAGCTCCAATTTATCCGAGGTTGCAAATACCCGAACAATTCACAATCCTACAATTGAATTACACCTAATATCATTAATTAACCGGAAATCGAATAAACAACATCTAAATGCATAAAACAACGAAAATCCCGAATTTCCTCCCTATGGTGCTCTCGGCCATACAAGGGAAAAGGGGGTTCGGGTTTGGTTTTCCGGCTTTTATACACTTTAGAGGTGTTTCGGGTTGGTTTCGGATACTTTGGAGGTTCGTAACAACGATGAGTATCCGTAATTCAGGGTTTTGCACATTAATTGATTTCCGAAAAATTAAGTAAAAAGCAAAAACATAATAACCTAAACCTCCTAAACATGGCCAAGTGAGGGAAATTCATACGGGAAGGGTATCCGGCTCAAACTCGGTTTTAGGGTTTAGGGGAAGTTTCTAAAATTGCCCAAAATGACTTTCCCAATTGAAATCTTCAAGCTTCAATGAATGAATTTGAAGATTTCAACTCAAACCCACCATTAAAACACTATTCACTTCAAGTTTTAGAAACTTTGACATACCTTAAGGCCTCGAGAAAACGAGCGAAAATCACGTTCGGTAGGTTGGAAATGATCCTCGGGCCAAGGGCTTTCTAACGGGAGTAGTATCGAGACGATCTACCGAGAAATAAAGAAAAACCAAAAATTGGGGATGGGGGTTTGATGCTCACGACTCCAAGGAAAGAAAAGGAGAGAAAATGATAAGAATTTGCCTTTGATTTGCTATTTTAAAAGAAGATGAATAGTGATTTTTAGATATTTAAGAATTTGAGAAATGACGCCTACGTCCCTCTTTTACTTTTACTTTAAAAACGAAACCCGAAGCTCTTAAATTAATCTAAAGGTGATTAATAATTATTAATTGGCCCGTTAATAATTATTAATGTCACCAAAACATATTTAAAGTATTAAAACGATTTAAAAGAATTTCGGTCGAAAATAACTACTAAAACCGAAATTACTGAATTTAAACTAATCATAAAAGCTTTAATTAAATAAATATATAAATAATTTACCTCTAAAAGTAACAGGACGTTACACATAGTGACACATTTTGTTTTATTTTGGAACACCAAGACATGCCTAAAAGGATGGTTCTTTATTGGTATTGTATGCTTTGTCTTTGAGTGGGTCAAACAACATACATTATTAGTAAAGATTCCCTCATAGTTTATCTTCTTTTGTGATACGTACTTTTGTAATTTTAATAATATGTTGAAAATCAGATTGAACAATAAAAGTTCCCTTGATAAGGAGATATAATATTATTCATCATAACTACAAGAGCCAAAAGTACCATAATTTACAAGGATTAAAAGTATTAATGTTTTAACTTGTTCAATTTGAACCAATGCATCAAAATTATAATACTAAGCCTATCTTTTTTTTTCCTTCAAATTTTAGTCAAAGAAACTATGATTTGTTTATTTATAAAACGCTGAAATGGAGGGAAATCGTCCTCCAAATGATAAGGAAATTCAGTTTTACAGATTGAAAGTGTAAATTTTTTTAAAACATTTGATAGTATCACAAATTGAAAACCTATTTACAGAGACTAAAAGTGTAAATGTTTTAACTGATTCAATTTGATTCATGAGTAATAAAGGGACCGACAATCAACAATGTAATTGAACTTGTAACGTCTCGTTACTTTTAAGGCAATTTTTTTTATATTTTAATTAGTATTTAAGGTTAATTTTAGATTTAGTAATTTAGAATTTAGTAGTTAATTTCGTACGAAAACCTTTTTAATTCCTTTATTAGCTTAAATTAGTTTTGGTCATATTAATAATTATTAACGGGTCAATTAATAATTATTAATCACCATTTGGCTGGTTTAAGAGGTTCGGGTTTTGTTTTATAAGCTAAAACAAAAGAGGGACGAATTCGTAATTTCTGATTTCTTAAAATATCAAAACACTATTCACATTCTTCTTTAAAAACACCAATAGTCAACTTCTTTCTTTGCTCAAAGTCGTGTACTAGTGGGGGAAAATAAATTTTGATTTTTCTTCAATTCTCGATGGATCATCTCAATTCTCGTTGCGTTGGATAGCCCTCGGTCCAAGGTTCCTTTTCAACCTACCAATTGAGCTTTTCTTCATTTTCAAAAGGCCTCAAGGTATGACAAAGTTTCTAAAATTTTCTTCAAATAGTGTTTTAATGGAATCCATGATTGAAATCTTTGATTTCTTGCCGAGAAACTCAAGATTTCAATTGAGGGAAGTGTTTTATGTGTTTTTAGAAACTTACCCTAACCCTAGAATCAATTTTGAGCCGAAATACCTGTTATGTTTGATTTTCCCACACTTTGTGATGGCTAGGGTGTTTTAATTGTTATTGTTTTATGTTTTACTTAATTTTTCGGGAATGAAATATTGTCCAAAACTCTAAATTAAGTTAACTCATTCATAGTACGAACCTCTAAAGTACTCGAAACTAACCTGAAATGCCTCTAAAATGCCTAAAAGCCGAAAAACCGAACCCGAAACCCTTTTTCCTTGTGTTGGCCGAGAGCTCCTTAAGGTTAAAATCCAGGTTTTTCATCTTTTATGCGTTTAGATATCATTTGTTCGATTTTCGGTTAATTAATGTTTATTAGGTGTAATTTAATTGTAGGTTTGTAATTGCTCACGTGACTTCTCCCTCGACACCTTGGAAGCTCGACTTCAAATCTAAGGTGAGTTTAAAGTGGTAGTTAGTAATTTTATAAATTGAATTTCATTACGTTATTGTTTGATCGAGGTTAAGTGACAAAATAATCTCCTAGGAGTTAATACTTATTGGTTGGTGACTTTAGGCTTGGAAGTGAGTTTGAGTGCCTTTGGAGCTATTTAGTGATTTTGGGTGGAAAAGTAAGTTTGAGAACGTTTTAGAAGTCTGGTAAGATTATGGAGAGTTTTATATGTAGCTTTGGATTCAAAGTAGCTTAGAAGTTATGCTTGAGAGTTAACCCGTGTAGTTCAAGCGGCTTATGTTCTTTAGTAGCATTGTAGTGTTTTAATTTTTTTTCTTAGCGTACCCTACTATGGAGCTATGTGTTCTATGATTTGGTAACGCCGTACATGGTAGTATGTTGATGTGGTAACATACGGTAACACGTTACGAGGACACTTGATTTGGTAACGCTGTACGAGGTAGTATGTTGATGTGGTAACATACGGTAACACGTTACGAGGACACTTGATTTGGTAATGTCGTACGTGGTAGTATGTTGATGTGGTAACGTACGGTAACACGTTACAAGGAAACATGATATGGTAACGTCGTACGTAGTAGTATGTTGATGTGGTAACATACGGTAACAAGATACAAGGTATTATGATGTGGTAACAAAGAAAGTTTGAGATACGATTATATACTTACGATAGTTTTGTGTAGAAAGACTTAGTAATCGTTAGTACTTTTATTTCAAGTCTCGAATTCATTACTTTACGGAGTTGAATGTTGATTGATGTGGAATTATATTTTGATTGTATGTTATATGGTAATTGGAAGTGTAGAATGGGTAGTAAAGAGCATTTTAGGTCTTTGGACACAATTTTCAGTATGGAATTTGGTCCATAGGATTACTTGCTTCCATTTTATTCTCACTAGCATTTTTATGCTAATGTTGCTACACTTATAATTTTTTTCATGTACTTCTTGACGTAGGAGACGTGGTAGAGGAGGTGGTGCTGTTTGACTTCTCGAAGTGATGAATGGACTTATTTTGTATAGCATTCTTGAAATGCTTTGTATATACTTTCTACCATTCATACTTTGTGTTTTTTAGCTCGGAAGAGCGTTTGTTTTAAAGTTGTAAAGGTCTTATGATTTGAAGTCGTTTTTTGAAGTTTATTTACAAGTTGTAATGCGCATTCCATTTTTATCGTTTTCTCTAATTGGGAACAATGTAAAACAGGTTTTTTAGTTAGTCCGAATTTTAAACATACCCATACCCTTTTTTTTTAAAACCAAGTCTTCCGCTGTGACTATGAAATTAAATAATTGAACAGAATTGGGTCGTTACAGAACTATAACATTGAGCATACTACTTCGTTCCAAGTACATCAACAATTCAAAACTTCACTTTTCAGTTCATATTACATAATTTACATGTGTTTTGACAAAAATAGATAGGAAATTACTCCAAGACATCATAACATAATAATAATATGCTAAGCCTTTTCTATAGTTTGATGCTTGACATTCTTCTTCTTCAGTTCATATACTCTCTAAGAATTTTTTTTTTTATGATTTCCTTGCCATATACAACAATTTCATGCTCTACCAAATAAAGAAGTCACAAACAGTAGTTCTTCCCTATATGACTATGACAAAAAAAAACATAACATGATGAAAATCAAAACATGAGAGAACGAGTTTTTTGACCAAATGAAATTTCCTCCATTGTAACCAAAACATCCAAAAAACCTATGACATGGGTTCAATATACTCCCTGAAGACCTCACTCTATGTGACGACCCGTCACTTTTAAATAAATTAAATTCAAAGAAAACAGCGGAAGTCTTTGATTTTTAGAAAATTTTGCGTGGTTTTGTTTGAAAGTTGGCATGTCGAAAACCTGTTTACATCCTAATTTTCAATCTAATAAATTCACATGGACTTTAAGTCCCAAATCAGGAGTTCAAATAATTCATATCATAAAAGCATCGACAAAAGCTCTTATGAGCTAAATACAACATCAAAGTTTTAAAATTCATCAAAATAAAGACATAAACTTTACAACAAAAATGTCCATCTCGAGGTCAGCATCCCTCGATCACGCAGCACCACCTCCTCTCCCTCGACCTCTGGCCAAGGCATTACCTGAAATTGGTTGTAATATCATGAGCTAACAACTTAAGCCCAGTGAGAATAATAAGCATAAAAAGTAAAGATAGACCTCAAACTCGCATTTCAATTTGTGTCCAATTAACTGACATAAACTTTCCTAGAATTCACCAAAGTCTAGGTAATTTTATTTCATATTCTCCAAATGATGATACTAATTAGCACACTTAGTCCAATTGTTCATCCATAAACTTGTTATGACATAAGTAAGAAAAGTAAATAAATAAACTTTGCATAATTATAACATCTCGATTCTCTTTCTCGTCTATCATATGCATAAAAGTAATGAGTACTTCCCGTAGGATATTCACATTCATCCACCATTCAACCTTATGCATGAAGGTAACGTGGGTATTCACATTCATCCACCATTCCTTATGCATGAGGAACGTGGATATTCACATTCATCCACCATTCCTTACATTTTCATCCTCACTTTCTTTCCTTTTTCACTTTCTTTCAATGATGCGAGATGTTATAGTACAATAAATAATGGTGCAATGTTGTTATGCATATGCTTGCATGTACTTATAAAAATAAATAAAGTAAAGTACGATTATTAAAGTAACCGAAACAAGCATAAAGTAAAGGAGTAAAAGTAAAGACATAAAGTAAAGGACATAAACAAAATAGATAGTAATCTCGGACGAACGATATGTCGATCGAACTCCGGCATCCATAATAAAAGTAGAATCATAACTCGAACAATAATTCTATTAACCATTCTAAAAACAAGCTTGGATCTTCTAACCTCCAATGATCCAATTTAAGCTTAGAAACGAATCTAACTTAGAATCTTCTAAGATTTGATACTTTCCTTGAGAACTCCTAAGTTCTTACTTAAAGGATTAACTCTTAATCCTAAGGGCACTAACTCTCAAGCCTCTAATCTTAGACTCGGTTTCTAGTCTTAGTTTCAAACTCTACAAACCTTCACACTTATTCGATTTCTATAATTACTTTAAATTCTAGCTATTCTCACCTTAATTAAAAGATGACCTTGCTCCTAAGTCCGGTAGAACAATCAAACAAGCGGTTTAAAAACACCTACAAAAGGATTAATATCCCAAAAATTAATAAATTACCAACTAACGATTAAACAACGATGAAACAAGCAAAAAGACGGAAATTCCACCAAACCCCCATCAAAGAGGCTCTCGGCCCTCCCTATAAAAAAAGGTTCTCGGGTTTGGTTTTTTGGCTTTTTGGCAATTTAAATACGTTTTGAGTTGGTTTTAAGCAAATTCGATAATCCCGATTTCAATGGGTATCGATAATTAGGGTTTTTGAACATTAATCCCTTTCTCGAAATGAATTCAAATATGCAATTATACATGAATCTATAACCCAAATTCAAACCCCAAAGAGGAATTTTCAAACGGGAAGGGTTTCGACTGAAACTCGGTTTTAGGGTTATGGGATAGTTTCCAAAAACACGTAAAACTACTCCCGAGTTTACAAACACCAAGTTCTACAACACAAAATCGAAGGAAATCAAGTAAAATTCCATTAAAACACTATTTGGAGCTTAGGGTTTCAAGAGAAACTTACCGAGAACTCCGTATAATACGAGTGGCAAGTACGAAGGCTAGGTGGAAAAGGATCGTAGGACCGATACCTTTCCAATGGAACGAGAATCAAGTCGATCCGGCAAGAAACGAACAAAAACCAAAAATTCTCTTTTGCTCTTTGAGACCCACGGCAATGAGGAGGAAAAATGAGATGAGTTTTTGTCAATTTTTGAGTCAAAGGTGAGTTTTTAAAGACAAATGAATAGTGTTTTTAGATATTTTGCAAATTGGGAAATTACGATTTTGCCCTTTTACGACTTTTGGCTTAAAAACGATTCCCGAACATCTCAAACTATCCCAATGGTGATTAATAATTATTAATTGGCCCGTTAATAATTATTAATACCATTAAAACGTATTTAAATAAATAAGGCCATTAAAATGAATTAAATTACTAAATTATAATTTAATAATAAATAAATGAATTTTAATTACTCAAATTAAAATAAAATAAATAAAAGCTTTTTTTTTTATCACAAAATAACGGGACGTTACACTCTAGCTTGGATTCCATAGTGACAAAATGTTACATAACGGTTCGCCAGACTCCTCACTAAATTAGAATTTAACTTCGATTGAAGCTATTTAAGACACCCTTAATTCAATTTATAATGACATCAACGTCTTTTTGAAGCCTTAAGATCCAAAATCTCAAATTCAAGCTCACATTCGGTAGAATTTTCAAAGCCCTAGATTTTAAAATCCTAAATGTAAAACAAACTCAAGTTGTCTTTTTGAAACTCTACATCCCAAAAGCCCTATAGTGAATGAAAGAGAAAGAAGAGCTTGTTGGAGGATTCCAAAATCCTAATATTTGAAGAAGAAAAGAAAACCATGGGTTAGGACAAGGAACTTGAATATATTTTCCTCATGGTGTTTTTGTCACATCATGATGTCCACCTCATACACTTAACTGCCAAATCATTCACGGGTCAGTGTAGTTAACGGTCGCAACAAGTCATGAACTAAAATCAAGCATTTCTCAAAGTCTGGGTGGTAAAAATGTATGTTTTTTAATTTCATAGACTAATTAGAAACAAAGTCCAACTAGTAGGGACTAAAAGTGTATTTGACATATAAAAAAACCATCATGGTGTTAAAAATCATTAATTGATTACTTATATATTTTAGATTTATCCACAAAGAAACTCAATCCGTGCATAAACTTCAAAATGGGGATTTTCAAAGAATTAGAAATTTAATTCAATATAAATTATTATGTAATTTTTTAAGCTAATGACAAAAATACATATCATTAAAACAGTTGCCAATTGAAATTTGATGCATGTCTCTAAATTAAATTAAAAAAAAACATAATTGGACAATCAATTAATACCATGTGTTTTTTTCATGGTAATCTGATGAAATAAATTACGCAAATGAGAATATGTCACATGACGATTAGCCAAATAAGATAGAACTCATACCCACGAAAGGCCCATAGAAGACTCTATAGATAGAGCATGTCATTCACCATTTGAGGGGTAGAAAACTATACATAGAGAACAAGGGACTTTTTCAAGACTAAAGACTTTGAAAACTTTCTAAAGACCATTTTGAAGATTTATTTTGAATCTAAAATCTTGTAAGTTGAAAAGAGTTATTGTTTATGATTCAAGGTACACCAAGTTGATTGAATCTTCAAGTTTTAAGAAACTTAAGCTTCAACTGGGATAAACTTGAGAACCTACGGGTTTATGTATATATGTATTGAGCTCTCTGACCGACTCAATTTTCATGCTTTTACTTCGGAATTACTCATGTTATAATCTTCTACATCTTAAGTCTTCTCATTTTCCTTCATATATATAAATCATATTTATTAAACAACTAATTTAATTATATTGAAATTTTGTGTGAACAAATTTCTTAGAAGAGTCATCATTGTCTACTATGATGACAGTGTTGTAGGCACAAATTTTAATATTTTCATCATCTACATCATTAAAGAAATTATAGGGAAATAATTCTTTAAATGTAGATCTCTTGGGTGAGAAATATCTTCGCTAACTTCAACTACAAGTTTAGACATTCATAAAACATAACGATAACAATTAATGTTCGAAGGGCCCTCATACGGTTGACGACGATAAGTCACGAGCGATGACGATTGGAGCAAGCAGTTACAACTTTTTGACAGATAGTCGTTGATGTAGAAAATGTTGGGATTAAGGCATCTAAAAGAGTTCTCAAACGAAGTCCAAAGGATCTTTCCTTGCACTCTAACACTATTCAAAACTAAATATATAAAAGAAAACTAACCCTTGTAGATAAGTGTCTGGCTCTTCCTTGTCGTTCTTAGTTATGATCCTAGGTCCACCAAAAATTTATTCCTCACTAAGCACAAAAGAGAATCGGTGTGTGGGCACTATCCTCTTTGGAAAAAGGAAGAGGAAAGAAAAACTTTTCTTCCTTATACCCTAGGGGCGGCAGCGGAAAGAGAGGGAGGAGAGGAATTTTTCTGAACCTTTTCTTTTGCTCTCTTAGTTATGTGTTTTGGGTTACCACAAGGTTCCTATTTATAGGAAAACTAAGGCTTCAGAAAATCTTTGAATATCTTTTTAATTATCGAATAATTAATAAAGATATTATAAAATATAGTTTGAATAATTAAGATATAATATCTTATTCCATAATAAGATATTATCATATCACAATTTAAATTAATCATTATTAATTTAAACTAACTATTCCATATCTTACTTATTTAAATTAATCATATTAATTTAAATAAAGATATTTCATATATTTCAATTAAAATAAAATGCAAATAATTGGTAAATTATTAACCAAGGTGGCGTGTGACCCTACTCATGGGTCACACGCCCACATCATCATCTCCATGATAATATTGGGCATTTTATTTTTCCTTTATATTTAATAGAACAATCCATTAAATATATAAATAAATAAAACTCCTTTTATTTATTTACACTACAAAAAAAGTCTTCTTTTTCAACACAAAAATATCATTGTGAAAGATATAAAATCCGTCGAAAAAACTTTTTTTGATGTAAAATTTGACTGTCAAAAAAAGGTTGACAATAGTATCGTCACAAATACTATAATCGCAGTTGACCGACCGTTAAATTTAATATTAATCAAATTCGACGGTTAATTACCATAAAAGTTGGAAGGTCCCAAACTGTAAGGATTTCCCGAGTACTTTGGTCGACTATTTTTTTTACGACGAATTATTTATTTTTGACAATTAAGTGACGGTCAAAATAACTATAAAATTAGTCAAAATAATAGTTATATCAACAATTGGATTGTCGACAATTTAGCTTTCAAACAAAGATGACACAAAGTATCTCAATGGACAAAATACATAACCAAATTGAAAGCATATGTAAATAAAAAAAACTACTTCATATAAAAAAAACATCCATATACAAAGCAAAGAACTAGCATCACTATCATGTCGAACAATGAAGAGAAGCAGTAATTAATTAAATCGTCTTCCTAAATAATTACAACTAGTTATGTGACCACCCGACTCCTTTTAATTCATTTAAAATTATATTTCAGCAGAAGACTTAATATTTAATAAAAATTCGGCATAGATATGTTTAAATCTTGGACTATCCAAAATCTGTTTACATTTTTCACAAGCAGAGAATTTAAAAGACAAGGAATTGCAATTCCTTTTGGAAAGTTTAAAAAAGTTTATGACTGAAAAGGTTAAAACGAAAAGCTCTTATGAGCTTATAAACAAATATACATCTCAAAAGACAAAATATAAGACAAAGTGAGTCCATGGACTTTAAAAGTATCTCTAGTCCCTCTCGACATCATCATCATCCAGATCAGACTGCACCAGCTCCTCTCTCACGACCCTGAGCATTACCTGAAAATGTTTGTAATATCATGAGCTAATAACAAGTCCACTTTGAAGAATATGAGATCTACTACTAAAACTCGAACGAACAACGCCAAATCTGTTGTTGACTTTGGGCAACCCTTAACCTCTCTATAAACAAACGATAGACTCGCTAGTCATTTGTAACAACTTGTGTACCAAAAGTCTCCTTCCTCTAACCTCATCGCAATGAGCAGGAGAACGACACTTCTACCATTAAGTGATTAAACATAGCCAAAATTTCGAGGCAAGGCGTGTGTCCCGATTGATACAATCTTCACCGACACACCATGTAATCTATCAATCTTTTATAGGTACAACTGTACCCTAGTCTTAATTGGGTAGGTGATCCTCCCAAGAATAAAGTATGCGATTTTCATCAAACGGTCTACAATTACCCAAATGGTATCGTAACTTTTTGCCATCTTGAGAAACCCCTGATAAGATTCATGGAAATCTCCTCCTATTTCCATTTCTGGCACACTCAAAGGATTAAGATTACCAGGTGGACTTGTCCTTAAGGCCTTGACTTGCCGACAAATCAAGCACCTACTCATATACTTTGCAAGATCATGTTTTATCCCGGACTACCAATAATACCCTGCGGGTCCCTCGTACATCTTTGTACTACCTGGATGAATAGAATAGATAGAACGTGAACCTCCTCCACGGTTCTTCACAACTCTTTTTAAAAGTTGATCCTGAAGGCACACAAAGCCTCTTACAATTTATCAATGTACTATCCGTAGAAAATATATATTGACTAGGCATGTCTTATTATGCCTCTCGACAACCATCTTGTAAGCCTCAGGAAACTGCGAATCTTAGGCACACTAGTCAGTCTAAGCCAACAACTAATTGCCTCAATCTTAGAGAAATCAATATATAATCCTCTTCTTGATACCACATGGCCTAAACTGCCATTTCTTTTAGCCAAACCTCACACTTTGAGAACTTGGCATACCATTTCTGATTTCTTAATACTGTCAAAACTTCCTTCAAATGCATATCATGTATCTCCTTGGTCTTAGAATAATCAGAATGTCATCAATAAACACAACCATAAATGAATCAATGAACCTTCTGAACACAGTATGCATATGATTCATAAAAGCTGCAGGCGCGTTGGTCAAACCAAAAAACATAACTATAAACTGATAATGTCCATAACGCGTCCTGAAAGCAGTCTTGGGAATATCCTCATTCTGAATCCTCAGCTGATGGTAGCCAGATCTCAAATCTATCTTCGAAAAGATAGTGGTTCCCTTTAACTAATCAAACAAGTCCTTTATCTTGGGTAAAGGATACTTATTTTTCACCGTAACACGGTTCAACTCTCTATAATCGATGCATAATCTCATAGAGTCAACTTTCTTTTTCACAAACAACACCGAAGCTTCCAATTGTGAAACACTTAGGCATATAAACCCCAAGTCAAAAAGTTCCTATAATTGGCTTTAGAACTCTCTCAACTCAGCCGGTGCCATATAAAAAGGTGCTTTGGACATTGGAGCTATCCTAGGAGCAACCTCAATTTGAAAATCTAACTCTCTCACTGGTGGCAAACTGGGTAACTCATCAGGGAAAAACATCATCGAAATCCCTCACCACTAGCACAAAACTCAAGCTAGTCTTCGATACAGAAGTATCGACAACACTAGCTAAATAATCCCAAGCTCCTACACACAGAATCATTCAAGCCTCTATCATAAATATCAAAGTGGGTGCTACTCGACCATTAGACCCACAAAAATGTAAACTAGTCCCATAAGGACTCATAAAATCAACAACTTTCTCAGTAAAAACGATAATGATATGATTACCTGATAGTTAATCCATAACCAAGATCACATCAAAATCAGGCATATGCATAACAATCAAAGAAGAATGTGAACAACTACTCATAATACACATGTCATCGGTACTAATCACACCATCAACAATAATAAACTTCCCCAATGGGGTAAAAAAACGCATCTTGAAACCCAACAATCTCAACTCAAGAGCTGCCAACTTAATATAACGAGATAAAATAAAAGAGTGACTAGCTTCAGAATTAAACAGAACAAAATCCAAATGGCCCAAAATTGATAAAGTACCAATCACTACCATAGTTGAAGCCTCAACATCCTTTCTAGTAGAAAATACTAAAGTATGATACTGAGTAGGTGGAGAAGGTAACAAGCGTAAATTCGTACTATTGAGCCTGTTTACCCTGATCTCTACCTTCTGTCTTGACCTTTGCCCTTACCTTAGAGAGTATACTGAGCTGACGGTGCCTGCTGCAGCTTGTTCTGATAATCCTGACCCTTGTTACTATGTTGTGTTGACTATATCTTATACGCCCTACAAAGTGGCGTGATTCCAAGTTTAATCGCAAGCATAGCATCTTAATGGAAGTTTGCATCTCCCAGAATGGAAACTGACACAACTATTGCAATAAGTATGAACTTGTCCCTGTACTCTCGGTTGTTCATGTTGAGCTCCACCTCGAACCTGCTGCTGCTGCCTCCATTGTGGCGGTATTCCTCAATTAGCATTGTCATCCTCTACCTTCTTCTCCTAAGAGGAAATCTGTCCCGTAGTAGCTAGTTTTCCCTTATTTTCATAAGATGCAAAATCCAAGATAAGGACAACTCTAAAGTCTCCTCATTTAGATCTTGAATGAACTCGACTTCATAGATCATTTCCTTTCCTTCCAAAGCAAAACCGGTGTCTCTCAAGCACCTTAATCCAATAATGTTCTAACCTTCCAACATGGATTCACATTAGAGTCTATCTTGAAAAGACTCATTAGGTCCAAACTACGACCTACAAGTTTCTCAAATTCTTCGTCCAATTAGAAGGTTAAACACAATGTGATTTGAAGTTCACCAAACCATCACATTGCCTTATAAAAGTCACCGATATCACGGTCCAACAACATTCCTTCTAGATCTCAATCAAATGCCAACACCAAACCTTAGTGTTAATTAAACTTGACAATTTATCAAATATGGATCTCGATAACTCGAGCTCGAGTATATTCAAATGCAGATTGATACATCATAGTGTAATAGCGACCAGACTAGGCCATTAACCATTTAACACAGTAGTTAATGGTCCTCGTTGACACCCATCACAAAGTGTTCTAACTTCCTCTTTTGAGTGGCAACACACTTTCCTTTTAACACATTACTATCACAATGATTTACCACTTACCATAATTTAACTTCCTCAACTCAAACCAGGTACTTGTCCATTGAGTTGAAGCTAGGTTCCTGGACTAGAGCCAGGACCGATTATTTATCAACAATTACTCACCTCAAACAGGTATTTCATCTCTTAATATTGGGCTTCAGACAATCATGTCTCATTTTACACATAAACGTCAACACACATTCACTAACATCACTACTTGGAAATTTGTGTGATAATCAAACTTTAATCAAACGTTGAGGATCAAATGATCAATCTCTCGGAGTATCTCGTCTCCAAAAGGCTCTGATACCAACTATGACGACCTGACTCCTTTTAATTCATTTAAAATCAGATTTTAGCTGGAGACTTAATATATTAATAAAAATTCGGCATGGATATGTTTAAAACTTAGACTATCCAAAACCTGTTTACATTTTTCACAAGCAGAGAATTTAAAAGACAAGGAGTTGCAATTCCTTTTGTAAAGTTTAAAAGAGTTTATGACTGAAAAGGTTAAAACGAAAAGCTCTTATGAGCTTATAAACAAATATACATCTCAAAAGACAAAATATAAGACAAAGTGAGTCCATGGACTTTAAAAGTATCTCTAGTACCTCTCGGCATCATCATCATCCAGATCAGACTGCACCAGCTCCTCTCTCACGACCCCGAGCATTACCTGAAAATGTTTGTAATATCATAAGCTAACAACAAGCCCAGTGAAAATAAACAAATAAATAGAGTAATAATAGACTCCAAACCCACATCCGGATTTGTGTCCAAGAACTTACTTACTCTTTGTTATCCATCCATTCAAAGAGATTTACATCAAGTATTCCACTTTTACTTACCATGTCTCCCAAATGATCGTGTATCTAACTTCCAAGCATTAGAGAATGTGTTTCATAACACACATAATATTGTATTTCATTCTCTTTAATACCTTATACTATACATAAGGTTTACATTCAAGTGTTAATCTCCAATTTCAAGATCTTCCAATTAATTAAGAATCTAATTCTCTTATATATACAACATGATAATTATACAAGGTTCAATACACCCTTGTATTCTCTCAATTTACACTTCAATTTCATTCCTCTTTCCTATAGCACTCAGCTATACATCATATTTCATTCTTTTTCTCTATGGAAAAGTATAATATACATAATATTTCAATTCTTTTCTCTATAGCAACTCAAGCTATCAAAAGTTTACTTTCCTTTTTCTTTAATAAATAATAATAAGCTCACTCGGTCTATGCATTGCCTCATTATTCCTCCCAATTTTGATTATGCAATATGATATGATATGAATATGAATATGCTTTCAAGTGCAAGTAAATAAATAAAAACATTCAAAGTAATCGAAAGGCATAAAGATAAATGGATCACATAAAACTCTTATACATAAAATAAGAAATTAGGAACTTGCGATAAGAAAACAATAAATAAATCAAGCCAAACGGCTTTTAGTTAAACTTGAATTACTAACTTTATCTTAAAATCCCCAATTCAAATGATTCTATTTCTTCCAATAAGTATTCAAGTTCCATAATCAAGTTTCTTATTCATTCCATTATACTCGAAACCTTCAACTTCCGATAATCATTCTTAAGCTTCGAACTAATTTAAACTTAGAACTTCCAAGAGTTAAACGTTTCCCTCGAGAAATCCATGAGTTCTCTCACTCAATTAGAACTAACTCCAAGCCTAAGCATGTTAGTTCACTTTCTTTTATCCTTTCGATTCGAACATTAATCTCAACTTCCGATCCTACAAATCGTTCAACTTATTCGGTTTCTAAAGCTACTTTAAATTCTATTTATTCTCACCTCGAATGCTCACGTGACAACCAATTTCCCACGAACCAACAAACGAGCAATCGCACCTACAATTCATCAATCGATCAACGAATTACAATTCATATCTAATAAGAGAAAAAGTGTGATTTTCGGATGAATAGTGATTTCGGATGAATAGTGTTTTTCGAAAATCCAGGCTCAAAATCGTCAAATTCCTTGATAGAAATACGTGATTTCAACTTCAAAGCTCATAAACAAAAACAATGAAATCCATATCAAAAGTTTTGAAAACTTACTTTTTAGGACTTCCCTTAGAGAACGAGAAACGCTACAAGGCTAGGTTTGATAGGTAGCCCTCGTCCCGAACAATCCAACGCAACCGAAAACACGTCGATTCGTTAAGAAACGAAGAAAACCCAAGGTTTTCTTCTCATCCATGGTGACCCACGGCCAAGAGCAAGAGAAGGAGAAGAAGAAATGGATTTGGTCAATCCTTGGTCAAAGTTCAGATTTTAAAGAAGAATGAATAGTGTTTTTGATATTTTTAAGAAATTAGATATTACGATTATGTCCCTTAATGATTTTTAACTCAAAAATCGAAACCCGAAGTTCTTAAACTAACTAAATGGTGATTAATAATTATTAATTGGCCCGTTAATAATTATTAATAAGATCAAAACTAATTTAAACTAATAAAACGATTAATAGAATTTACTAACGAAATAAACTCGTAAATTCTAAGTTATAAATTCTAAATTAAATCTAAAATTTAAATTAATAAATTCTAAAATTAAATTCAGTATTTTACATCAAATAATAATAATTAAATTAAATCATAAATAAATAAATAATTTCGTGTAAAATAACGGGACGTTACAATCTACCCTCCTTAAAAGACTTTTTGAAACATTAGTTGGTATATTTACTCATGCTTCCTCAATTGTTTCATATGAGTGAAATTTCTATCGAAGCCAATCACGATAACTTTTAAAGGATGTAGACATTTGTTGCATGACATTCGTCATTTCTCCTTCTACCATGAATCGTTCCTAAAACAATATAATACATAAAATTAATGTATCAAAGAACAATAAATAAAAAAAAATGAGGATCTAGATTAATTTTTCTTTTCTCACCAAGATAAGATCATATAACTTTTTCTTCTTCTCATTAGGAACATGTCTCCAAGTAGAAGCTTGTAATGGTACATTATGTGATTGTCGGACTAATGCAATGCACTCATTCTTAAAAAATTTACTATTTTCACCAATAGCCTTCCGTTGTCGTCTTTAATAATTCCTCGATTAAGAGAATCAACATCCCACCAATCACATTTAAACAACACGACATTGTTTCCTCCCATATAATGCAACTCAATAACATCTACTAAGATACCAAAATAGTTTTTACTACCTGCATCTAGATCCACCTTGACAACAACACCACTATTTTGTGTTTTTCTTTTGCTATCATGATCCTTTGTGATAAATCTAAAACCATTAACTATGTATCCTTTGTAGAATGTAACTTCTCTTGATGGGCCTCGGGCAAGATTTAATAATGGTAGAGTTACTCAATCATTTTCTTCGTTATAAAACTTTGTTACCTGATAAGAGGGGGGAAATGGGAGAAAACTTTCTAAATACAAATTGATGTTGCATTGAAAAGATTAAAAACTATATTTTAAATCTACCTGACTTTCAAACCATTCCGGAAACTCTCTATTATGATCACTTTCCACATTCCTAAGACTAATTTGTTGTAGCATATTCCAATGTTCACTACATTAAGACAAACATAAGTCTCTCCCTATTCAAATTAAAAGATAAAATAACATCCATCTACTTACTCAATAAAAGGGAGAACTTCATCACAATTCTTTAAAACATAGAGTCGTGCTTGCTTCCATTCTTCATAACTAAGTTGCAAGATGGCTTACTTTTTATCAAAGAACGACCAACTTGTTGAAAAATAGATAAATTCTCATGGGAACTATGACCCTCATCTCAATTTCGTTCTCTCCTACTAAATTTGGTCTTGATTCCATGAAAATATCTTGAGCAAAATGTCAAGTACTCATCAACAATATAACCTTCTACAATTGATCCTTCTGGTTTTGCTCGATTACGAACATAGTTTTTTAGTGTTCTTCAATACCTAAGATAAGAAAATGTACTTCTATTATTTGCTTGTCACACAATAATTCAAAATAATTATATCAAATCATACCTTTCAATCGGATAAATCCAACGATATTGGACAGGACCAGCAACTTTAGCTCCATTTTTCTGTAACATCCCGTTACTTTTGGGGGTAAAAAATTTTTTATTTATTAATATTTTATTTATTTATTTTAATTAAAGTATTTAAGGTTAGTTTAAAAGTAGTGATTTCGATTTTAGTAATTATTTTCGTCTGAAATTCATTTAAATCGTTTTAATACTTTAAATTTGTTTTGGTGACATTAATAATTATTAATGGGCCAATTAATAATTCTTAATCACCTTTAGATTTATTTAAGAGCTTTGGGTTTCGTTTTTAAAGTAAAAACAAAAGAAGGACGTAGGCGTCATTTTCCAAATTCTTAAATATCTAAAATACACTATTCATCTTCTCTTAAATATCAAAAGTTAGACAAAAGTTGTCATTTTTCTCTTCTTCTTTCCTTCTTGAAACCGTGGGCACCAAAACCCCATCCCCAATTTTTGGTTTTTTTTATTTCTCGGTAGATCGTCTCGATACTACTTCGGTTGGAAAGCCCTTGGCCCAAGGATCATTTCCAACCTACCGAACGTGATTTTTGCTCGTTTTCTCGAGGCCTTAAGGTATGTCAAAGTTTCTAAAACTTGATGTGAATAGTGTTTTAATGGAGGTTTTGAGTTTAAATCTTCAAATTCGTTCACCAAAGCTTGAAGGTTTCAATCGAGAAAGTCGTTATGGTCAATTTTAGAAACTTCCCCTAAACCCTAAAATCGAGTTTGAGACGGAAACCCGTCCCATGAGATTTTCCCTCACTTGGCCATGTTTATGATGTTAGGGTTATTGTGTTTTTGCTATTTACTTAATTTTTCGAAAATCGATTAATGTGCAAAACCCTAATTTACGGATACCCATTGTAGTTGCGAACCTCCAAAGTATCTGAAACCACCCCGAAACACCTCTAAAGTGCATAAAAGCTAGAAAACCAAACCCGAACCCTATTTTCCCTTATATGGCCGAGAGTACCATAAGGATAAAATCCGGGTTTTTCGTCGTTTTGTACGTTTAGATGTAGTTTGAATGATTTCCAGTTAATTAATGTTATTTAGGTGTAATTTGTTTGTAGGATTATGAATTGATCATGGATTTGCAACCTCGGAAATATCAGAGCTTGTCTACAAGCTAAGGTGAGTTTAAAGCGAAAGTTAGTGGTTTTATGAATTGAGTTTCGTTATGTTATTGTTTATCGAGGTAAAGAGGGAAGTAGCTTCTTAGAATTAAGTTTTGGTTGGAGACTTTAATTCGGAAGTGAGTGGAGAGAATTTAGAATTATAATGAGTTCGATGAAAAGGAAACATCGGAGTGGTTTGGAAGTATTGCAAAGTGAATTAGAGATGTTAGATGAAAGTGGATTTGAAAGTTACTTTGATTGGTTTGGAAGTATTGCAAAGTGAATTAGAGATGTTAGATGAAAGTGGATTTGAAAGTTACTTTGATTGGTTTGGAAGTTAAAGTAGTTAGAAGATACACTTGAGTGATAACTCGTGTAATCGAGTTAGTTAGGTTTCTTAATAACTTAGTAGGATTCTTTGAGTTTATCTAACTTATTAGGAAGCTTAACCTTTCGTAATATGGCATATGATAGTATGTTGATTCGGATCCATACGTATCATGGTGCGATGATTTGTGATATGGTACATGGTAGTATGTTGATTCGGATCCATACGTACCATGGTACTATGATTTGTGACACGGCACATGATAGTATGTTGATTCGGATCCATACGTATCATGGTGCGATGATTGAGATATGGTAACGACCGCGCGTGGTATGTTGATTCGGATCCATACGAGCACGCGTTTACGATGATTGTGATACGGCACATGATAGTATGTTGATTCGGATCCATACGTATCATGGTGCGATGATTTGTAATATGGTGAAAGTCCTGATATCCGATGTGGTGAAATTCCTGATATCCGATGTGATGAGAATTACGATGATGGTAACACGGTACATGATAGTATGTTGACTTCGGTCCATACGGTATTATGGTACGATGACTTGAGATGTGGTACGACCGTACGTGGTATGTTGATTTCGATCCATACAATAGCACGATACGATGAAACTTGTTTGGTAATAAAGATAGATAATGTTACATTTACATATTCTTTAGAATTGTGTAGTAAGACTTAGTAATGAATGTTACTTTTACTTTAAGTCTTTATTTCTATCTCATGGTATTGAATGACGATTACGGGTAGTATATTACTATCGTATGATTGTATGGAAATTGGAAGTTTGGATATGGGTAGTAATGAGCATTTTAGGCCTTTGGACACGATTTCTGGTATGAAATTTAGTTCATAGGATTACTTGCTTTCATTTTACTCTCACTAGCATTTTATGCTAATGGTGCTACACTTACAAATTTTCAGGTAAACTTCGTCCCAAGAAGCTTGGTAGAGGAGGTGGAGCCGCTTGACTTGCCGAGATGGTGTAAGGACAATATTAAAACACTTTTGGTTTAGCATTCGTATAAATGCTTGTAAATTATTTCCATTTTCCATACTTATGTCTTTTTGAGCCCGAAAGGGTAGTTGTGTAAAGTATGTCTTTGTTTTATGACTAAATTCTCTTTTGGAATGCGCATTCCCGATTTATAGCTTTCTCTGAATTTGGGTTGTAAAACAAGTTTTGGTTATTCGATTTTTAAACGAACCCATGCCGTTTTTCTTTAAAAATCGAGTCTTCCGCTGTGCATTGAATTTAAAGAATTTAATCGAAAGCGGGTCGTTACAGGTAGATGGATCGATAAATGCATCATGACATCAAATAATGATGGTGGAAATATCATCTCAAGTGTACACAGCATTATCATAATCTTAGATTCGATTTGGTTCAAATCATCGACACTAAGAACCCGTGAACACAATTGTGATGACCCGACACTTTTAAATAATTTAAAATCAGATTGACAGTGGAAGACTTTAAATTTAATAAAAATTTGGCATGGATATGTTTAAAACTCGGACTATCCATAACCTATTTACAATCTAAAATCCGAAATCTAAAACACAAGGAACTCAAGTTCCTATCAAAAGTTCAAAGAGGTTTATAACAATAAAAGTGAAATGAAAAGCTCTTAAGAGCTCATAACAAATTTACATCTCAAAGACCGAAAATAAAACAAAATAAGATAAGCTTAGCCCCGGGACTTTTAAATGACATCTAGTCCATCTGCACATCATCATCCTCTCGATCAAGCCGCACCAGCTCCTCTCTCATGACCCGAACACCTGAAAATGTTTGTAATATCATGAGCTAACAACTTAAGCTCAGTGAGAATAAACAAAATAAAAAGTAAAGTTAGACTCCAAACCCGCATCCGGATTTGTGTCCAAGTAAACTCACATTGTCTTACCTTTCAACCACAAAATGGTTTTACATTGATATTTCACTTTTACTTACCAAGTCTCCCAAATATTTGAGGAACAATCTTCCAACCATTAGGGGGATATGTTTCATAACATATATATATATAACATTTGAATCTCGTTCTCTTTAATACCTTATACTATACATAAGGTTTACATCAAATCTTATTCTCCAATTACGAGATCTTCCAATTTAGTGAGAAACTAGTTCTCTTACATATGTAATTTATTGAGAAACTAATTCTCTTACATATGTATCACATAATAATTATGCAAGGTTCAATACGCCCTTGTATTCTCTCATTATCCAATTCAATCTCACTCATTTTTCCTATAGCACTCGGCTATACATCGATTTCATTTCATTTCTCTCTAGAAATGTACGTCTTACATAATCTTTTCTATAGTTCTCTAAACTCTAGAAAACTATCTTTCATAAGCATAATCTCTTTAGGATGATAATACTAGCACACGTAGTCTAAATCTCATCCATTAACTCGTTTAAACTCATATAAGAAAAAGTAAATAAACTTTGCATAAATATAACATCTCAATTCTTTATCCACGATATATATTTCCATCGATAATATGCATGAAGGTAATGAGGACATCCCGTAGGATTCGCATTCGCCCTTTATGCATGAATGAAGGCAATGAGGACATTCCCCGTAGGGTCCACCATTCTCCCTTCTCTTCTTTCTCACTTTCTTTTCTTTTTCTCTGAAGGTGATGCGGACATTCCCCTAAGGGTCCAACATTCTCCCTTCTTTTCTTTCTCACTTTCTTTTCTTTTTCTCTGAAGGTGATGTAGACATTCCCCGTAAGGTCCAACATTCTCCCTTCTTTTCTTTCTCACTTTCTTATTTATTTCTCTGAAGGTGATGCGGACATTCCCCGTAGGGTCCAACATTCTCCCTTCTTTTCTTTTTCAATGATGCGAGATGTTATGGTGCAATATGTTATGGTGCGAGATGTTATGATATACTTGCAAAAGTAAATAAACGTAAAATATGAATGGAGCATAAAGTAAAGGACATAAGTAAAAGGATCATAGATGTCCTTATGCATAAAGTAAAAAGATAGGAATTCCGGAAGAACAATAAGTAGATCTTACTTCCGATACTTTTAATAAAAGTAGATCTTATCTTAAATAAGTAATCTACACTTCCAAGGATTCTAAACTTCCAACTAAAATCCAAAGTTCTATTTTCGAATTCCTTTAGCAATTCTATCTAAAAGTTTGGATCTTTTAACTTCCAATGATCCATTTAATCTCCGGAACGATTCTAACTTAGAAATTTCAAAAGTTCAACGTTCCTTCGAGAAACTCCAAAGTTTTCACTCAAAGAACTAGCTCCTAATCCTAAGGGCACTAGCTCACTTTCTTTTCTTTTTAGATTCAAATCTTAATCATAACCTCCGATTTCACAAACCGTTCTACTTATTCGGTTTCTAAAGTTACTTTAAATCATATTTATTCTCACCTTGGCTAAAAAGTTTCACTCCAAGTCTCCGATAGCACGATCAAACAACAATCCGAAACACCTACAATTAAAAGTATATCTAACGATCATTAATAAATCATACATCGATCAATTAACATCTAAAAGCTCAAAACGACGAACAACCCCGGAAAAACCCAAGGGTGCTCTCGGCCCCTCAATGAAAAATGTGTTTCGGGTTTGGTTTTCCGGCTTTTAGGCACTTTAGAGGTGTTTCGAGTTGGTTTTAAGTAGTTTCGAAGTTCCCGATTTCAATGGGTATCGACGATTCGAGATTTTGAACAATAAACGATTTCCCGAATTTAATTAAAATAAAAAATATATCAATAAAAGTAAACCCCAAAACAACCCCCACGATATAAAATTCAAACGGGAAGGGCTTCGACTGAAACTCGGTTTTAGGGTTTAGGGAAAGTTGTCAAAATTACTAAAAACAATTCTCGTAATAAAAGTCATCGAGTTTAACGGCAAGAAATCGAAGATTCAAAAGGAAAACTCCATTAAAACACTATTTGGAGCTTAGGTTTGAACTTTAACTTACCGAGAAGTCCGTAGAACCCGAGTGGAAAACACGATTGTTAGGTGGAAATGAATCCTAGACCCGAGGGCTTTCCAATGCAACCAAAATCAAGCCGATCCGCCGATAAACGAGCAAAATCCAAATCCCCCTCCCATGAACCTTAAACCCACGGTTTTGGGAAGAAATGGATGAAGCAAAATGGTCAACTTTGAGTCAAGATGAGTTTTTAAGGAGAAATGAATAGTGTTTTGATATTTTTAAGAAATTGGAAATGACGGTTGCATCCTCTTATGACTTTTGACTTATAAATCAAAACCCGAAGCTCTTAAATTAATCTAAAGGTGATTAATAATTATTAATTCACCGAAACGAAATTAGGCTAATTAAATAATTAAAAGGGGTTTCGAGCGAAATTAACTTCTAAATTCTAGATTATTGAATCTAGAATAATCTTTAAATACTTTAATTAAAATAAATAAATAAAAATAAATAGATATTACAAAAAAAAAAATCACTTCAAAATAACGGGACGTTACAACAATAATTTAAAAAAAAACTGCTCAATTTAATTAATGCTTTGGATACATTTTGAGGGAGCAAGCCATTTATTACCAAAGGCAATAACCTTTCTAAAAGAATATGAAAGTCATGACTTTTAAGCCCATAAATCTTACGATCTGTGACATTTACGCATCTTGAAATATTAGATGAATATCTATCTGGAACCACTTTAAATTATCTTTAGTTTTACCTTGCACTTCCATAATTGTACCGAGAATACTTTCACATACATTCTTCTCAATGTGCATAGCATCTAAGTTATGTCGTAAAAGTAAACTACTCCAATATGGCAATTGAAAATCTATACTTTTCTTTAGCCAGTTGCTAGTTTTTTCTTATTTGGACGTTTCCTCTTTTTTGGATCTTTCCCAAATGGTAGTGCTTCTAAGTTACGCACTTGGTAAAGAACATCACTTCCAAGTAAAGGATTTGGAGGGCTTCCAAGCTCTTCAAAATCATCAAATAACCTAGCTTGCAATCTCCATTTGTGATTAGTGGATAAGAATCGACGATGTCCCATAAAACAATATTTTCCTCCTTTAGTTAGATATTAAGATCGTGTCTCTGAATGACAAGTAGGACAATCAAGTGCTCCTCTCATATTCCAACCAGATAAGTTTCCATAACCAAGAAAGTCATTGATAGTCCATAAAAGAGCAGCGTGCAACTTAAAATTTTGCTTTCTATATCCATCATAACAGATAACTCAAAATTCCCATAATTATTTCAACTCGTTAACTAAAGGTTGAAGGTATATATCAATGTCATTATATGGGCCCTTTGGACTTGGAATAATTGAAGACAACATAAAATATGGTTGTTTCATACACATCCATAGAGGTAAGTTATACGGAATTAAAACCACTGGCCAAACACTATAGCTAAGATTCATGTTTCCAAAAGGATTAAATCTGTCACTAGCAAGTCCAAGTCTTATATTACGTGGCTCAGATGAAAAAGATAGAAATAACTCATCAAAATGTTCCCATGCTTTCGCATCAGCTAGATATCTAAACAAACCATCATCCACACGTTTATCATGGTGTCAAGTCATATGCGCAGTTGTCTTCCTTGACGAATACAATCTTTGCAATCTTGGTGTTAACGGAAAATATCTTAAAACTTTTATTGGGATCCTTTTCCCCTTTTTATTCTCTGCTTCATTCTCGCCATCTTGATTCATGGAAAAAAATACAATTATCTACATTGATATGGTCTTTCCAAAAAAGTATGCAATCATTTATACATGCATGAATTTTAACATAATCAAGACCTAAATCTTGTATGATCTTTCTTGCTTCATAATATGACTTTGGCAAGCCTTCACCCATTGGGAGTGCTTCTTTCAATAATTGAAGTAACATTCCAAATGATTTATTACTCCAACCACAAAGACACTTGATATGAAATAACTTTACCAAGAAAGACAATATCGTGTGCTTTTCACACCCTGGATATAACTCTTTTTCATTCTCTCAGTAGTCTAAAAAACTTTGCTGAGTTTTCATTAGGAGGTTCATCTTCATTGTGAGAATTTCCTTCTTCCATGGCCGGATTTTCTATATTGTCTGAGACAAAAAAAATCTTCCAAAATCTCATGAATCTCTTCGTCATTTGAATGGTATTCATCACTCATTGGCTCATGATTTTGGCTATTATCTACTTCTCCATGCCTAAATCATCTGGTGTAGTTACGTACAATTCCATAACTAAGAAGATCTGCCTCTACATCATCTTTACTTCTTAATACAAAATTATTACACTTTATGCAAGGACAAAATATCTTCTCATTATATGTTTCATGCATAAAAGAAAATCTAGAAATTGTTTCACTCCATTGTGATACTCTAAAAGTGTTCTATTTTGAAAATTCATCCAACTCTTAATCATATTGAATGCTCAAAAGTTTGCTAAAATTCAATGAATAGTATCTGCATAAAAAATAAATCATGTGATAAACATATATTGTAAATCATTAAAACAAGAAAAATAATTGTCTTTATTTCATTTACAAAGCACAAAAAAATTAACATGGTAAACAAACACAAAAGGTTATAGTTACCTTGAAATGATCCATATAGGTAACTTATGTGATTATTGTGATGGTAAATAATTATGTTCAAAAATCAAATTTAATTTCAATTATAATTTACATTAGTATGTTTCTATTTGGATCTAAGCTCCTTGAACTATGTGGAATGTTAGCAGGTGCTTAGCTAGCTTGGTTTTAGTAACTAGGGCCATTAGGATTATAAGATTCATATTACTAAATCTCTAATATGAGATTTAGTTGGTGGATTATTGGGTTTTGATCCAATAATCCACTAACTCAGACTGACATGTTCTTGCCTTTCTCAAACTGTTAGCCATGACCAAACTGACAAAATTCATAAAATTACAATACCCAAAACTTATGGTTGTAGATCAATCCATTCAAATAACTTCAGTATAAAGAATTTATGATTTTGATAACACCAACAAAATCACATATTAGATAACTTGCAATTAAGTTATCAGATCATTTCATGAAAAGAAACAAGAAAATCCCTAAAATTTTGTTAATTAATTTTGACCTAAAATATTCACCAATCAAAAGTGTAACGTCCCGTTATTTTGTGATAAAAAAAAACTTTTATTTATTTTATTTAATTTAAGTAATTAAAGTTTATTTATTTATCGGTAAATTAGAATTTAGTAGTTTATTTCATTTTAAGTCATTTTAATGGCTTTATTTATTTAAATAAGTTTTGGTTGTATTAATAATTATTAACGGGACAATTAATAATTATTAATCACCATTGGGAAAGTTGAAGAAGTTCGGGATTCATTTTATAAGTCAAAAGTCATAAAAGGACGCAACCGTCATTTCCAATTTCTTAAAAATATCAAAACACTATTCATTCATCTTTAAATACACTCATTGACCAAAATTGACCACAATTTCTTCATCCTTTTCTTCTCAAGGCTGTGGGTCTCATTGTGGGGGGAGAAGTTTTCGGGTTTTCTTCGTTTCTCGACGGATCGGCTCAATCTTGGTTGCATCGGAAAGTCCTCGAGTCTACGATTCATTTCCACCCAACCATCGTACTTGCCACTCGTGTTATACGGAGTTCTCGGTAAGTAAAGTTTCAAACCCTAAGCTCCAAATAGTGTTTTAATGGAGTTTTCTTTGTTTCCTTTCGATTTCTTGCCGTGAAACTAGGTGTTTATAAATACGGGAGTAGTTTTAAGTGTTTTTGGAAACTTTCCCTTAACCCTAAAACTGAGTTTCAGTCGAAACCCTTCCCGTTTGAAATTTACCCTTTTGGGTTTGATTTTGGGTTAGAATTTAATGAAATAATGTTTATTTAAATTCAATTCGGGAAAGGGCTTAATGTTTAAAAACCCTAATTATCGATACCCATTGAAATCGGGAATATCGAATTTGCTTAAAACCAACTCGAAACACTTTTAAATTGCCTAAAAGCCGGAAAACCAAACCCGGGGCCTAATTTCTTTGTGAAGGCCGAGAGCCTCTTTATGGGGGTTTGATGGATTTTTTTCGTCGTTTTGTATGTTAGGTTGTTGTTTGATCGATAGTTGGTAAAATTATTGATTGTGTGATATAATTCAATTGTAGGTGTTTTTGAACCGCTTGTTTGATCGCTCTTCCGGACTTGGGAGCGAAGCTAACTTTCTTTAAGGTGAGAATAGTTAGGATTTAAAGTAATTATAGAAAGCTAATGAGTATGAAGGTTTGTAGAATTTGAAACTAAGACTAGAATCCGAATCTAAGATTAGAGGGATGTGAGTTAGTGCCATTAGGATTAAGAGTTAATCCTTTAAGTGAGAACTTAGAAGTTCTTAAGGAAAGTATTGAATCTTAGAAGATTCTAAGTTAGATTCGATTTGAGCTTAAGGTTGGATCATTGGAGGTTAGAAAATCCAACTGGTTTTTAGAACGGTAAATAAAACCTCGGATTATTATGTTGAAAGTTTAGAATCTTGGAAGGTATAGGTTAATCGTTTAAGTTATGTTTTTACTTTTATTAATGTAGCGAAGTTCGATTTACATATCGTTCGTCCAAAATGATTATCTATTTTACTTTATGTCATTTACTTTATATCTTTTACTTTATGCCCCTTTACTTTATGCTTGCATCAACTACTTTAATTCCGTACTTTATTTATTTACTTTTACATGGATATGCAAGCATATGCATATCATATTGCATCATACCATTCTTGCACCATTCATGAAAAAGAAATGAAAGTGAGAAAGAAATGAAGGGGAGAATGTTGGAGCCTACGGGTAGTGTCCGCATCACCTTCAGAAAAAGAAACGAAAGTGAAAAAGAAATGAAAGTGAAAAAGAAAAGCAAGTGAAAGAGAAAAGAAGGAAGAATGATGAACCCTACGTGGAGTTCACATCACCTTCAGTGAAAAAGAAACGAAAGTGAAAAAGAAATGAAAATGAAAAGAAAAGAAAGTGAAAGAGAAAAGAAGGAAGATTGATGAACCCTACGTGGAGTTCACATCACCTTCAGAGAAAAGAAAGAATGTGAAAGAAAAGAAGTTGAATGGTAGCCTACGGGATGTACGCATTACTTCTTCATACATAGGGAGTTGAATGGTAGCCTACGGGATGTACGCATTACTTCCTCATGCATAAGGTTGAATGGGAGCCTACGGGATGTCCGCATTACCTTCATTCACGCACAAAAGGGCAATTGCGAAGTCCTACGGGATGCTCTCATGCATTCATGTTTATGTTAGATAAAAGAGAGAATCGAGAAGTTGTATGATGTATAAAGTATATTTACTTTTATTACTTATGTCATAACATTGTTGATGGATGAGTATTGACTATGATTATTAGTAATATCATCCTTAGAAAGTATAAAACGAATTTACCTAGAGTTGGAGAACTTTAGGATTGTTTGTGTCAGGTAAATTGGACACAAATCGGAATACGAGTTTGAGGTCTATTCTTACTTTTTATTCTTATTATTCTCACTGGGCTTAGTTTGTTAGCTCATGATATTACAAACATTTCAGGTAATGTTTGGGATCGTGGGAGAGGAGCTGGTGCGCGCTTGATCGAGAGGGTGATGATTTCGAGATGGACTAAGTAGTTGTAAAAATCCATGTACATGGTTTTGTGAATTTTATATAATTTTGGAGTTGTATATTTGTAAATGGCTCTTAAGAGCTTTTATCTTTACTTTTATGTTTATAAATCATTTTGAACTCCTGATAGGAACTTAATGTTCCTTGTGTTTTTAGATATTTGAATTTAAGATGTAAACAGGTTTTGGCTAGCCTATTTTCAAACATAATCACGCCAATTTACTTAAAGTAAAAGACTTCCGCTGTTTTCTCCGATTTAATTTATTTAAAAGTGACGGGTCGTCACAAAAAGTGAGGCATTTCAAATCCAAACAGCTTATACATTAGTCTTACACATAATTAATAACTATAACCACTCAAATCCTCAAATATTTCACATATTCATAATCGAAATCAAGAAAAATAACAAAATAATACAAAGACATGAAAATAGAAACGTACCTGGAACAGAAAACAAATAGACAGGGTATCTTTTCAAGAAAGCAAATGACCTATTAAAAATCAAAACATAAAAAAGCCCTAAAATTGTTAAGAAATTCAAAAGTTATGAAGATTACTAAAAAAAAGGCTTGAATTGAATAGATTTTACCAAATAGACTCATGATTTCTTCGATTCCTTTAAATCTTGTGGCTTGAAAATCACTTCAATAGAGAACAATTTTAAAATCTAATTCAATGGAAGAAGAAAGGGCAAGGAATTGTGAGTGTTTTCCTGGAAGAAGGACTCAATAAAGTGATATTTGATATTTTTTAATAATATATATTTTGACTATTTCTAAGTAACCGTCAGTTTATTTTGTCAATTAAGTGAATAATAAAGCTAATTATCTACGGTTTATTTTCGTCGCAAAAAAAAAAAAAACGACTTTTTTTTTACACTTTGTCAATTTATATTAAATTTTTAGCCCCAAAAATTGGCACCAAACCATTTTTGACCGAAACTTTTCTGTCAAATTTTTTTAGTGTTGTAATTTAGTATTTAAGTCGATGGATATGAATAAGTGTCGAATATAATATATATTTTTCGACCCATTATAATGACCGTAAATAATAGTCGGTCAAGATATACCATTCTTGTTGTAGTGTTAATTCCCCTTTAATTTGACTACCTCAAATTAAATATTTAAATAGACTCCTCTATTTAAATCCACATTAGTTTTGGACAACTACAAAATCAATATAATTAAATAGACTCTTCTATTTAATTTCACTATTAATTAAATAATCAAATAGACTCTTCTATTTAATTTTATTTAATTAATCAAATAGACTCCTCTATTTGTATTTGCGTTAATTAATTTGACAACTTCAAATTAAATACTTGAAACTATTTTTCCAAAGAAATTAATCCATATTAATTTATGTTCTCAATTACATGTGTTAGCTCAGAGCACTTAATGGACCTATAAGACTAAGCTCCAATGATCTAGAATTACATTGATCAAACGCCTTCAATTAATTAATTCTTATTCATTAACTCCTAGATAACTCCACTAAATGTGACGACCCGTCACTTTTAAATAAATTAAAATCAGAAAAAACAGCGGAAGTCTTTTATTTTAGGAAAAATTGGCGTGGTTTTGTTTGAAAATTGGCATGCCGAAAACCTGTTTACATCCTAATTTTCAAATCTAAATAAATCACATGGACTTTAAGTCCAAATCAGGAGTTCAAATGTTTCATATCATAAAAACCACATCAAAAGCTCTTATGAGCTATATACAATGTCAAAGTCTTTGAAAATTCACAAAGTATTAACATATACTTTACAAAATCAACAAGTCCATCTCGAGGTCAGCATCCCTCGATCACGCAGCACCATCTCCCCGTCCACGGCCTCTAACCAAGGCATTACCTGAAATTTTTGTAATATCATGAGCTAACAAACTAAGCCCAGTGAGAATAAATAGCATAAAAAGTAAAGATAGACCTCAAACTCGCATTTCGATTTGTGTCCAACTTACCGACACGATACACTCCTAAAGTCCTCCAAACTCTAGGTAAATTCAATTTAAACTTTCCAAAGGATGATATTGCTAAAATCATAGTCAATACTCATCCATCAACAATATTATGACATAAGTAATAGAAGTAAATAAACTTTGCATCATATTAAACATCTCAATTCTCTCTTTCATCGATCATATGTATGAATGCATGAGAGCATCCCGTAGGATTCGCATACGCCCTTATGCATGAGGAGGTAACGTGGTCTATCCATAGGATCCATCGTTCTCCCTCCTTTACTTTCTCACTTTCTTTTCTTTTTCTATGAAGGTGATGCGGACACGCCCGTAGGCTCCAACATTCTTCCCCCTTCATTTTCTTTCTCACTTTCTTTTCTTTTTTTGAAGGTGATGCGGACATTCCCCGTAGGGTCCAACATTCTTCCCCCTTCTTTTCTTTCTCACTTTCTTTCTTTTTCTATGAAGGTGATGCGGACATTCCCGTAGGGTCCAACATTCTTCCCCCTTCATTTTCTTTCTCACTTTCTTTTTCATGATGCGAGATGTTATGATGTAATATGATGTATTTGGAGTAAATAAATAAAGTGCGGAATTAAAGTAGACGATCAGACATAAAGTAAAAAGGCATTAAGTAAGGGTATAAGGTAAAAGATATAAAGTAAAGGACATAAATAAAATAGATAGAATCCCAGGATGAACGATATATCGATCGAACTCCGCTAACGATAATAAAAGTAAAGGTCAAAATATAACGATTAACCTAAACTTTCAAGGATTCTAAACTTCCAAGACTAATCTATCTTAGAATCTTCTAAGATTCGAGGTTCTCAACGAGAAATCCTAAGTTTCTCGCCTAAAGGATTAACTTCAAATCCTAAGGCACTATCTCACAACCCTCTAATCTTAGGTTGGATTCTAATCTTAGTTCCCGATTCTACAAATCATCGTACTTGTTTGCTTTCTATAGTTACTTTAAATTCTAATCATTCTCACCTTATAAAAGTGAAGACTTTGCTCCTAAACACCGGAAGAGCAATCAACCACGAAGTTCAAAAACACCTACAAACGAATTAATATCCCGAAAATTAATAAAATACCAACCAACGATTAAACAACGATCAAACAAGCAAAAAGACGGAAAAACCACCAAACCTACCCCTTGGAGGCTCTCGGCCCTCCCTAGAAAAGGGTCTCGGGTTTGGTTTTTCGGCTTTTTGGCAATTTAAATACATTTTGAGTTGGTTTTAATCAAATTCGATAATCCCGATTTCAATGGGTATCGATGAATAGTGTTTTTGAACATTAATCCCTTTCCCGAAATGAATTTAAATAAACATTCATTCATTAATTTTTAACCCAAAATCAAACCCAAAAGGGTAAATTTCAAACGGGAAGGGTTTCGACTGAAACTCGGTTTTAGGGTTATGGAATAGTTTCCAAAAACACTTAAAACTACTCCTGAATTGACAAACACCTAGTTTCACGGCAAGAAATTGAAAGAAAACAAGTAAAACTCCACTTAAAACACTATTTGGAGCTTAGGGTTTCAAGAGAAACTTACCGAGAACTCCTCGGATCTCGAGAGAAACGGACGAAGGCTAGGTGGGAAAGGATCGTAGGATCGATACCTTTCCAATGGAACGAGAATCAAGTCGATCCGGCAAGAAACGAACAAAAACCAAAAATCTTCTTTTTGCTCTTTGAAGCTCACGGCCAAGGAGGAGAAAATGAATGAAGATTTTGGTCAATTGTGGTCAAAGTTGAGTTTTTAAAGACAAATGAATAGTGTTTTTAGATATTTTGCAAATTGGGTAATTACAACTTTGCCCTTTTTCGACTTTTGACTTAAAAACGATTTCCGAACAACTCAAACTATTTATTTAAACAATTAATTTTGCCTTAAATCATTATAATTGATAATGTTATATTAATTTCCATTTAAATAAACTCTTTATTTAAACAATTAATATTGTATCAATAATAATATTATTAATATTAATTTTATTTAAATAATCTCATTATTCAAATAATTAATATTGCCTAATTTTAAGTAAATCAATTACTTAAATTATTTGTTCTTCCTAAGTTAAATTAATAACTTAGTTTTGATACAACGATAGTTGGGCTAGCATAGGGACCCGATGGACCTATAGATCATGGGCTTAATAATTAGTCAATTAAGTGATTAACTCATAATCAGTTAAGTACTTATTATTTAACTATAAATAATTCCACTATAGATTCATAGTTGAATTACCCTCACTCTAGATGAGTTATGTCCATTTAGTTTATCTTTTATTTATATCTGTGATATATCCTTCATGTGGAACCTTCATAATTACAGACGGATAAATTTACCGTTTTGCCCCTGTAACTACCGCTTTATCCTTGTGTTCCCGTTGATTCTCCAATGAACTTTATCTTTAGTTGAACTAGAGATAATATACTTCTTGTGATCAATAGAAGTCGTGGCGCCACTTGTTCATGTCTCAAATAAGTACGTCAAGGGAGTTTCCTATAGTTCCTAAAATGTTTAGGTATCGCACTGATACCATTAATTTATAGGAAAGTTATGAATTCCATCTTGTGAAAATGAGTTCCCAGCTACTTATCTAGTCATGTTCCCAAAACAGAAGTGTATTGAGCATTCTTACAGATCGCTCTCAACCATGTGAATCAAAGAACATAACTCCACAAATAGGAGTCCGCATTTCACTCAGGATTGAGATCTATCACGGTTGATAAACTTAGTTTGATATTCAATCATTTCTCGTAAACAGTACTAATGAGAAATTTGATCAAACATTGTGGTCTTATCTTATACAATCAACATTGCATATGATACTTTCATTTCATGTCTCCCACATGAATGATCAGGATTAGATCATTTGTCTATAAACAAAATGCGAAGCTATCAACAGTGTTACCAGGATAAGGTTCTCAAACGTTATCCATTTACTGTAGACACTTTAAAGTTACTCATCTCGACTTTAATCTTCTCGTATGACTCATATACTAAGTCATGATTTCATAAGAGTAACTTAGGGTTTACTATTTGAATGTTTGATATTAATATATTTCTAATATCGTCAATTGAATCAATATAGATAATATACAGAACTTATGTTTATTTATTTAATTTATTCTAAATAAATTATTATTATTAAATAATTACAACTTCTAGGTCACCATTCCTAACAGGGGGGGAAACAAACATTATTTTTTTAAGTTACATCGCCGGCGCACATGAGAACCATGCGTCAGCATGGGCCGACCCATTGTCGGCGCATCGCAATCCCAGCGAGGGCATTGGGCCTCGCTGGGCTCTATTACCAGTGCGGAGTAGGTCTGCGCCAGTATTGGGCTACCATTTTTGGCGCACACCCTGTGCGCCGATGATGGTAGTCTTAAAAGATACATGGCCGGCGCGATATGTATGCGCCGGCAATGCTGACGCCGGCAGAGCTTTGGATTCTTGTAGTGATTTCATTAGCTGGTGGTAAGTGGATGGGACTGCTTTCATCGCATGGATAGAGGGCCTTCCAATGATGATATTGTAAGCTGAAGTGCAATATACGACAAAAACCTCCATCATTTTGGTAACGTGGTTTGGTTCCTCTCCAATAGTAACTGGTAACTCAATGCCACCTTTCGGAATAACCTGATCATCTCCAAATCAAACTAAAGGCGTTGTGCTTCTCCTCAACTCCTCTATCCCTAGCCCTATTTCCTTAAATGCCTTAAAGGATAAGATGTCTGCTGAGCTACCTCCATCACCAAGAATTCTATGCACTTTTTTATTGGCCACTCTGATTACCACCACCAATGCATCATTGTGCGGCTGGTGAATTTTATTTGCTTCTTCTTCAGTGAACATTAGGGTAGGAAGCTCTGTCTTACTAGTAGAAAACACTTCTAAACGAGATGGAGCGAGCCTCGCCTCACGGGCGCTCGGTTTTCTTTTTCGATTGGATTCTCCACCAGCTGGGCCCCCAAATATGGTCTTGATTTCACCAGCATCCTTCTTACCACCCTCCTTTTATTTTGTGTTCTCATTTCTATCCTCCCTATGATCATTCCTTCTCACAAACTCTTTCATGTATCCACGCTGGATCAAAGACTCAATTTCTTCTTTAAGATCAAAACATTCTCCAGTTGTATGACCATGATCTTTAAGAAACAAACAATACTTATCTTTATTTATTTTATTTGACCCTGCTTTCATCTTAACAGGCCATCTCAGAAAATTCTTATCTCTAATTTCCATCAGAAGTTGTTCAACAGGAACGGTACTAGGTGTGTACCTTTTTAATTTTCTCAGGGGCAGGCCACGATGTTCAGGTTGGTCCTCCACTTTCTTCCTCTTATTGTCGAATTGTCGATCTTCAAGACCTTTGCTCCTGGATTGGTGCTGTCTACTGCTCCCTTCATCAGGAACTTTTCTTGAACTGAGTAGCTACTCAACACTCATGTACTTCTGTGCTCTTGAGAGGAGTTCAGTATAAGTGGTTGGGGTTTTCTTCCTGAGGGACAAGAGCAGTTTTTCGTCTTTGATCCCAGCCATCATGGCAGTGCGGGATAGATCATCACTATAGCCTTCAACCTTAAGGGCCTCACTATTGAACCTCATCACATAATCTCTAAGGCTTTCTCCTGACCTTTGACGCACCGTCAGGAGATGCATCGATGGTTTTTTATGATCTCTTCCTCCTAAGAACTGTGTTACAAAAGCCTTAGTCAACTCCTTAAAAGAAGGGATTGAACGTGGCTGCAACTGTCTATATATCATCCTCTAGCTGGGCCTGTTAGGAATGGTGTCCTAGAACTTGTAATTATTTAATAATAATAATTTATTAAGAATAAATTAAATAAATAAACATAAGTTCTTCATATTATCTAGATTGATTCAATTAATGATATTAGGAATATATGGAAATATATAAATATCAAACATTCAAATAGTAAACCCTAAGTTACTCTTATGAAATCACGACTTAGTATGTGAGTCATACAAGAGGATTAAAGTCGAGATGAGTAACTTAAACGTGTCTACGAGAAACGGATAACGTTTGGGAACCTTATCCTGGTAACATTGTTGATAGCTTCGCATTTTGTTTATAGACAAATGATCAAATCCTGATCATTCATGTAGGAGACATGAAATGGAAGTATCATATGCAATTTTGATTGTATAAGGCGGGACCACGATGTTCGATCAAATTTCTCATTAGTACCGTTTACGAGAAATAATCGAATATCAAACTAAGTTTATCAATCGTGATAGATCTCAATCCTGAGTGAAATGCGGACTCCTATTTGTGGAGTTATGTTCTTTGATTCACATAGTTGAGAGCGATCTGTAAGAACGCTCAATACACTCTGTTTTGGGAACATGACTAAATAAGTAGCTGGGAACTCATTTTCACGAGATGGAATTCATAACTTTCCTATAAATTAACCGGTATCGGTGTGATACCTAAACATTTTAGGAACTTTAGGAAACTCCCTTGATGTCGATTCGAGACATGAACAAGTGACGTCACGACTTCTATTGATCACGAAGTATCTTATCTCTAGTTCGACTAAAGATAAAGTTCATTGGAGAATCAGCGGGAACACAAGAATAAAGCGGTAATTACAGGGGCAAAACGGTAAATTTATCCGCCTGTAATTATGAGGGTTCCACGTGAAGGATAATATCACAGATATAAATAATGATAAACTAAATGGACATAACTCATCTATAGTGAGGGGAGTTTAGCTATGAATCTATAGTGGAATTATTCATAGTTAGATATTAAGTAATTAACTGATTATGTGTTAATCATTTAATTGACTAATTATTAAGCCCATGATCTATAGGTCCATCGGGTCCCTATGCTAGCCCAAATATCGTAGTTGCGAAATCAAGTAGAAGAAATGGAAATTTTAAGTAAAGTAAATTACTTAAAATAGGCAATATTAATTGTTTAAATATTGAGTATATTTAAACGGTAATTAATATAAACATTGCTAATTGTTTAAATAATGAGTTTATTTAAACATGAAATTAATAATGAAATATTATTAATTATACATTATTAATTATTTAAATATTGAGTATATTTAAATGGTAATTAATAATTTGAAATTAATTAACAATTATTAATTGTTTAAATAATTATATTTAAACGGAAATTAATAATTAAAATTAATTAAATTAATAATAAAATATTGTCAATAAAATTATTAATTAAATAATGAATTTATGGAAATTAATAATTATAATATTTATTATTAATTATTTAAATAATGAAAATTATTTAAATTGAAATTAATAATTAAATATAAATTGGATGATATTTAGTCGGGAGAAAATATTAATATTATTAATTGTTTAAATAAAATATTTATTTAAATGGTAATTAATAAATTAATTAAGTTGGACTTATTAATTTAAAAGAGAGTTTCTAGCCCAATTGGATTAATGAACCCAATTGAAATTAGCCCAAAATAATTAATTAAATAAATTAGAATTATTTATTAATTATTAATGCTAAAATCGGCTATACATGTTTATTTTGGAGAGATAATTGCTTGAATTATATCCTAAAATAATTACATAGATTTATTTACCCAAGATAAATAAAATAAAGAAAAGAAAATAATCTCTTATTTATCTATGACATTTTCGAAATTGCTAGATAAAGGAAAGAGATAATCTTTTTCTTTTTGTATTTATCTCTATAGATTAATCCTAATATGATTAGGATTCCTATTTTTCTATAAATAGGAGGGTTGAGTCATTCATAAATCACGCAATTAATTCCTTAGAAATTCGGAATTCTCTCTTCCTCCCTTCTCCTCCTTTGGCCGATTTTCCCTTGGTATAATTGGGAAGAAAATATTTTTTCTTCTTCCCAATTTCTTCTTAAGTTCGATCCCACAATCGGATTTCGTTTGATCGATCGGGATATAGCGTAGAAGATCAGGTGTTGCTGAGGATTTGATGCTGTAAAGAAACCTCCAACCGATTCTCCATTAATCAGTCAATGTAAGTTCCGGTTTTTTTTTTTAAAAATTAAAGCATGAATCTACATGTTTTTATCACAATTTGCATGATATTAATAGATCCGTAATTAAATGTTAATTAGTTTACTAAATAAAATTCCGCTAATTTAGTAAATGTAAAGACCCAACTTTTCAGAGTATAAAACAAACGTATTTAAAACAGCGGAAGACTCAATAAATGATCTTTATTGAAAACATGCAAACTGTCAAATCAATAAATGCTTAAATCAAAACATAAACTCCGGAGTTCAAACTTTGAAAAACAAAACAGTAATCCAAAAACATAACCTCAAATTTGACAACTCAAAATCATAAAATAAAGTTCCGATGACCAAATAAAAGCCCAAGTAAAATATGTATATTATTCATAAATATTAATGAATAAATAAAACCGGCGCCGATATGACATGAACCCTCATCTCTTCCAGTTCATCAACCGCCACCTCTCGGTCCATTGTTACCTAAAAAAAAACAACAGATAGCACTGTGAGGCTAAAGCCAGTGAGAAAATGACTTAATCAAAGATGAAGTTTTAGATAGTCTCTAACAATTCAAACCGAGTCCCAAGCACTCAAACACTCTCCAATAACATCTAAGGCACAAGATCACTTAAAACTTCAAGTCTCACTCGCTTACATGAATAGGCAATTCTCACTGATTTCATACCCAAAACCTTTAACCACCAATCTCACTTACATCACTAATGTTTCCGTTCTCATAACCATTGTAAATATCCACACTTTTCATAATCTCATTCTCATACATGAATAGGCAACCTAACTAGCTCCATATTCAAGGTTTCTCTATAAAACTTACTTTACTTGGGTAGACAACTCTCACTAGTTTCATACCCAAGGTTTTCATTCACAATATCCCAACAACAATACTTAACATTCCGGATAACTGGGTAACTCTATTTTAACAAGCAAATAATTTAACAAACAAACATAATCAATCAATCATTCATACTCTCCACTAAGAAGGCGGTCTCTCGGGACTACAAACCTTTCTTAGGCACTTAGTTACCGATCGTAACCATAACTAATCCCCTAATGGATCGTTCATACGAGCAACGTCCATTAGCTGTTATGAGCTCACTCTCATAACTATATATTTTACTAAGTATGAGCTCGTAGCCTCATACTAGTTTAACACACCTGTCAAGCCATCATTCCACAATCTCTTTACATTATCCTCTTGATAATTTTCATTCACAATCAGCAAACACAATTAAAATACAGTAGCTCAAAGGTTCTAATTAAAGCATGCACAATACATCATTACGATAAAACTGCCGAAAACGGTCAAAACTAATAATTCAATCCTAATTATGCTCAACTCAAAACTCATGCCAAATAATCATAAAATACTCCACAATATCCCAGAATTAACTCCCAAATCAATCAGAACCAAGTAGAAATGAAAAACTCCAAAAACTCACCAAAAACGCCTAAACTAGTTCTAACCGAAAAATAAATTATTCCAATAGATTTTTCTTATGATTCCAATATCAAAACTCATCTTAAAACTCCATAATTTCCAGGATTATCATTCATCTAAAAAAAAATCAATTCGATGTAAAGAAAACTCACTTTTACCGAAAATTGACTATTTTAGCTTTAACCGAAAATCTAATTTCTCCCAAATTAACGACGATATCTTCGATGGTCCAAATTCATCCAAACGTTCCAGAATATCATGATTTAATATAATGAAATGAATAAACTACGGTAAGAGCCTTAGATTTCTCTAAAACCCCACCGTTGACTAAACCGTTAACTCACCTTGTCTTTGCTAAATTTCCAATTTCCAAGCTAGTTTCCACCACCAATCAGACCTGAAACAAGGGTCCTAAACATTAAATTTTCATGCTAAAACAGTACCAAGAGGTGTTAAAAAGATTGGGGTTCAATGGCTCTAAGATCGGGAAAGAGGCAAACGACGAATGGTCAATGTTTGAAGGAGACAGCAGCTACGGCGCTGCTGTCTTTTGCCATGGCTGAACCGTGGCCTTCGGGTCACGGTTTGGTCTCGGTTTCAAGTTCCGGGTGATCGGTATTGATGGGTTTTGGTTTTAGGCAAAGGGGATCAACACCGATTAAGTTTTAGGCGAAGAATTAAGTGACAAAAGACAATATGGAATGAGTGTTTGGGCAAGGTTCAAGAACATCATAATTTCATAATTAACACCAATTTCTAGAATTTAAAAAGATTAATAATCGGTTCGAAACACTCACCCAACGATAGGAAATCACGAGATCAATCTCCAATCTTCACCTAACGACTCACCACGATCAAATCGAACACCTAACAATAAAATTTGACGAACCGAACATCGATTTCAAAAGCCTAAGGCGGTGGAAACTTGGAAAATTCAAAAGAACAAGAAGATTTACCTTTTGATAAAATAAGGATATTCCAAACACTCCAAATACGAGATCGATCCTTGAATCGATGAAGAAACGACGAACAAATCGGAACACGGGTCTTCTCAAGGGGGCAGCGGCCATGGAGGCAAGAATGAGAGTCTAAAATATGATAAAGCCAAAAGGAAAGTCATCCTAGGTTAAAATTCACGAGTTGGCATATTTACGAAATTGCCACTCACCTTAAAACGTCTATAACTCGATCACCGGGTCTCAGAACGACGAACCGTCAGTTGCGTTGGAATCGTGACATCGAGACGATCAATTTTATATCAAAATATTTTTCAAATCACAAGGTTCAAATTTCGAGGTTTTTCGGGAAAAATTACCATAATACCCTTTTGAAATAACACGGTATTTCTGCTCTAATTAATCGATTAAGCCTGATTAATATTATTTTAAAAATAATATTCATTTTGTAACTTTCTCGTGATGGGGCGTTACAGTTAAATCATCCCTTCAATTGGTATAAGAGCTAATTTTAATTATCATGCAAAATTGTGAATTTTCGAAAATTTTGGTGGGTTGCATAAAAATTGTTTTATGTATGTTTATATAAATTGTGTTATATAAATTGTGGAGGTTTGCTTATTGACTATTTAGGTATTCTTGAGGCACTTAGGTTTTTAAATTTTAGTAGAAAATTTGTAAACCCTAGTTTTAGGGTATAGGAAAAATTTGTAATTTTCCCATACCAAATGAGGCAAAAATCGGCACCACCAAAGGGAAGGAAGAGAAGAAAATTTTTTCTCCATCATTCATGATGCCCACGCCCAAGGAGAGAGAAAAGGATGAGATAAGGTAAGATACGGTAAGATATTTTAACATAATTATCTTGTTATCTCAATTTAAAAATTTAAATATTTAAGATAAGGATTAAATTTTTTTTTAAAGATTATATCCCTATCTTAAATTATAAATTTAGAAATTGATATAAGATTACATGGAAAATATTTTCTTTATTTTTCCATATAATAAAAAGATAATTATTTTAAAACAAGTATTTATGGAAATATTAAGGAGATAATATTTGCCCCATAAATACCCATGCCCACGCCTACACCATGGAGGAGAGAGAAAGTTGAAGCCTCAAGTTCTACAATGGAAGATTTAAATTAAGTTGTAATTTATTTTTCCGTTTTAGAAATAGTGCCAAGAATACCGGTCAATTTAGCTATTTATTATTTAAATTGTTTATATGTATGATATAATTGTTTTAAATAATGTTCATGCATAAGAGTATGTCATGTAGAAAATCCCACCATAGGTTGTATGATTTTATTAATTGTACATACATGCATCCTGATATAATATGTGTTATGATATGCTAATGTATGTGAAGCATGCTATAATTTTATTTTATAAATGTTATTATCAAAAATTATATTCTAATTGTTTTAGAATTAAAAGCATGCTTATTTAGTTAAAATTCAAAAGTTAAATCTAGTTTAAAAGTTGAATAGAAACTAAATGAATTATTTGTAATATGGAATTATTGTTTAAACAATTGGGCCAAAATCCATATAAGATAAACAAATAGAAACTTTTAATTAAGGGTTAATTAAAAATTAATAATTGAGATTAATTAAATTGAACGGATCTCTCAGCGGAAAGCTCTGCCCAAGCGATGAGGTTTCATAAAGTTCCCCTAACACGGAGCGCCTCTAACTGGGAGCGATCTGAGAGAAAAGTTCAAATTAATAAATCAAAATTATCAAGACGGCTCATAATGTGATTAGTTTTAATTAGGAAAACTTGAACAATCACTTTATAAAATTAATCTAACCAATTTAAGAGTTAAAGTTGATTAGGTTAATTAAAACTTGGATTAATGAGTTAGCCTGAATTAGTCTAAGTTATGAAACCCTAACTCAAAATATTAAGTGGGAGAAGGAAACATGTCAATGTATCCTATGGTCTCCACTAATGGGCTCGAAACGTGAGATTTATACATGGCCTCTGTAACACTGCTGCAGGTGTTCATTCCCATAGGAAGGTTTATTGTATAAATCAATATCAAGTTGGGTCTCCCGAAAGGGATAAAGAATTTTAAATGAGATTGATTGAAGACAGAATCTACACTTCGTAGACACTCTTCAATTTTATTTAAAAGACTAAATTAGTGGGTCACACTTAAAAGAAATTTGATAAATTTTGTTATGAAAACTCTGGACCAAATACACGGTAAACAATGACATAGGAATATGAGTTATTCTGGAGTTGTCAATTGTTCGAGTGGCATCTCGTTTTAATGATGGTAACTGACCTATCATTCGACGGCACTTCACCGGTATCATTAAAATATCGTGACATAGTAACATGTTTTCGGGCTTTTCTGTTCATTAATATGTTCGCATTCATGCATCATATTTAATTATATGTCGAAACTTTGAGTATTTGAATGTTGAATGCATGTTAGATTATTAAGATAAAGTTTATTTAAATTTCAGTAATATAACATCTGTTTTAGTCACTATACTTGAAAAAACAAACTGAATGATGAAACTATGTTTCCTAGAAAAATGAAATGAATAAATTAAGTAAAGCAGTTTACTTAAATAAATAGACAATATTAATTATTTAAATAATGAGTTTATTTAAATGGAAATTAATATCATTGTTATTAATTATTTAAATAATGTGTTTATTTAAATGGTAATTAATAATAAAATATTATTAATAAATAATTATTAATTATTTAGGTAATGTGTTTACCTAAATGGAAATTAATAATTAAACATTTATTATTAATTTTAAATAATAGCGATTATTTAAAAGGATAATAGTAAATAACATATTTATTATTAATTCAAATAATTTCGATTATTTAAATAGTAAATAATAAATATAAAATACAAAATCGGAATATGATATTTTATTTGAATAATTGATTTATTTAAATAAATATCAAGAGTTAATAAATAAGATTTATTAATAAGGAAGAATCTATAATTGAATTAATGAATTCAATGGATTTTGGTTCAAATTATTTGAATAATTTATATACCAAAATCGACACATATATAATATTTTAGAAAATAATTGTTGAATTATTTTGTCTAAAATAAATATATAAAAGAATGTCTAACCAAAGACAAATTAAACAAAGAAAAAATTAGTTTTTCTTATTGTTGAATTATTGATTTTATGCACATAAAATCGGCACGTAAGATAAATAAGAAATAAAATTTGATTTTATTCTTAGAATTTATCTTGTATTTATTTTGATAGTATTTCCTAATTCGATTGGAAAACTGTTTTGCGTATAAATACAAACATCTTGGTTGTTCATTCAAAAGCTTCTAATTTCAATTTTCGAAATTGAAAACTCTTCTTCTTCCTATTCTCCTCGTAACCGATTTTATAATAGTCTACAAGGGAAGAAAATATTCCTCTTCCCAAAACCATAGTTTTCTAGTTTAGTTTAATGATCAATTTGTTTTTATTTTGAATTATGTAATAACTATTGGTTCTCATTTCGTATGAACCAAGTTTGGGAATATTTTAAATAAGAGTTATTGAGGTAGATATTCCTTTACAATTATATTACAAAGTTCCAAAGTGTGATTGGATGGTTATTCAAAATACTTAGTATAAAACAAATAAATTCCAAATCCAAATTCTAAACTCCGGTATATCTAAATGAGTTATAAGGTTTAAAAATGTTTAAATACTTAAGTCTAAAATTACTTAAATAAGTTAGAGGGATTAATCTCTTAAAGATGGTTCTCAAGGAATTTGAGATGATAACCATATTAATTCACGAACTTATAGGATAAGTAAAATCAAACATCTTTGATTTATCAAAGATAACTAGACTTAAATATCACTAAAGTTGAACATTTAGATGTTAGAACTTAAGTGATAAGCAAACATTAAATCAATTTCTTATATTCCAAACATTCGATTATTTAAAAGGATGTTTTAAAGGATACAAACCGATATGGAATAAACAAAATAGAAATTGAAAAGCAATAACTAGTGAATAATTGGTTTCACAAATTATTAAAGAAAAGCTCAAGAAATCGGTGATCCTGAAGGCTTTAAACCTTACTTAAGATATAAAAGAATTACAATAATTTTATTTCACAATAAAACAAGTAGTCATTTAAAAGTTTAAATGGTAAAACTACTTATAGAACTTTATTTGAGTGGGAGCGTCATAATACGAACCAAAGGACTTTCGAAGTCCAAGTGAAACTCATTGACTTCAAAATCAATGAATAAAGTTCAAAATAAGTGAAATAAAAATGACACGAATTTTCAATAGTGGAGTTGAAAAATGGTCACTTATACTTATACATTATTTTTGAAATAATAACAAGTATATAATTGTAATCATTAAACAAATGAAAGTAATGGAGAATTACTTTGTAGTGGGAGCTTAAGAATTTCGAGAATCCTAGAACCAATGTGACTAAAATAAAATTTACAAATAGTATGTTAGTGCACATAGATAAAATGGGAGATTTTATGAGTTGCACAGGCTTAAATTCGAACATGAATTTATTTCCATGTAAGAATTTGACAAAAGACTTTTGCGAATTAAATATCAGATGAGTTAAGTATAAGTAAAATGAGTTTTTACTAACTAAACTCTAGATTCGTGTAATTACTAAGTCGTTAGTAAATGAAAGGTGGTTGAAGATGATAGTTTCAAATCAATAGTTAATAGAGTTTATTTTATGGCGATAAAATATGGAATCTATTACACTTAATGAAACTAACATCAGACAAAAGAAACACATACTAAACAGGATGAAAACGTTATCGATAAAGCATTAAAATGACTACCATGGCTAAGTAGTTGATAGTCATCCAGTTTGACTGGAATTACAAGTCAAATCTCCAAAGGTCTAGGACAAGTGGGAGATTGTTAGGAATGGTGTCCTAGAACTTGTAATTATTTAAAAATAATAATTTATTAAGAATAAATTAAATAAATAAACATAAGTTCTTCATATTATCTAGATTGATTCAATTAATGATATTAGGAATATATGGAAATATATAAATATCAAACATTCAAATAGTAAACCCTAAGTTACTCTTATGAAATCACGACTTAGTATGTGAGTCATACAAGAGGATTAAAGTCGAGATGAGTAACTTAAACGTGTCTACAGTAAACGGATAACGTTTGGGAACCTTATCCTGGTAACACTGTTGAGTGCTTCGCATTTTGTTTATAGACAAATGATCAAATCTTGATCATTCATGTAGGAGACATGAAATGGAAGTATCATATGCAATGTTGATTGTATAAGACGGGACCACGATGTTCGATCAAATTTCTCATTAGTACCGTTTACGAGAAATAATCGAATATCAAACTAAGTTTATCAACCGTGATAGATCTCAATCCTGAGTGAAATGCGGACTCCTATTTGTGGAGTTATGTTCTTTGATTCACATAGTTGAGAGCGATCTGTAAGAACGCTCAATACACTCCTGTTTTGGGAACATGACTAGATAAGTAGCTGGGAACTCATTTTCACGAGATGGAATTCATAACTTTCCTATAAATTAACGGTATCAGTGCGATACCTAAACATTTTAGGAACTTTAGGAAACTCCCTTGATGTACTGATTCGAGACATGAACAAGTGACGTCACGACTTCTATTGATCACAGAAGTATCTTATCTCTAGTTCGACTAAAGATAAAGTTCATTGGAGAATCAGCGGGAACACAAGGATAAAGCGGTAATTACAGGGGCAAAACGGTAAATTTATCCTCCTGTAATTATGAGGGTTCCACGTGAAGGATAATATCACAGATATAAATAATGATAAACTAAATGGACATAACTCATCTATAGTGAGGGGAGTTCAGCTATGAATCTATAGTGGAATTATTCATAGTTAGATAATAAGTAATTAACTGATTATGAGTTAATCACTTAATTGACTAATCATTAAGCCCATGATCTGTAGGTCCATCAGGTCCATATGCTAGCCCAAATATCGTAGTCGCGAAATCAAGTAGAAGAAATGGAAATTTTAAATAAAGTGAATTACTTAAAATAGGCAATATTAATTGTTTAAATATTGAGTATATTTAAACCAGGTAATTAATATAAACATTATTAATTGTTTAAATAATGAGTTTATTTAAACAGGAAATTAATAATGAAATATTATTAATTAGATATTATTAATTATTTAAATATTGAGTATATTTAAATGGTAATTAATAATTTGAAATTAATTAACAATTATTAATTGTTTAAATAATTATATTTAAACGGAAATTAATAATTAAAATTAATTAATTAATAATAAAATATTATCAAATAAAATTATTAATTAAATAATGAGTTTATTTAATGGAAATTAATAATTAAATATAATTTGATAATATTTAGTCGGGAGAAAATATTAATATTATTAATTGTTTAAATAAAATATTTTATTTAAATGGTAATTAATAAATAAATTAATTAAGTTGGACTTATTAATTTAAGAGAGAATTTCAAGCCCAATTGGATTAATGAACCCAATTGAGATTGGCCCAAAATAATTAATTAAATAAATTGGAATTATTTATTAATTATACATCATAATTTCGGCCACCATGTATTTTTTGGGAAGAGATAATTGCTTGAATTATATCCTAAAGTAATTACATAGATTTATTTACCCAAGATAAATAAAATAAAGAAAAGAAAATAATCTCCTATTTATCTATGGCATTTTCGAAATTGCAAGATAAAAGAAAGAGATAATCTTTTTTCTTTTTGTATTTATCTCTATAGATTAATCCTAATGAGATTAGGATTCCTATTTTTCTATAAATAGGAGGGTTGGGTCATTCATAAATCACACAATTCAATTCCATAGAAAGTTGGAACTCTCTCTTCCTCCTCTCCCTCCCTCATTGCCGATTTTCCTTAGCCATTGGGAAGAAAAATATTTTTTCTTCTTCCCAATTTCTTCTTAAGTTCGATTCCACAATCGGGTTTCGTTTGATCGATCGGGATATAGCGTAGAAGATCTGGTGTTGCTGAGGATTTGAAGCTGTAAAGAAACCTCCAACCGATTCTCCATTAATCAGTCAATGTAAGTTCCGGTTTTAATTTTCGAAAATAAAGCATGAATCTATATGTTCTTCGTGTTTTTTATCACAAATTGCATGATATTAATAGATCCTAAATTAAGTGTTAATTTGTGTTACTAAATAAATTCCGCTAATTTAGTAAATCATCCCTTCACCCGAATCATCTAATAATTGCAGAGTGTAATGTCGCTGAGATAAAGAAATACCCTTGGAAGATCTGGAAACTTCAAGCACTAAGAAGTACTTTAAAAGACCCAAATCATTGAGCTTAAATTGAGTATTAAGAAACACTTTGAAATCAGAAATTGCATTATTATTAGAACTGGCTATGATTATATCATCTACATAAACCAAGAGTGCAATGAATGAAGAACCAGTTCCCTTAGTAAAAAGGGAATAATCTGATCTGGACTGTGCAAAACCATGAAGAATAAGAACATGAGTGAACTTAACAAACCATTGTCTTGAAGCTTGTTTGAGACCATAAATCGATTTATGTAGCCGACAAACAAGTTTCTCACCAGGCTTTGGAGAAGATGAATGTGTATAACCCATAGGCAAATCCATAGAAACTTCCTCAAATAAATCCCCATTCAAGAAGGCATTGTTGACATCAAGTTGTACTAAATTCCACTGATGTATGGCTACAAGAGCTAACAATGCCTTGACAGTAACTAATTTAGCAATGGGAGAAAAAGTATCAAAAAAGTCTAATCCTTCCTGTTGAGTATAGCCTTTTGCCACCAAACGAGCCTTATATCTTTCAATACTGCCATCAGAATTGAATTTTATCTTATAAACCCACTTGGAACCAATAGAGTGCTTGTCCTTGGGTAAAGAAACAATAGACCAAGTCTTTGTGGCTGTCATAGCATCTAACTCAGCCTTCATTGCCTCTTTCCAATGATCAAATTTCACAGCTTGATGAAAGAATTGTGGCTCATAATGAGAAGAGACATGCATAAGAAAGGAAGCATGTGGTTTAGAAAATTTTCCATAAGAAAGAGTAGACTGTATAGGATATGGTAGAACAGGAGAAGAATGAGGGGAAAGGGTTAACAGATTGCAATGAAAATCTAGCAAATAAGAAGGTGTTTGAGGTATTCTAGTACTCTTCCTAATGATTGGAGTAGGTTCTGATGGATTATTATGGGGACTAGAAGGAACAAAAATAGGATTTGGGATTTGAATTTCAGAATTTGATAAGAAATCAGAATTTGCTGTGGAATCAGAAATTGGGATGGGATCAGAAAGAGAAGCATGATTAGCTGGAGTTGGAGTAAAAGAAAGTTGATTAGAAGAAGAATGATCAACAAAATTTGGTAATGCAAGATCAGGAAAAGGATCAAAAGAATTAGAAACTTGAGGAAGAGAATGAAAGGGAAAAACAGTTTCATGAAATATGACATCTCTTGAAACAAATGTGGATTTAGTGGAAATATCATATAGAATATATCCTTTAATTCCAGGAGGATAACCTAGAAAAACACAACTTTTAGCCCTAGGCTAAAATTTATTTCTATGAGAAGAAAGGGTAGAAGAAAAACATAGACACCCAAAAACTTTCAGTAAAGAATAATCAATGTCTTTTTGAAAAAGAATTTGATAAGGAGTGGAGTATTTTAGAAGTTTAGATGGTGTTATATTTATGATATAGGTTGCAGTGAGCACACAATGTCCCCAAAAAGTAAGTGGAACTCTAGATTGGAAAAATAAAGCTCGGGCAACATTGAGTAGATGTTGATGCTTTCTTTCAACAACAGAGTTTTGTTGTGGTCTCTCAACACAGGAAAAGTGATGAATAACACCTTTACTCTCAAAAAAATCAGTGAACCTTAACTTAGGAGCATTGTCAGATCTAAAAACTTTAATTTTTCTTCCAAACTGTGTTTCTACTAAAGCAAAAAACTTAGGTATAAGGGAAAGTGCCTCAGATTTATGTTTTAGTAAAAAGATCCATGTATATCGACTATGATCATCCACAACAGATAAGAAAAACCTATGTCCTTTAGTAGTTGGGTAAGTGATAAGGCCCCCAAATATCACAATGCACAAGATCAAAAACAACAAGAGACATGTTATTATTTGAGATGAAAGACAATCTTCTTTGTTTTACCAAAGGACAAACATAGCAAACATTATTTCTATCAACAGAATCAGAAAATGACAATTGACTCTTCAATGTATTCAAAACATCAATAGACAAATGACCTAGCCTATCATGCCATAATCTTGCACTCACATGATTCACTATAGCATTATAAGAAGGCAGACATGAAGACTGATTTTTATTGCTGAAAATATACAATCCAGACCGTTTCTCACCCCTGCCAACCTTCCTGAAGGTGGAAAGATCCTAGATTTCACAGAAATTCCCATAAAACACAACTGTCATGTTGGAATGTTGTAGAAGTGAACTGAGAGAAAGGAGATTAAAATGGAATGTAGGAACATATAATACATTCTTCAAACACAGATAAGTGAAGGGATGATTTACTAAAATAGCGGAAAATTTATTTAGTAAATTTATTAACATTTAATAACGGATCTATTAACATCATGCAAATTGTGATATAAACACGAAGAACATGTAGATTCATGCTTTATTTTCGAAAATTAAAACCGGTTTACTTACATTGAGTAATTAATGGAGAATCAGTTGGAGGTTTCTTTACAGCATCAAATCCTCAGCAACACCAGATCTTCTATGCTATATCCCGATCGATCAAACGAAACCCGATTGTGGGATCAAACTTAAGAAGAAATTGGGAAGAAGAAAAATATTTTCTTCCCAATAATACCAAGGGAAAATCGGCCAAAGGGGAAGAAGGGAGGAAGAGAGAATTCCGAATTTCTAAGGAATTGAATTGTGTGTTTTATGAATGACCCAACCCTCCTATTTATAAGAAAATAGGAATCCTAATCCCATTAGGATTAATATATAGAGATAAATACAAAAAGAAAAAAGATTATCTCTTTCCTTTATCTTGCAATTTCGAAAATGCCATAGATAAATAGGAGATTATCTTATTTTCTTTATTTTATTTATCTTGGGTAAATAAATCTATATAATTATTTTAGGATATAATTCAAACAATTATCTCTTCCTAAAATACATGTCATGGCCGAAAATTGGCTTAATAATTAATAAATAATTCTAATTTATTTAATTAATTATTTTGGGCCAATTTCAATTGGGTTCATTAATCCAATAGGGCTTGAAATTCTCTCTTAAATTAATAAGTCCAACTTAATTAATTTATTTATTAATTACCATTTAAATAAAATATTTTATTTAAACAATTAATAATATTAATATTTTCTCCCGACTAAATATTATCAAATTATATTTAATTATTAATTTCCATTTAAATAATTTTCATTATTTAAATATTTTAATTATTAATTTCCATTAAATAAACTCATTATTTAATTAATAATTTTATTGATAACATTTTATTATTAATTAATTAATTTTAATTATTAATTCCGTTCAAATAAAATTTATTATTTAAACAATTAATAATTGTTAATTAATTTCAAATTATTAATTACCATTTAAATATACTCAATATTTAAATAATTAATAATATCTAATTAATAATATTTCATTATTAATTTCCTGTTTAAATAAACTCATTATTTAAACAATTAATAATGTTTATATTAATTACCGTTTAAATATACTCAATATTTAAACAATTAATATTGCCTATTTTAAGTAATTCACTTTACTTAAAATTTCCATTTCTTCTACTTGATTTCGCGACTACGATATTTGGGCTAGCATAGGGACCCGATGGACCTATAGATCATGGGCTTAATAATTAGTCAATTAAGTGATTAACACATAATCAGTTAATTACTTATTATCTAACTATGAATAATTCCATTATAGATTCATAGCTGAACTCCCCTCACTATAGATGAGTTATTGTCCATTTAGTTTATCATTATTTATATCTGTGATATTATCCTTCACGTGGAACCCTCATAATTACAGGCGGATAAATTTACCGTTTTGCCCCTGTAATTACCTCTTTATCCTTGTGTTCCCGCTGATTCTCCAATGAACTTTATCTTAGTCGAACTAGAGATAAGATACTTCTGTGATCAATAGAAGTCGTGACGTCACTTGTTCATGTCTCGAATCAGTACATCAAAGGAGTTTCCTAAAGTTCCTAAAATGTTTAGGTATCGCACTGATACCGTTAATTTATAGGAAAGTTATGAATTCCATCTCATGAAAATGAGTTCCTAGCTACTTATCCAGTCATGTTCCCAAAACAGGAGTGTATTGAGCGTTCTTACAGATTGCTCTCAACTATGTGAATCAAAGAACATAACTCCACAAATAACGATATTAGAAATATATGGAAATATATAAATATCAAACATTCAAATAGTAAATCCTAAGTTATTCTTATGAAATCACGACTTAGTATGTGAGTCATACGACAGGATTAAAGTTGAGATGAGTAATTTAAACGTGTCTACAGTAAACGGATAACGTTTGGTAACCTTATCCTGGTAACACTGTTGATAGCTTCGCATTTTGTTTATAGACAAATGATCTAATCCTGATCATTCATGTGGGAGACATGAAATGGAAGTATCATATACAATGTTAACTGTATAAGACAGGACCACGATGTTCGATCAAATTTCTCATTAGTACTGTTTACGAGAAATGATCGAATATAAAACTAAGTTTATTAACCGTGATAGATCTCAATCCTAAGTGAAATGCGGACTCCTATTTGTGGAATTATGTTCTTTGATTCACATGGTTGAGAGCGATCTGTAAGAATGCTCAATACACTCTTGTTTTGGGAACATAGCTAGATAAGTAGCTGGGAACGCATTTTCACGAGATGGAATTCATAACTTTCCTATAAATTAACGGTGTCAGTGTGATACCTAAACATTTTAGGAACTTTAGGAAACTCCCTTGATGTACTGATTCGAGGTATGAACAAGTGGCGCCACGACTTCTATTGATCACAGAAGTACATTATCTCTAGTTCGACTAAAGATAAAGTTCATTGGAGAATCAGCGGGAACACAAGGATAAAGCGGTAGTTACAGGGGCAAAACGATAAATTTATCCGCCTGTAATTATGAGGGTTCCACGTGAAGGATATATCACAGATATAAATAAAAGATAAACTAAATGGGCATAACTCATCTATGGTGAGGGGAGTTCAGCTATGAATCTATAGTGTAATTATTCATAGTTAGATAATAAGTAATTAACTGATTATGTGTTAATCACTTAATTGACTAATTATCAAGCCCATGATCTATTGGTCCATTGGGTCCCTATGCTAGCCCAAATATCGTTGTAGCAAAAATAAGTTATTAATTTAACTTAGGAAGAACAAATAATTTAAATAATTGAATTTACATAAAATTAGGCAATATTAATTATTTGAATAATGAGATTATTTAAATGAAAATTAATATTAATATTAATAATATTGATACAATATTAATTTTTTAAATAAAGAGCTTATTTAAATGGAAATTAATATAACATATCAATTATAATATTTTACGGCAAAATTAATTGTTTAAATAAAAAATTATTTAAACAGGAATTAATGTTAATATTATTAATTATTTAAATAATGAGTTTATTTAAATGGAAATTAATAATTTTTATTATTAATTAAATAATGAGTTTATTTAATTTAATAATAAATATTAGAGAGAAATAAATGCAATTGGTTTAAGAAACAAATTGGTGTTAGCCCAAAATAATTAATTGATTGAATAAGATTCAAATGTAATTAATATATTAATTTTTGGCTAAATGTATTTAATTAGAAATTATTATTTGAATTTTTTTAATATTAAATATATAATAAAGGAAAGTAATTATTAAAATTAAAAAAAAAAAAAGGAAAATGCAAATGCCTTCAGCGCATGCATGCGTGGATGGATGGAGATTTGCATTATTTTTTTTATTTAATTTAATTACTTATCTTTTCTATTTTAATAATTAGGAGATAAGCATATCTATAGAGATTAGATATCATATATTCCTATAAATATGACCATTGGGATTCATATTTTATACACTTCTCACTTTAATTAGAAAAGTGAAAATTATCTCTCAAGTTTTTGCCCAATTGCCGATTTTCCTTAGGGAAAAATTTAGAAGAAATTTCTTCTTCTTTTGTTCTTCCGGTTCGATTCCCACTTGTCGGTTTTGCTTTCGATCAGGATATAGCATAGAAGATCCGGTGTTGCTGAGGATTTGATGCTCTAAAGAAACATCCAACCGATTCTCTATTTATTACTCAATGTAAGTAAAAGGCCTTGAATTTTCAAAATTAAGCATGAATCTACATGTTTTTATCACAAATTGCATGATGTTAATAGATCCGTTATTAAATGTTAATAAGTTTACTAAATAAAATTCCGCTATTTTAGTAAATCATCCCTTCATTATGAACAGATTCTAAATGTGTAAAAGTAGTCTTTAGGCAGCAAATATGGCTAGAAGCCCAAGAATCTATGATCCATTCAGTCAAAGAATGAGATACATAATCATCATAACAATTAAGCAAAATACCTGAATATGGAGAAATGTCACCAGAAGCTGCCCCAGAAGTAGAAGGCTTGGAGTTCTCAAGTTGAGAATGCAATACTCCAATCAATTGTTGACACTGTGCAGGATTTAAAGTCTGCACAAAATTGTTGGAAGATGTCATTTGATCAGAAAACTGAGAATGAACATGATTCACCATAGCAGGAGTATAACTACTGTTAGATTGTTGAATAGATGGTTGTCCAGAAGTAGGCATTTGACCAAAAGACAAAGTACTATGATTGGCATAATGAGCCATATTATGCGGAGTAGAATAAGAATTGGAATGGGTATAAGGCAGAGAAGAATGTTGCTGGGATTGAGATTTTTCATTTGAACGACCCTTAGGCTTATATCCTGGCGGATATCCATGAAGCCTATAACATCTCTCTATAGTATGTCCCGTATAATTGCAATGAGTGCATATAGGTTTGTCTTTCTTCTGAAAATTCTGTCGAGGTTGATTACGAGTCTGAGTTGCAAATGTCATGGATTTAGTTCCTGAGCCAGAGTTAGAAACAGAAATTTGAGAGATTAAACGTTGTTGTTCTTCTTGAAGAATAAGAGAGAAAACTTTATTGACCGATGGAAGAGGATCTTTAAGTAGAATTTGAGCACGAATCTGTGCAAAACTCTCATTTAATCCCATGAGAAAAGTCATTACATACTCCATTTGAAGGTAATCAGTTAAAGCCTTGATTCCTTCACAGTTACATGAACCATAAGAGCATCCAGGACGATAATCAGTTAATTCATCCAAAATTGTCTTCATCTTAGTGTAATAGACATTGATGGAAAGCTGACCTTATGATAAACTAACTAGATCGCGTCGTAATTGAAAAATTCGAGGCGCATTTTGTTGTGAATATCGTTCCTTCAAATCTAACCAGACAGCCCTAGCAGATTGAGAATAAAGAACACTACCAGAAATTTCCTTGATACATGAATTACCAATCCAAGAAAACACAATATCGTTGTTTCTGATCCATGCATTATAGAGTGAATCTGTAGCAGCAGGACGAACAAGTGTGCCGTTGATGAAGTCTAATTTGTTCTTGGCATATAAGGCAATCAACATAGACCTACTCCATGAATTGTAATTGTCAACATTAAAGAGTTGTGAAACAATAGCTGTATTTGTAGATTTAGCATGATGTGGATGGAAATGATTCGATGAATTTTCTGCTTCCTGAGACTGAGATTTAGCAGCAACAGGATTAGATGTTTGCCCTAAATTAGCCATTGAAATCGAGGAGAAAGCTTGAAAAAGGAAAGCAAAGAAATGAGAGAAATCGAAAAACTCTAAAAAAACGGAGAAGAAAATGATCAAGACAAAGATCAATAGATCAATTTTTGGGAAAAAAAATCAATACATGCAATCAGGCGGTGGAGAAGAAATGGGTTGTGACTCATTTCCCACTGATTGTCTCTGATACCATAATGAACTAAGAAAGAATAAAATTGATATTCTCATTGAATGTAATATGAATCAAAGTATTTATATACAAAAGTAATAACCAATATCTAACTAACCAACCAACCAAAAGATAACTAAAAGTAAACTGTTTATAAAAAAAAATTACCTTTCAATTCTCGGTGAACTCGCTTTCTATGTATTTGGTAGATAAGTTACTTTTAGTAAAATGTTTATTTTTATTCAATGTTTATTTTAAAAGCCTATTTACATATGTTTTCAAAACTGTTTCATCAATTTTTGTGTCTGGTATCAATTTTAAGTGCACATTAATAAACTGTTTACTTTTTATCTCTGTATTTTTTAGGATGACGAACAAGAAAGACATTCGATTTTTCTTTGAAGAAGAAGTCAGAAGGTTGAAGAACAAGTTAGAAGTTTGAAGATTTTTTATTTTATTTTTTGTTATAGTTTTTATTTTTGTTTAGATTTGATTTTTCCATTAATTTTGTAAAATTTAAGGGATTTTAAAAATTTCCTTAAATTTTACACAAATTAAGGAGAAATTAAATCAGGGGTATGTTTGTCCTTTCACAATGTAATTTAATTTGGCCAATGGAGGTTTTGGGTACTATTGATATTTAATAAAAAATCCGGTATATTTGATATATCCATATTTTTTTTATTATTAGTGAAATTCACCCTAGAAACAAACGTAAAACGTTTTAAAAAAATCAATTAGTTGAAACAATTCCTTTTATTTCAGCTTTAAAATAATTGATTGGCCATCAACTATAACAACCCGACTTCTTTTAAATAATTTTATAACAAGAACATACAGCGGAAGACATAATTTCAAATAAAAATTGGCATGATAACTTTTAAAATGCGGACTAACACAATAAGTTGAAAATGCAGTTTTAATCACAACAGACAATAACATATAATCCATGAAATCAGAATACACTCATAAGTCATCTATGAATCAAAACATGAATTCCTTAAGAAAATTTCTGTAAAAAATTATTTTGACCCAAATGATTAATATTAGTGGTTTAATAATTAATTAATGATTAAATCCATTTAGTTATTGGTAGAAGGACACATCTTTAAAATGTGTCCTCATTGATATAAAATGTAAAAACATAACTCTTTATATTGTTATGTCTTTTAAGGGAAAAGACACAACCATTCAAGGTGTCTATTGTATCTACATCTACACCTCTTGATTCTCTATAAATAGTTGAGTTTGGTCCTCTCTCAAACCAACACAATTTATAAGTATATTAAACCATCAATGTTGTACAATTAAAGAGGTTGATAAAGAGAGAAACTCAGACTCATCTACTCCAAATCCGTCTATGGTTGTATCTTGAAGTTTTACATAACAAAGGTATATGTTCAATTAATGTTATAGTGAAAATCATGACTTCCAAGATTATGGGATTTATCGTTATTAACCTGAGTTGCTGACCAATATGCTTATTGACTACTGTAATGTAAAAGAAAGTGTAACTTGGTGAGGGGTTGTCATTTTCAAGATTAAATATTGGCTGCATGTATTATCCACAGTTAATCATCTTACTTCTTTGATAGAGCCAACTGTCACATCCATTATGTAAAGTATTTTGAACTTGTAAGAGTTTACTCTCACATGTGTTAAATGTTGCTTTATTACTGAGAAGTGTCATTGTTGTAACAACCCGACTCCGTTCAATCCTTTAAATTCAAAACACAACGGAAGACTTAGTATTAAAAAAATAACGTGGGTACGTTTAAAATTTAGACTATCCAAAATATGTTTTACATTTTTCACAACCAGAGAAAGCATAAATACATGGAAATACGCGTTTCCGATTATAAATAAATCCCGAAATAGACATAAAATCATAAAGACAATTTCATGTTTTAAAACGCTCTCACGAGCCCAAAATACAAAGTATAATGGAAATATAAACAACAAGCATTCCTAGATTGCTAATCAAAAGTTTGTATATCCATGTCCAAAGTCATCGTCCTACAATCAAGCAACACCACCTCCTCTACCACACCTTTTATGACGAGAAGTACCTAAAAAGTTGTAAATGTAGAAACATTAGCATAAAAATGCTAATGAGAGTAAAATGGAGGCAAGCAATTCTTTGGAGCGAGTTCCATATCGGAAAATGTGTCCAAAATCCTAGAAAGCTCTTTACTACCCATTCCATGCTCCCAAAGTACAATTTATGCATAATATCAAATATAACTCCAATTCAATCAAACATCAAACTACATAAATTAATGAATTCAAGATTGAAAGTAAAAGTACTAACAATTATTGTCTCTTTCTAAACCACAACTATCACAAGTAATAATCAAACCTCTAACTTGCTTTGTTACCACACCATAGATCACATATTACAACATGTTACCACGTATCGTGTTATTACATGTTACTGTAACGACCCGACTCCAATAAAGACCGGTCGCGAGTACTCTCAGCGGAAAAGCGAAAAATAAGAAATTTAAATTTCTTATAAAACGTCTCGTAACGGAAAACAACAATTTCTACGGAAAATTGGCGAGGGTCCATTTAAAAATCGAATAAACCAAAACTTGTTTACATCAATTTCCCAAGCAGAAAAACAGTAAATAACGTTTCAAAAGTGTAACAACTTAAAACAACTTTATACATGGACTATAAACAACAACATTAAACTAATGATTACATAAGACACTTCTTATGCAATCCACACGACTCTTCTAAGCTCGACATCCAAGCTTCAACGCATACCATCTTCCCTGTTACGTCCTCGACCGCGGCAAAACCTGAAAGGTGATATGTAGCACCTTTGAGCATGGCGCTCAGTGAGAATAACAAGAAAATAAAACAGTTTATAATAGAAGTTCATAAGATAAATTGAGGCCAAGAACTCGAGTCTCTCGGTCTTCTCTCATTTTTCCCTTTTTTCCAAAGAATCTGCTTCCAATAGTAAACCCGACCACCAACTAGAAACTTTCCCTTTCATGGTTTAGACTAACCATAAACAAATAATTCTACTACCAACCCCTCAAAGTAGCTTAACTCCTTTCGCCTCTCACATCCTCATCATGTGCCTTCCTATCTCGGAATCCATTACACTTTGCGTTACTACTCCGTGAACATCAATGATACTAGGCTACCCTGTAACATCCCGTTAATTTTGAAATGAATTATTTTATTTTATGTTATTTATTTATTTATTTATTTCAATTTAAGTATTTATTTTAATTATTATTTTGTAATTTCGATTTTAGTAGTTAATTTCGACTGAAATTCGTTTTAATTGTTTTAATGCTCTAAATTCGTTTCGGTGACATTAATAATTATTAATAGGCCAATTAATAATTATTAATCACTTTTAGATTTATTTAAGAGCATCGGATTTCGATTCATAAGTCAAAAGTCATAAAAGGACGCAACCGTCATTTCCAATTTCTTAAAAATATCCAAACACTATTCATTTGTCTTTAAAAACACTTCATTGACTCAAAGTTGACCACATTCCTCATTCTTTTTCTCCTTCAAACCGTGGCTACAAGGGAGAGGGAAGAATTTTTTGGGTTTTCTTCGTTTCTCAACTGATCGACTCGATCTTGGATACATCGGAAAGCTCTCGAATCTAGGATCCTTTTCCAGCTAGCTATTGTCCATTTCTCTCGAGATCCAAGGAGTTCTCGGTAAGTAAAGCTTGAAACCCTAAGCTCCAAATAGTGTTTTAATGGAGTTTTCTTTGTTTTCTTTCGATTTCTTGCCATGAAACTCAGTGTTTGTAAATACGGGAGTAGTTTTAAGAGTTTTTGGAAACTTTCCCTTAACCCTAAAACCGAGTTACAGTTGAAACCCTTCCCGTTTGAAGTTTACCCTTTTGGGTTTGATTATGGGTTATAAATTAGTGAATTAATGTTTATTTAAATTCAATTCGGAAAAGGGCTTAATGTTCAAAAACCCTAATTATCAATACCCATTGAAATCGGGAATATTGAATTTGCTTAAAACCAACTCGAAACACCTCTAAAGTACCTAAAAGCTGGAAAACCAAACCCGAGACCCACTTTTTATAGGGGGGCCGAGAGCCTCATAGTGGGGTTTATGGGGTTGTTCGTTGTTTTGAGCTTTTAGATGTTAATTGATCGATGTATGTTTATTTATTAATTGTAGATGTAATTAATTGTAGGTGTTTCGGATCATTGTTTGATCGTGCTTTCGGAAACTTGGAGCGAACTCTTATTTGGCTAAGGTGAGAATAGTTCGGATTTAAAGTAACTATAGAAAGCGAATGAGTATGAAGGTTTGTAGCATTTGAAACTAAGACTAGAAACCGAATCTAAGAATAGAGGGAATGAGCTAGTACCCTAGGATTAGGAGCTAGTTCTTTAAGTGAGAATTTAGGAGTTCTCAAGGAAAGCATTGAATCTTAGAAGATTCTAAGTTAGTTTCGATTTGAAACTAAGGTTGGATCATTGGAAGTTAAATGACCCAAGACTTTTATAAAGAACGATTGATAGAACCTTGGATTATTGGAAGTTTAGAATCCTTAAAGGTTTAGGTTAATCGTTATGTTTTGACTCTACTTTTATTATTGATAGCGGAGTTCGATTTATAAATCGTTCGTCCGAGATTCTTATCTATTTTTACCTTATGTCTTTTACTTTATGTTTGTTTCGATTACTTTAATATTTGCACTTTACTTTATCTATTTTTGCAAGCATATGCATAACATTTTGCACCATTATTTATCGTACCATAACATCTCGCATCATTGAAAGAAAGTGAAAAAGGAAAGAAAGTGAGGATGAAAATGTAAGGAATGGTGGATGAATGTGAATATCCACGTTACCTTCATGCATAAGGAATGGTGGATGAATGTGAATATCCACGTTACCTTCATGCATAAGGAATGGTGGATGAATGTGAATATCCACGTTACCTTCATGCATAAGGTTGAATGGTGGATGAATGTGAATATCCACATTACCTTCATTTCATGCATAAATGGCGAATGCGTATCCTACGGGATGTACTCATTACTTTTATGCATATGATAGATGAGAAAGAGAATCGAGATGTTATATTTATGCAAAGTTTTATTTATTATTCTTAGTTATGTCATAATAAGTAATTGGATGAGGATTGACTATGAGTGTAGTAATATCATCCTTTGGAAAGTTTAGAATGAAATTACCTAGAGCTTGGAGGACTTTAGGAGTGAATTGTGTCGGATTAATTGGACACAAATCGAAATGCGAGTTTGAGGTCTATCTTTACTTTTTATGCTTATTATTCTCATTGGGCTTAAGTTGTTAGCTCATGATATTACAAACATTTCAGGTAATGTTTGGGATTGTGGGAGAGGAGCTGGTGCGCGCTTGATCGAGAGGATGATGATTTCGAGATGGACTAAGTAGTTGTAAAAATCCATGTACATGGTTTTGTGAATTATATATAACTTTGGAGTTGTATATTTGTAAATGGCTCTTAAGAGCTTTTGTCTTTACTTTTATGTTTATAAATCATTTTGAACTCCTGATAGGAACTTAATGTTCCTTGTGTTTTTTTTTTATATTTGAATTTAAGATGTAAACAGGTTTTGGCTAGCCTATTTTCAAACATAATCACGCCAATTTTCTTTAAAAAAAAAAAGATTTCCACTGTTTTATCTGATTTAATTTATTTAAAAATGACGGGTCATCACATACCCACTTACTTCTTCATCGCTCATTTCTCTTCAACCCGCTTCACCCCGCTCTTAATCTTAAAGCCAAAACAATCTACAACACTTAATGGCACGTTTTGCATGTGGCTCACACTACCACGTGTCTTATACGCACATCCTAAAAGTCATCTCCCAAAGTGAATTCCCAACTAAAAATATCATAGAATGAGCTATTAACATAAGTCCATAACTCGTTTCCTCCTAAATCCGCTCCTCTCAACTCATGCCCCTAAGGCCCAAACTAACCTATAGTCATTGTTACTCGTTTCGCACTAGCTCTCACTCCACGGGTGTTTTACGCACATTCCGGAAACCATCTCCCAAAGTGAATTCCGACCTCAAAATATCATAGAATGAGCTATTAACATAAGCAAGGATGAGGGAGTAGTGGCTAAAATGCATAGAAATGTGCTATGGAATATGAACATGAATGCTTAGCCAAATATGATCATTTCAACTCATAACTAAGCCAAATAAACATTAACCATATCATTGCTACTTTCCACCACTGTCCCAATTCTCGCGTCTCACTACGCAGATTTCACATTCCATCATAATTAACTCGAGCCGTAAATCATTTCACAATCTTTCAAATATCGTTATGCATGTGCATAAAAAACCACAATTTCTCACGAGCTGTTGATCTATAATATTCTCCCAGGTTATCGTAATAACCACTAGCCTCCGGGCCATCCACCACACAGCGCCTCGGAGCTACACAAATCCGCCACGGTAACCACGTGTAACGTCCAACATCCATACACCGATACACAGGTTACGACCCCATGGCCACAAGTAAACATGATATGCAGATATGGTATGATATGAAATGAGATGCAAGTGGGATGGTTGCTAACGGTAATAATAGACATCATAGCTCAATCACCATATGCTTTAACTTAAAATCATATAATCCCTTGCACACTTTCAAGACTCCACATTACTAGTCTTTTTCACATCATTCTTGTGCGTTTCTCGTAATCACACACTTAATTAATATACCTAAAACTCAATCCAATATGTGACTCAATCTTAACCATGAGGTAAATCGAAAAGAGCTATGTACAAGTAGAGAAACAAAAGAAAACAATAACCGAACTAGCAAAACTATCTTATCATTTATGCTCGTCCATATGTCAACAAATTTTGTTCCTCATAACTCCCGCTCCCAATTAGGTTCTAAGTTTCACAAAACACATTTTCATTTCAAACCCTCTTCATCACTCTTCATTCAAACCCGCATTACTACTGGGCATCACACCATTACGTCAAAGTCTAATTCTCATTTTTCCAATTAAGACAAGGCTTGATCTTGGCTTTCATTCCTCATTAAACAAAGCATTAAATCTTCAATTGTAAACTTTATATATCATATACACTTTAGTGAGAATAGTGAACCAAACCCCATAACTCAATTTGCTCCGAAAATCTCTAGGCTAGCTAAAGATAAAGTAGCAGTTTCGATAATTTAAAGTGTTCTTGGTAACGCATTAGTCGGACTTCCTAGCATTGTTTTCATTCATCAAATATGTAGATAATCACCCAAAAACCAAAATTAACAAATACTAAGGGAAGTCTAAGAGCATTTCGAGATTAGGAACCAGGAAATCTTCAAATGGCCAACAATCGGGTTTTAAATTTTAGTTCCATTCGAGGCTTCCTACATTTATTCGATGGCTCAAATGTCTAAGCGTCACTCTTGGATGTACTACTCCTCTCTGGGATTACACGCGTACCATCTGATAAGGTTTCGTTTCAACTTACAATTCCATAAACCAAGGCAATCTACCACCTATTCTCTTTTAACATTGAACACCACCCTCCAAGGAGTTAACTTCTATTTCCAACAATGCAAAACCTAAACATCCAAATCCTATCTCAAGTCTGTGACCAAACTAGCTTGGTCAAGACATAGCTACTAAACGTCTCTTCACTCAACCTCTTATGTAATTCATTGTTTCCAAACTTAAACACCCAACAACATAGCAATTCATATTACGAAAATCAAACATAAATACACTTTACGTTCTTAGAGATTTCCACCTTGTTATAAAGGAATTAGCTTGCATAACTTGGAGTTGTTTGATCCCTTACCTACACAAAACAACATTCATATACAACAACACTTTATTTAAAAATCATTTGACATTTATAACATGTTAAACAACATCCTGGGACCTCGAAAATAGCCCCACAATCCTCACATACAAAACAACCCCTTCATTTTCATAAAAACAGTTAGCAACCAAAACAGCCCCGACAGCTTAAACCTGAAAGAAAGACGGTGGGGAAGGGAGAAGGATCATTTAAATGCCAATCTTTTTGTTTAGGATCCTTATAAGTTTAATTACACTTTAAAATTAGAATTTACATAAAAAAATATATATTTAACTTCACAAATTGAAAGGTTTCAAGTTGTTTTAATGGAGGTTTACCTTGAAGTTTAAAGAATTTATCAATATACTTAAATTCTTTTCTTTTCTTTGCATTCTTAAACAATCCAAAACCTAACCTCAAGATTTATATAATTTAAGACTCAATTTCCATAAATTAGAGTTTGATTCTTTCAATTTCCTTGATAGATAAAAATACCCATAACTTAAAACCATGAGTTCCTAACTTGTCCAAAAATTGTAAAATCTAGGTTTCAAGAAAACTCACCAATTCTTCATTGAATCTAAGGAATTGTAGCTTGATTCTTCTTGGAATAGGTTAATGTACACATGACTTGAGGTTTGATATTGGATCTAGGAAGAAATTTGCTCACTTGAAGAAAACCCACAAAACTTATCTCCATGGCTGCTGTTCGGCCGAGCAAGGGAAAATGAGATGGAATTTTCAGCTTTTGTTGTTGTTTTTTTTTTTATGAAATGAAAATTAAATGGAATAAATATATATTAAAACTCATTTGCTTTAGAATCAAAAACCCACAAAACCACCATCAAGAAGGGTTCGGCTGAGAGCAAGGAAAAAGGAAGAAAGCAAGCAGAATCTTATTTAGTTCAACTTTAAGAGAAATGATAACATATGCCTTAATTACTTATGTAATTAAAGAGAAATGATAAAATATGCCTAAAATGCTTTATTTAACTATTTGTAAAATTTCCATTATGTGTTTTGTTTTGTTTTTGTTTGTTTCTTTTAAAATAAACCCGCTCTTCTCAACTAACTGTAGTTAGTTTTAACCAAACCTAAATTTTCACTTTAACCATGGTTAGGTTGTAACCCAACCATAGTTAGTAATTTTAACCTTTAATATCTATTCAAAACAATTCATTTAATAAATTTAAAATATAAATATCAAAGTAAAACCCATTTAACAAATTTATAAATTTAAATAAATAAAATAGATAAACTCTATTATTATTCTAAAACTCGGGCCATTACAGTTACTGTTGGGGTTTCTTCCCTAAATCTAATGTAATCTAATTTAACTATAAATAAATAAAGGAATTATTAACTAGTAATATTTACATTGTCATTTATTATTGTTTAATAAATGTAATCCATCATAAGATCCAGAGTTACTTATGATAACTTAAAATGAGCATGTTCTAGGGATTGATATACTAAATTAGCGGAATATCATTTAGTAATCTGATTAACATTTAATTACGGATCTATTAATATCATGCAATTTGTTATAAAAACATGTAAATTCATGCTCGTTTTCGAAAATAAAAGGTTATTCACTTACATTGAGTAATAAATGGAGAATTGGTTGGAAGTTTCTTTACAACATCAAATCCTCAGCAACACCGGATCTTCTACGCTATATCCCGATCGATCAAACGAAATCCGATTGTGGGATCGAACTTTAGAAGGAATTAGGAAGAAGAAAAAGAAATTTTCTTCTTAAAATATTGTAACGTCCCATTTTTTTTTTGGTGAATTTTTATTTATTTATTTAAAGTATTAAAGTTAATTTTAGAACTAGTCATTTAGATTTAAATAGTTAATTTCGTTCGGAAACCTTTATAACTGTTTAGTTAGCCTAAATTAGTTTCGGTGGTAGTAATAATTATTAATAGGCCAATTAATAATTATTAATCACCATTGGGCTAGTTTAAGTGCTTCGGGTTTCGTTTTAAAAGCTTAAGGCAAGAAAAGGACGTAGGCGTCATTTCTGATTTCTTAAATATCCTAACACTATTCATCCATCTCCTTTATTAAACCAAATTTAGACAAAACATCACATTTCTTCTCTTATTCCCCCCCCCCCCAAACCCGAGCAAGAAGAGGAGGAAAAGAGAAAAGAAAGAAAGGGTCGTCGCGGCTTCATTTCTCGACCGTTTTGCGTGATTTTGGATGCGTTGGAAAGCTCTCGCCGAGACATTTCTACTCATTCCGCTTTTGGGACGATTCCACCTCTCTAAGGTAAGCCCTATATTTCAAATCTCAACACTTTTCTTCATGGAAATTGAGTCAAACTTGTGATTTCTTTAACAAAGCTCCACTTGCTTCTCAAAATTGTTACTAAATGTTGTTGGGAAACCTTTGGGAACCATTTTCCTCAACTTTTCTTAGACTTTAAACCGAGCCAGATGAAGAATCCGAAATTCCCTCCTCTCCCTTGTCGTGGACTGTTTTGGTCATGGTAGAAAATACCTTATTTTGTTTTCCTTTGAATTGGTGTGGTTGATTCTAGCCCTAAACCCTAATTTAAGTTTACCCATTGATCGAAACCATCTAAAAAAGTGCTTACCACGAACAACGAATGCCTCAAAAGTGCTTAAAACCCGGAAAACCAACTTCATTTCTTTCTTTTCCCTTGGGCCGTGAGCCTCTTGGCTTTAACCCGGCCTGTTTTTCTTCCGTTTATTTAGTTTGTGTCGATCGTTGTTCAATTCGGTTAATTAATATACTTTAGGTGTATTTGAATTATAGGTTTTGTGCATCGATCGTGAATTTTGGTCAACCGGTGATTAAGAGTTGACTTCTTTTATAAGGTGAGTTTAAAATGGTTGTGATTACTTTTATGTTTTCGAATTGCTTGACTATTATGTTCGATCGAGGTTAAGAGGGTTATTAGATTTTAGAACTTTTCCAAGAATGTATATAATTGGGAGTTAAGGAAAGTGTATAATGAAAATTAGTTAAGTTTTGGTGTTATTAAAAGTGAGATATTATTGGTGGATTAAGTTGTATTCTCAAGGAGAATTAGGTTCCGGAAATTGGAGAAAAATATTAGATTTCTCCGTTTATTTCAAGTGGTTATAAGATAGTTAAAAGAAAACTTTGGAGAGATTCACCGTGTAGATTTGAGTTAGTATGATGTTATTAGCGATGAGATTCGCTATTTAGTACTACCAAAGGGGAGTAGTATGTATGGCGTTATGATATGCGTGATAATGTGTTTGGTGACAGTGAGGTCACGATATGGTTTGTGTTTGGTGACAGTGAGGTCACGATATGGTTTGTGTTTGGTGACAGTGAGGTCACGGTATGGTTTGTGTTTGGTGACAGTGAGGTCACGGTATGGTTGTGTATGGTGACAGTGAGATCACTGTATGATTTGTGATTGGTGACAGTGAGGTCACGGTATGATTTGTGATTGGTGACAATGTGGTCACGGGTGTGAATGTGAATGGTGACAGGTGGTCACGATTGAATTGTGAAATGTGACAATGTGGTCACAATGTGAAATAACGTGTGGAATGACGTAAATGATAGGAATTACTTTGTTATTTACTTTTCTATTTACTTTGTTATGCTTTAGTACTTTATTTTACGAGCTTGAATGTTTACTTTTCGAAATTTCGATATAGTAGAATGGGATTGTTTTTCTTATGTAAAGTACTTGGGAATATTGAATGGGTAGTAAGAGCATAATAGGATTTTTGGACACATTTTCCGATATGGGATTCGGTCCATAGAAGTGCTTGCATCCATCTTATTCTCACTAGTATTTTTATGCTAATGTTGCTACACTTAAACTTTTCAGGTAATACTCGTGCGAGAGGGCGAGGTCGTGGAGGTGGTGCTGCGTGATCGCGAGTGGATGTCTTGGATACTTGGACTAGAAAAGGCATATTTTGGAGCATTTTAGAAATGCTAAATATAACTTGATATTGATGTCTTAAACTTATATTTTGTGGCTCATGAGAGCCTAAGATCTGTTGTATAAATTTTCGTGTTATTTTCTTTGATTTTGGGTATAAAATGGAGTGAAATGTCTTTTGTTTTAATTTCTCTTATTTGAGCCCATGTAAATACGTTTTGGTAGTCCATATTTTAAACGGATCCACGCCAAATTTTTATAAAAATAAAGTCTTCCGCTGTGTATTCTTATTTAAAGATTTGAGAAAATTCGAGTCTTTACAGTTGGTATCAGAGCCTACGGGTTCCTTAGACCACATGTATTGCATGATTTTCATGTTTTTGTTTTAAGTCCTTGTCCAAAGCATCACTCAAATTGACGGCACCAGGTATCCTCTAAAATTTTACTTTATAGAATATTTTACCGATAAGTTACCTGTTTTATGTTTGACTCACGAGGAACTTGTCTGATTGTTAATACAGTATGCCTCCCAAAGTAGCTGCACTTAAGAGGAGTCAGCATAGTGTACCGGCTACTATACGAGGTCGAGGTAGAGGTCAAGGTCGTACTAGGGCAGTTACTCCACCTCCGCCTGAGGATCATACTGATGCTAGAGGACCGATCCCGGGTGTTGTGCTTGAGGATGATACTCCAGTTGACGGGCCACCTGTGCATGGGGGTAGTGTTATTATTCCCTTGGGGGAATATATGGAGTTGATACATGGTGGTGGAGGACACCAGAATCGTGTTGTACCACCTACTAGAGTACTTGCTCCAGTTGAGTCACCTGAGAGTAGCGATGCTGCTAAGGTTTTGAAGGACTATCTGAGGCATGCCCCTTTTGAGTTTGACGGGACATCTACTGATCTGGCGCTTGCCGAGAGATGGGTTACGAGGGTTTATAGAGCCCTTGAGTCTATTCTGTGTCTTGAACGACTGAAGGTCCACTGTGGGACCTATTCTCTGGTTGATGATGCATTATATTGGTGGCGTGGACTTTTTCGTTCTTTGAGTCCTACTTTGGTAGTCGCCTGGGAGAATTTTAGGGAGAAGTTCTTTGACAAATATTACCTGGAGGATATCAGGGATCAGTTGGAGGTACAGTTTCTTACCCTGAGACAGGGAGATTGTTCTGTGATTGAGTATGAGAGGGAGTTTGACCGTTTGTCCAAGTTTGCTAATGGGCAAGTCGTCGATTCTGAAAGTAAGAAGAAGAGATTTATTGTGGGCTTGAGAGCTGACATCCGAGGTCATATACGAGCTTTCCGACCCACCACTTATGCTGAGGCTTTAGATTTTGCTTTGGCTATAGATATTGGGCCTTCTGAGAAAAAGGCCGAGTTAGCAGTTGCACAGACCTCCTCTCATAAGAGGAAGGCCAAGGATGACCATTCAGGTTGAGTGACACACCCACCGAGACACGTACATGGTAGGGATGGAGGACAGACAGGACCTCAGTTTCACACAGGTCAGTCTAGTATTTGGGCTCACTTTACCCTATTGTCATAATTGTACTTAGTATCACCTAGGTTAGTGTAAGGTGATGAGGTGCTTTCAGTGTGGACAGACCGGATATATTAGACCCTTCTGCCCTAGTTTACAGACACCACAGTGGAGTGGGGGTGAAGGTCAGAGTTCAGGTCAGGGTCAGGGCCAGGGACGAGGTCAGAGGCATGGTCGTGGTCAGACAGGAGTTAGAGGCCAGGCTAGGCCTAACCAGTATCAGAGAGCACCAACACCTGTTCAGACACCTCCTTAGTCACCTCAGCAGGCCCGTGTGTTTGCCACTACTAGAGGGGATGCCGAGGCATCTGGTACTGTTGTTACAGGTACTTTGTCAGTTTTAGGCACTCTGCTCTTATAATATTTGATTCTCAGGTTAACCGTTCCTTTATTTTTCTACTTGTTATTTTGATTAAGATGTCAATGTTTTAAATATGGTGAAATTCCTGATAATCGATATGGTGAAATTCCTGATAATCGATAGGTTGAAAGTCCTGATAACCGATATGGTGAAATTCCTGAGAATCGATAGGGTGAAAGTCCTGATAACCGATATGGCGAAATTCCTGATAACCGATTGATTAGTGTATGAAAATACACTTAAATTGTGCTTAATTGTAAAATAAATTAATTTTTAATTTAATATTTTCATGGATTTAATTGAATATTTTGATATAAGAGAATATTAGGTTTTAATTTGATTTATTAATTTTTGTAGGTGTTTTGGTGGAAGTTGGAATTAAAATGGAGAAGAAAATACAAAGGAAATGCAAGGAAAATGATTTAATTCAGAAATTCCAGCAGCTCGACACGTGGCATGCATTAATTGGTGATTATATTGAGCTCATGGTACAGCTGCGCCGACGGGATTACTTGCGCTCCATCCAGCCAGTCGCTGACACGTGGCGAAGAGAAAGAAAAAAAAAAAAAAAAAAAAAAACAGACAGCGCGTCAGCCGGTCCCAGCGTCCAGCCCACTCCCCGTCCGCCGCGTGGCCCGTGTCTCCCCAGCCCCGGCCCCACTCGGCGTCGCGCGCTAGCCCAGCCAATACGGAGCGCCACGTGTCTCAATCGTCCCTTTTTGAATTTTTCGATCCGTGGGTCCCATCTCGATTATTACATCGTTTTCCATTTCCCATAACCTCCCACTCTCTCTCCCATTTATTTCTATTTGCAATTAACTCCTATTTATTTTCCCTTTTAATTTTCCATTTTTTTTATTTAATTTTGGAGTTACATGTTGGCCCTCAAACTCCTATAAATAGGACCCTAGCCCATTCCGAATTTCACACCTCTTTTCTTCCAATTTTTCTTTGCAATTTAGTTTTTCTCTCTATTTTTCTCTCTAATTTTTGTTAGCATTTTCATACTTTCTTTTTAGAATTTGTGAAAATGTTTAACAAATTAGGCTAAGTTTTATTTGGTAAAGTGTAGGAAGAATTTTATGTAATGCAATTTTATTTATAATTTTGATTCAACATTGTTCTAGTATTTTATAATTTTAAGTAATTTCAATTTCTCCATCTTTTTCTTAATTTCTTTGTTAATATTATTGTAGTGTTTAATTTCATATAAATCTAGTCATGCTCTTTTTATGTGGGATTTTAACAATATAATTTTATTGATATTTCCTTTATTTTATAAAAATCTTTTACTACATTATGACTTGTTATATTGTCGATTTTGGATTTTTATAAAATAAATAACATGTTCTTAATTTGAGAAATTGATTTATTTAAATACATTTGAAAATAATTTTTGTTCTTTATTTCTAAATTTTCCGATTGATTATTTGGGATGTGAAATTTTCAATTGAGTTATATGAATCAAAATTATATTTAATTTTGTAAAACATAAAAGGATTCCTACACTTAACCAATTCCATTATTAATCTTTCTTTAAAATCAATTTTTATCATTTATTTACACAATTTCCAAAACTCGAATTTTCAACCCATCTCTCTTTTTCTAAATTCCTTCCATTTAAATTTTAATTTGTTCATCATCTCTCCGTGGAATCGACCGCCCATCTAAACTACAATCGACCGCTTAGCGTTTGCATATTTTGGGCGTAATCAAATTTTGGCGCCGTTGCCGGGGAGGTGCTTTGTTCCAAGTAAGATTTGAATTGTGGATTTTTAGCGATCGAGGTTGGTATCTCTAACTTTTCTAACTATTAATCTAATTTAATTTTTTATCTTTGTTAATTTTAGGATAATTAATTTAGTTAATTTAAAAATTAATTTGTTAGAAAGCATCTCTAGGTAATTGTTAAGAAAGCATCAATTTAGATTGTTAACTTAGTAATTCATTCTTTAATTTTAATTTTGTTAGAAATTTGTATGCTTAGTTTAGCTTTTAATTTAATTTGCATCTTTAAAATTTTCTAAATTATTACTTTTTAAGTTAATTAGAATTGCATATTTAAAATAAAATTAATCAAGCATCTTTCTAAATAGTTAATTAGTCATTAATTTGCATCTTTCAAATTTAATTTTGTAACTCTTTTTAAATTTTAGTTGTAGTTTTAAATTTGCTAGATTTATATTTATAAGATTAATTGCTAGTTTTAATTCTACATTAATTGCCTCTTTATTTTAATTAGTTTCTTTGTTTATTATTTCTTATTTTTCTTTTCTCTTTAATTGTTTAGATTATTTTTTTTTTAAGACTAGTTAGTAGGATTTATTATTTTTTTTTTCTTCTAGTTAGTAGGTTTTGCCTCTAAGGTAGATTTAATTCTTTTTAATTAAAAAAAAAATCATAAAAATTATAAAAAAAAAAACCATAAAAATTAAAAAAATTAAAAAAAAATTCTCAAAGGTGAATGAATCGTTCGTTTAGAGACGAATTAGGAAGATTTGCAAAAAGGCCTAAATCACCAAGCGATAATTCTTCCGATTCCTTTAGTTCTTCCTCATTTTTATCATCCAATTCTTCTTTGGGAGACAACCCTTTTAGGATGGAAAATAACGAAGAAGTTCAATTAAAGTCTCTTCATGACTACCTTCATCCCACCCGAACTACCACTCCATCATGCATAATTCTAAATCCTAATGCACCAAATGTTGCTTTTAAGACGAGTATGGTCCAACTCTTGCCAAATTTTCATGGTTTAGAGAATGAAGATCCATATGTGCATATTAGGGACTTTGAAGAAGTGGTAGCCACTTTCAACAACCAACCAAATGCCTTAGATCATGTTAAACTTAAGTTTTTCCCATTCTCTTTGAAGAGTAAAGCTAAGAGCTGGTTGCATTCGTTAAGACCAAGGTCAATTGGAACATGGGAGGAGATGACCACTTGCCTTTTTCAATAAATATTTCCCTCACCATAAGACCAATAGTCTTAAAAGACAAATCTCAATGTTTTCCCAAAAAGACAATGAAACGTTGTACCAAGTCCTGGGAACGTTTTAAAGATTTGTTAACCCTATGTCCCCACCATGGCTATGAAAGTTGGAGAATCATTAGCTATTTCTATGATGGATTAAGCGTCCGAGAGCGCAAATTTGTAGAAATGATGTGCAATGGAGACTTCTTGCAAAAAGATCCTGATGAAGCTTTTGAATTTCTCAATGAGCTTCTTTGAAAAAGCCCATACATGGATGGCCCAAGTGCATCTGAAAGCACTAATAGATCCAAACCCACTGGAATCTATCAACTTAGAGAAGAGGATAATCTTAAAGCCCAAGTTGAGTCTTTGACTAAGCAATTAGAATCCCTCAAATCTAAAGAATCTAGAGATATCCATATAGCCGCTAGGGCCGATTCTAGAGAGCCATGCTTTGTCGTGGAGAAATAGAACATCTAGCCAAGGACCTGTCCTACCTATGGTGAAATTATAGAAGTTTATGAAGAGCAATGCAATGCTTTAGGAGCTTATAATAAACCTTTCTCTAACACTTATAATCCTGGTGGAGAAACCACCCTAATTTCGGTTGGAGAGATCCCAATCAAGCCCAAACTTCGGTGGGCAATGGAGAAATGATCAAGCCCAACAAACTCAAGCCCAAAGGCCCTTTTCTGCCCCTCAATATAATCAACCGCCAAGGAATTCTCTCGAGAATACCTTGCATTCTTTTATAGAGGCCCAGGCTAAGACCAATCAAAAGTTTGAATCCCTTTTCACTCAAATGATGGAAGAGAGCAAAGACATAAAAAGCCAATTCTCTAAATTGACTAATTCTTTGTCTATTAATGAAAGAGGAAAATTTCCTTCCCAAGCTCAATCCAATCCAAAAGGGATGAATATGGCTCAAACCGCTAATCCAAATACTTTCAATCTTGAGGAGGCCAATGCCATCACCACTCGAAGTGGAAAAGAATTCATAAATCCTTCATCCAATAATACCCCTTCGAATAATCCTGTTATGAATCCTGTTGGAGATAATTATGTTCCAACTAATGTTCCTGTACCTCTTCCTTTTCCCCAAGCTTTACGCCCTACTGGGAAATTTTTAGAAAAGCAAGCGGAACTCCTTGAGCATCTGACTCAAGTGAAAATCAATCTTCCCCTACTTCATGTGATCAAGCAAGTGCCGGCTTATGCCAAGGTCATCAAAGACCTCTGCACTATTAAAAGGAAGCATCATGTTAAGAAAACCGCCTTCTTGATCGAGCAAATCGGTCGCGATCATTGATCAAAAGACACCTCTGAAGTATAAAGATCCTGGTTGTCCTACCATCTCTTGTCAAATAGGAAACCATTCTTTCGGTCAAGCTTTGCTCGATCTTGGAGCAAGCGTCAATCTCATGCCTTATTCTATCTATTCTGAACTTGGTTTAGGCGAGATTAAGCCCACCTCTGTGGTGTTGCAAATGGCCGATAGATCAATTAAGAAACCTCGGGGTATAATTGAGGATGTGTTAGTTCAAGTTGAAAAATTCTATTACCCCGTTGATTTTATTATTCTTGATACTCAGTCCGTGGTTAATATGGAGTCCAAAGTTCCTATCATCCTAGGTAGACCTTTCCTTGCTACTGCAAATGCTTTGATCAATTGTAGGAATGGTCTAATGAAAATTTCATTTGGAAATATGACTCTAGAAATCAATATCTTTAACATTGGTAAACAACCACGTGACGATGATGAATGTCACCAAACCTTCTTGATAGACACACTTGTTTCAGAGGAGATTACTTTTGATGATTTTGATAATCTTCTCTCTGATCTTGAAAATTCCAATGCTATTGAGTTGGTTAGTGATCCTGTCGGGACTAGGTTTTGGCAACCCCATTTTGAAGAGCTACCCCAAGAAAGAGAAAAGCCTAAACCTTCTGCTGAAGAAGTCCCTATTCTGAAACTAGCTCCCTTACCTGATGGCCTTAAACATGTTTTCCTAGAAGCTGATGAAACTTTTCCTGTCATCATTTCGTCCAAACTCGATGTTTCACAAGAACAAATGTTGATAAATATGTTGCGTGAGCATAAGTCTGCCTTAGGCTGGACGATTGCCGACATTAAAGGGATTAGTCCTCTTATTTGCTCCCACCGAATTAATTTGGAAGATAAGGCCATTCCTAGGAGAGACCCTCAAAGGAGACTGAACCTTACTATGAAGGAGGTTGTTAAGAATGAAGTTTTGAAGCTTCTAGATGCTGGTATCATCTATCCAGGAGGCGATAGTAAATGGGTCGGTCCCACTCAAGTTGTGCCCAAGAAATGCGGAGTCACCGTGGTAGAGAATGAGAAAGGAGCTCTTGTTCCTACCCGAATCGTGACGGGTTGGCGAATGTGCATTGATTATAGGAAATTAAATGCCGCCACTCGTAAAGACCATTTTCCACTCCCTTTCATTGACCAAATCCTTGAGCGTGTAGCTGGTCATCCTTTCTATTGCTTTCTTGACGGTTATTTAGGATATTATCAAATAGAGATTGCTTTAGAGGATCAAGATAAGACCACATTTACTTGTCCGTTTGGTACTTATGCCTTTCGTCGTATGCCTTTTGGACTATGTAATGCCTGACTACCTTCCAAAGATGTATGATGAGCATTTTCAGGTGATATGATTGGTCAATCAATGGAGGTTTTTATGGATGATTTGACAGTTTTTGGAGATTCTTTCAATTCATGTCTTCTTAACTTAGAGAATATTCTTAAGAGATGTGAGGAGAAGAATCTAGTTCTTAATTGGGAAAAATGCCATTTTATGGTGCCTTCGGGTATTGTATTAGGCCATATAGTTTCTGAGAGAGGAATTGAGGTAGATCCTGCTAAGGTAGAACTCATTTCCCATTTACCCACTCCCAAAACTGTTAAAAACATCCGTTCATTTCTGGGCCATGCTGGTTTCTACAGAAGGTTCATTCAGAACTTTTCTACTATATCTCGCCCTCTTTGTAGTCTCCTAGCAAAAGATTCTGTGTTTACATGGACTCCCGAGTGTGAAACTGCCTTCCGCACACTTGTGGAAAAATTGACCTCCGCTCCTATTATTCAGTCACCTGATTGGACTTTGCCTTTTGAGATTATGTGTGACGCGAGTGATTATGCTGTTGGAGCCGTTTTAGGTCAAAGAAGGGAAGGAAAACCCTTTGTTGTCTATTATGCAAGTAGAACTCTCAATAGTGCTCAAATGAATTACACTACTACTGAGAAAGAGTTGCTTGCAGTCGTGTTTGCCTTGGACAAATTCCGTGCTTATTTGATTGGTTCCCCTATCACGATTTTCACTGATCATTCTGCCCTTAAGTATCTCTTATCCAAAAAGGATGCTAAGGCTCGTTTAATTAGGTGGATCCTTCTTTTGCAAGAATTTGATATTATCATTAAGGATAAAAAGGGTGTTGAGAATGTTGTAGAACCAATTGTCTCGCTTGCAATTCCATGAGTCTACTCACATTACTCCTATTAGGGATGAGTTCCCTGATGAACATCTTTTCGCTGTCATTAAGTTACCTTGGTATGCTCATATTGTGAATTACTTAGTGTCCAATGAGATTCCTTCTGATTGGAGTTCTCAAGATAAGCGAAAGTTTTTGGTCGAGGTGCGTAATTTTCATTGGGATGATCCTTATCTTTTTAAGTATTGCCCCGACCAAATTTTGAGGAGATGTATTCCTGATGATGAGATCGAGAGTGTTCTTACGTTCTGTCATAATGAAGCTTGTGGTGGTCATTTTTCTATGAAGAAGACCGCTGCTAAGATTTTGCAATGTGGTCTTTATTGGCCAACACTTTTTAAGAACACTAATGAGTTTTGTCGATCTTGTGTGAGGTGTCAGAAGTTAGGTTCCTTGTCCCGTCGTTACATGATGCCCTTGAACCCAATTCTTGTTATTGAGGTATTCGATTGTTGGGGAATAGATTTTATGGGACCCTTTCCGCCTTCTTCTGGTTACCATTACATCCCGCTGCTTGTGGATTATGTGTCTAAGTGGGTAGAGGCTGTTCCGTGTAGGACCAATGATAATGCTACGAGTTGTTAAGTTCTTGAAAGAAAATGTGTTATCTAGGTTTGGTACGCCTCGTGCTATCATTAGTGATCAAGGCACTCATTTTTGCAACCGTTCTTTTAAGGCTCTTATGAGTAAATATGGTGTCATCCATAAAGTTGCAAATGCCTATCATCCACAAACCAATGGTCAAGCAGAGTTAGCCAATAGGGAAATTAAGCAAATTTTGGAAAAAACGGTTCATCCAGATCGTAAAGATTGGTCTTCTCGACTTCTCGATGCGCTTTGGGCTTACCGTACTGCCTTTAAGTCCCCTCTTGGGATGTCTCCCTATCGGCTTGTTTATGGAAAAGCTTGTCATTTACCTGTTGAGCTCGAGCATAAAGCGTTTTGGGCTGTTAAAGCTCTTAACTTTGATCTTAGTGCCGCAGGTGTTCAAAGAAAGCTCACACTATCTCGAACTTGAGGAGCTTCGCAATGATGCTTATGAAAACTCGCGGATTTACAAAGCCCGGATGAAAGTAGCTCATGATAGACAGATTTTGAGACGGACGTTTGAGCCTGGTCGAGAGTTCATCTTTATGATTCCCGTCTCCATCTTCATCCTGGAAAGCCGAGGTCGCGTGGCTGGTCCATTCTTGATTAAGCAAGTGTTTCCCAATGGTTCCGTTGAGATTGAGGACCTAACGATGGGAGAGTTTTTAGAGTTAATGGCCGAGACCCGAAGCATTATATAGAGCGAGTTGGTCAGGTAGAGGAGATCCATTTGGAGTCTCCTATTTATTTGCTTTGATTTCTTTTTGTTTTTGTTTTTGCTTTATTTTTATTTTATTTTTAGTGTTTTGATTTGTTTGTTATTTTTGTAAGTTTTTGAGCTTAACTGTGGAGTTTGCTGTGGAGTTGCGCCATCTTCATCATCCAGGTGGTCTCTTTCCTTGTCTTATGTTTTTCATTGTCATTTCAAATCTTTAGACATTGAGGACACTGTCTGATTTTTGTTGGGGGTGGTGTTTCATGCAAAATAATTAATTTTTTTTTTCTTAATTTTTAGGTCAAATTATTTTTGAGGATATTTAAATAAGTTTTGAAAATTTTTTTAGTTTTAATCACTTTTTGCTATCTTGACTATTAGGATATGATTTCATGAGTTATTTGTGCACGAATCAAACTTTGTGGTTAGAATGGTTGTTAATGCAAGTAGTTGATGAGAAAGAAAAGAATTTCCAAAGTTTTTAAGCTTTCATATACTTGTTGTGAGCCATTTGTGAGTTGAGAAAACTTCTTTTAAACTTTCATTGATCATTTGAATTGGTTTACATTTTGAAACTTTATTATTTGATTCTTGATTTATGCTTTAAGGATGATTTTTGGCTAGTTAGGATAATCTTTAGTTGAGCCTTTTATTTTTCTCTTTATTTTCCTAAAAAAAAAAAAATGAAAAAAAAGAGCAAGAATGTGATTTTATTTGTTTATGTAGATTTGGTTGTACTTATTTATTGTAATAATCAAAATAGTACCATTCTACATTGTTCTTATTTGATGTACTCATTTCTTGTCTCTAAAAAAAAAAAAAAAAAAAAAAAAAAAAAAAAAAAAAAAAAAAACATGAAAAAAATGAAAAAAAATGATGAAAAAAAACAAAAGTTGAAAAAAAGAAAAAGAAAAAGAAAAAAAGTTGTTGTTATGTATTTTTGGCTCATAGTTCATACTTGTACTTTCTTCCTAGCCAATTTGAAATCTTAAGAGCATATTTTTGGTTTTGAGTAATGAGTTTCCACACATCTATCATTTGATCAATGTTTGTTTATTAGTTTGTCCATAAATTGTTAAATCCACTTTTGAGTATTTTCTCATTTTCCAACTCCAAGAGTGACGTCTTTGCACTAAATTTTTCATTATTCCCGTGAGGTATTTGGAGTTGAGGCTTTTAAACTTTGTGAATTTCTTCTATTTTTCGGATACTACTTGTGTTATGGTTTGTGGAAAGACGGATTATAGTTTGATGCACACACACACATCTCTGAGTCATTTCTAAATTAGTCTTGATAGCATTTATTGATTTTAGCTTTAATTTTGTTTTACTTATTTTTAATATCCTTAGGAGAGTTTGATTTAAATTTTAGGTTTAGCATAACTTTTTATTTTCGCTTTGAAATTGCTAGAGACTAGCAATAAGCTAGTTGGGGGTTGTGATTAGTGTGTGAAAATACACTTAAATTGTGCTTAATTGTAAAATAAATTAATTTTTAATTTAATATTTTCATGGATTTAATTGAATATTTTGATATATGAGAATATTAGGTTTTAATTTGATTTATTAATTTTTGTAGGTGTTTTGGTGGAAGTTGGAATTAAAATGGAGAAGAAAATACAAAGGAAATGCAAGGAAAATGATTTAATTCAGAAATTCCAGCAGCTCGACACGTGGCATGCATTAATTGGTGATTATATTGAGCTCATGGTACAGCTGCGCCGCACGGGATTACTTGCGCTCCATCCAGCCAGTCGCTGACACGTGGCGAAGAGAAAGAAATAAAAAAAAAAAAAAAAAGAAAGGCGGTAGCGTCGGCGGTCCCAGCCCCAGCCCACTCCCCGTCCGGCGCGTGGCCTGTCCAATGGCCTGACCCTGCGTCGGCGTGCGCCGCCCGTACCCAATACGGAGCCGCCACGTGTCTCCACTGTCCCTCTTTTTGAATTTTTCGATCCGTGGGTCCCATCTCGATTATTACATCGGTTTTCCATTTCCCATAACCTCCCACTCTCTCTCCCATTTATTTCTATTTGCAATTAACTCCTATTTATTTTCCCTTTTAACTTTCAGTTTTTTTTATTTAATTTTGGAGTTACATTTTGGCCCTCAAACTCCTATAAATAGGACCCTAGCCCATTCCGAATTTCACACCTCTTTTCTTCCAATTTTTCTTTGCAATTTAGTTTTTCTCTCTATTTTTCTCTCTAATTTTTGTTAGCATTTTCATACTTTCTTTTTAGAATTTGTGAAAATGTTTAACAAATTAGGCTAAGTTTTATTTGGTAAAGTGTAGGAAGAATTTTATGTAATGCAATTTTATTTATAATTTTGATTCAACATTGTTCTAGTATTTTATAATTTTAAGTAATTTCAATTTCTCCATCTTTTTCTTAATTTCTTTGTTAATATTATTGTAGTGTTTAATTTCATATAAATCTAGTCATGCTCTTTTTATGTGGGATTTTAACAATATAATTTTATTGATATTTCCTTTATTTTATAAAAATCTTTTACTACATTATGACTTGTTATATTGTCGATTTTGGATTTTTATAAAATAAATAACATGTTCTTAATTTGAGAAATTGATTTATTTAAATACATTTGAAAATAATTTTTGTTCTTTATTTCTAAATTTTCCGATTGATTATTTGGGATGTGAAATTTTCAATTGAGTTATATGAATCAAAATTATATTTAATTTTGTAAAACATAAAAGGATTCCTACACTTAACCAATTCCATTATTAATCTTTCTTTAAAATCAATTTTTATCGTTTATTTACACAATTTCCAAAACTCGAATTTTCAACCCATCTCTCTTTTTCTAAATTCCTTCCATTTAAATTTTAATTTGTTCATCATCTCTCCGTGGAATCGACCGCCCATCTAAACTACAATCGACCGCTTAGCGTTTGCATATTTTGGGCGTAATCACCGATATGGTGAAAGTCCTGATAACCGATGTAGTGAAAGTTACGAGATTAGACTACTTGAAAGAAATGGAATGTTGTTGAATGGTTTTAGTACTTACAATAGTTGTAAAATCCTGTTTATGAACGTTTATATTCTATTAAGTAGTTTTGGATGCTAGCTATGTTAGGAATGGTGTCCTAGAACTTGTAATTATTTAATAATAGTAATTTATTAAGAATAAATTAAATAAATAAACATAAGTTCTTTATATTATCTAGATTGATTCAATTAATGATATTAGGAATATATGGAAATATATAAATATCAAACATTCAAATAGTAAAACCCTAAGTCACTCTTATAAAATCACGACTTAGTATGTGAGTCATACGAGAGGATTAAAGTCGAGATGAGTAACTTAAACGTGTCTGATGAAACGGATAACGTTTGGGAACCTTATCCCGATAACATCGTTGATAGCTTCGCATTTTGTTTATAGACAAATGATCGAATCCTGATCATTCATGTGGGAGACATGAAATGGAAGTATCATATGCAATGTTGATTGTATAAGACAGGACCACGATGTTCGATCAAATTTCTCATTAGTACCAGTTTACGAGAAATAATCGAATATCAAACTAAGTTTATCAACGTGATAGATCTCAATCCCTGAGTGAAATGCGGTCTCCTATTTGTGGAGTTATGTTCTTTGATTCACATAGTTGAGAGCGATCTGTAAGAACGTTCAATACACTCCTGTTTTAGGAACATGACTAGATAAGTAGCTGGGAACTCATTTTCACGAGATGGAATTCATAACTTTCCTATAAATTAACGGTATCAGTGCGATACCTAAATACTATAGGAACTTTAGGAAACTCCCTTGATGTACTGATTCGAGACATGAACAAGTGACGTCACGACTTCTATTGATCACAGAAGTATCTTATCTCTAGTTCGACTAAAGATAAAGTTCATTGGAGAATCAACGGGAACACAAGGATAAAGTGGTAATTACAAGGGCAAAACGGTACATTTATCCGCCTGTAATTATGAGGGTTCCACGTGAAGGATAATATCACAGATATAAATAATGATAAACTATATGGACAATAACTCATCTATAGTGAGGGGAGTTCAGCTATGAATCTATAGTGGAATTATTCATAGTTAGATAATAAGTAATTAACTGATTATGTGTTAATCACTTAATTGACTAATTATTAAGCCCATGATCTATAGGTCCATCGGGTCCCTATGCTAGCCCAAATATCGTAGTCGCGAAATCAAGTAGAAGAAATGGAAATTTTAATTAAAGTGAATTACTTAAAATAGGCAATATTAATTGTTTAAATATTGAGTATATTTAAATGGTAATTAATAATTTGAAATTAATTAACAATTATTAATTGTTTAAATAATAAATTTTATTTGAACGGAATTAATAATTAAAATTAATTAATTAATAATAAAATGTTATCAATAAAATTATTAATTAAATAATGAGTTTAATTAAAATATTTATTATTAATTATTTAAATAATGAAAATTATTTAAATGGAAATTAATAATTAAATATAATTTGATAATATTTAGTTTGGAGAAAATATTAATATTATTAATTGTTTAAATAAAATATTTTATTTAAATGGTAATTAATAAATTAATTAATCAAATTGGACTTATTAATTTAAGAGAGAATTTCAAGCCCAATTGGATTAATGAACCCAATTGAAATTGGCCCAAAATAATTAATTAAATAAATTAGAATTATTTATTAATTATTAAGCCAATTTTCGGCCATGACATGTATTTTAGGAAGAGATAATTGTTTGAATTATATCCTAAAATAATTACATAGATTTATTTACCCAAGATAAATAAAAATAAAGAAAATAAAATAATCTCCTATTTATGTATGGCATTTTCGAAATTGCAAGATAAAGGAAAGAGATAATCTTTTTTCTTTTTGTATTTATCTCTATAGATTAATCCTAATGGGATTAGGATTCCTATTTTTCTATAAATAGGAGGGTTGGGTCATTGATAAATCACACAATTCAATTCCTTAGAAATTCGGAATTCTCTCTTCCTCCCTTCTCCCCCTTTGGCCGATTTTCCCTTGGTATAATTGGGAAGAAAATATTTTTCTTCTTCCCAATTTCTTCTTAAGTTCGATCCCACAATCGGGTTTCGTTTGATCGATCGGGATATAACATAGAAGATCCGGTGTTGCTGAGGATTTGATGCTGTAAAGAAACCTCCAACCGATTCTCTATTAATTACTCAATGTAAGTAAAAAGCCTTTAATTTTCGAAAAACTAGCATGAATCTACATGTTCTTATCACAAATTGTATGATGTTAATAGATCCGTTATTAAATGTTAATAAGTTTGCTAAATAAAATTCCGCTATTTTAGTAAATCATCCCTTCAATTGGTGTCAGAGCTAATTTTAATTATCATGCTAAATTTGTGATTTTTCGAAAATTTTGGTGGGTTGCATAAAAAACGTTTTATGTATGTGTAACGTCCCGTTATTTTTGTGATAAAAAAAAAACTTTTATTTATTTTATTTTAATTTAAGTAATTAAAGTTCATTTATTTAATATTAAATTAGAATTTAATAGTTTATTTCATTTTAAGTTATTTTAATGGCTTTATTTATTTAAATACGTTTTAATGGTATTAATAATTATTAATCACCATTGGGATAGTTTGAGATGTTCGGGATTCGTTTTTAAGCCAAAAGTCATAAAAGGGCAAAGTTGTAATTACCCAAATTGCAAAATATCTAAAAACACTATTTGAGCTTCTTCTTTAAATGAGATGTTGACTTCAAAAATTGACCAAATTGCTCATTCTTTCCTCCTCCTTTGCCGTGAGCATCAAAGAAGAAAAGAGAGTTTTTGGTTTTTGTTCGTTTCTTGCCGGATCGACTTGATTCTCGTTCCATTGGAAAGGTATCGGTCCTACGATTCTTTTCCATCTACCCTTCGTACTTGTCGCTCGTGTTTCACGGAGTTCTCGGTAAGTAAAGCTTGAAACCCTAAACTCCAAATAGTGTTTTAATGGAGTTTTACTTGTTTTCTTTCGATTTCTTGCCGTGGAACTCGGTGTTTGTCAATTCGGGAGTAGTTTTAAGTGTTTTTGGAAACTATCTCATAACCCTAAAACCGAGTTTCAGTCGAAACCCTTCCCGTTTGAAATTTACCCTTTTGGGATTGAAAATGGGTTAGAAATTAATGAATGAATGTTTATTTAAATTCAATTCGGGAAAGGGATTAATGTTCAAAAACCCTAATTATCGATACCCATTGAAATCGGGATTATCGAATTTGATTAAAACCAACTCAAAACGTATTTTGATTTTCCAAAAAGCAGAAAAACCAAACCCGAGACTCATTTTGATGAGAGGGCCGTGGGCCTCAAAGGGGAAGTTTGGTGGATTTTCGTCTTTTTGCTTGTTTAGTCGTTGTTTAATCGATAGTTGGTAAAGTTATTGATTGTTACGATATAATTCGTTTGTAGGTGTTTTTGAACCTCGTGGTTGATCGCTCCTTCGGACTTAGGAGCAAAGTCATCTTTTAACTAAGGTGAGAATGATTAGTATTTAAAGTAACTATAGAAAGCGGACAAGTATGATGGGTTGAAGAGTTTGAAACTAAGATTAGAATCCGAACCTAAGATTAGAGGGATGTGAGTTAGTGCCCTTAGGATTAAGAGTTAATCCTTTAAGTGAGAACTTAGGAGTTCTCAAGGAAAGTGTTGAATCTTAGAAGATTCTAAGTTAGATTCGTTTCGAAGCTTAGGTTGGATCATTGGAAGTTAAAAGATCCAACTTGTTTTTAAAACGGTTAATAGAACCTCGGATTATTTGGAAGTTTAGAATCCGGAGGGCATAGGTTAATCGTTTAAGTTATGTTTCTAATTTTATTATTTGTTATCGAAGTTCGATCGTCATATCGTTCGTCCGAGATTCTTATCTATTTTACTTTAAGTCATTTACTTATGTTCTTTACTTTATGTCATTTACTTTATGTTTGTGATGGTTATCTTAATTACGCACTTTATTTATTTACGCTATAAAACATCATATTGCATCATACCATATCGCATCATGGAAAATAAGTGTGAAAGTGAGAAAGAATGATTGGGGGAACGATGGGTCCTACGGGATATACCACGTTACCATCATTGAAAGAAAAGAGAAAGTGAGAAATAAATGATTGGGGGAACGATGGGTCCTACGGGATATACCACGTTACCATCATTGAAAGAAAAGAGAAAGTGAGAAAGAAAAGGAGGGTGAATGAACGATGGATCCTACGGGATAGACCACGTTACCTCCTCATGCATAAGGGCATATGCGAATCCTACGGGATGCTCTCATGCATTCATATCTATGATTGATGAAAAAGAGAATTGAGATGTTAAATATGATGCAAAGTTTATTTACTTTTATTACCTTTGACATAAAGATGTTGATGGATGAGTATTGACTATGATTTTAGCAATATCATCCTTAGAAAGTATAAAATGAATTTACCTAGAGTTTGGAGAACTTTAGGAGTAGAATGTGTCAGTTTATTTGGACACAAATCGAAATGCGAGTTTGAGGTCTATCTTTACTTTTTATGCTTATTATTCTCACTGGGCTTAGTTTGTTAGCTCATGATATTACAACCAATTTCAGGTAATGCCTTGGCTAGAGGTCGAGGGGAGAGGAGGTGGTCGTCGCGTGATCGAGGGATACCGACCTCGAGATGGACATTTTTGTTGTAAAGTCTATGTCTTGATTTTGATAAATTTTAAAACTCGATGTTGTATTTAGCTCATAAGAGCTTTTATCGATGCTTTTATGATATATATATTTGAACTCCTGATTTGGGACTTAAAGTCCATGAGATTTGATTATATTTGAAAATTAGGATGTAAACAGGTTTTCGGCATGCCAATTTTCAAACAAAACCACACAAATTTTTCTTAAAATAAAGACTTCCGCTGTTTTCTCTGATTTTAATTTATTTAAAAGTGACGGGTCGTCACAGTATGTTTATATAAATTGTGCTATATAAATTGTGGAGGTTTGCTAGTTGACTGTTTAGGTATTCTTGAGGCACTTAGGATTTTAAATTTTAGTAGAAAATTTGTAAACCCTAATTTTAGGGTATAGGAAAAAGTTGTAATTTTCCCATATCAAAGGAGGCAAAAATCGGCTACACCAAAGGGGAGGAAGAAAGAAAAATTTCAACCAAAATCCATGATGTCCACGCCTAAGAAAGAGATAAGGATGAGAAAAAGTAAAAATATGGTAAGATATTTTATCATAATTATCTTGTTATCTCAATTTAAAAATTTAAATATTTAAGATAAGGATAAAATCTTTTTAAAGATTGTATCCCTATCTTAAATTATGAATTTAAAAATTGATATAAGATTACATGGAAAATATTTTCTTTATTTTTCCATATAATTAAAAGATAATTATTTTAAAACAAGTATTTATCGAAATATTAAGGAGATAATATTTGCCCCATAAATGCCCATTCCCACGCCTACACCATGGAGGAGAGAGAAAGTTGAAGCCTCAAGTTCTACAATGGAAGATTTAAATTAAGTTGTAATTTTAATTTTCCGTTTTAGAAATAGTGCCAAGAATACCGGTCAATTTAGCTATTTATTATTTAAATTGTTTTATGATATAATTTTTAAATAATGTTCATGCATAAGAGTATGTCATGTAGAAAATCCCACCATAGGTTGTATGATTTTAATTAATTGTACATACATACATCATGATATAATAATATGTGTTATTATACGCTAATGTATGTGAAGCATGCTATAATTTTATTTTATAAATGTTATTATCGAAAATTATATAATTTATTCTAATTATTTTAGAATTAAAAGCATGCTTATTTAGTTAAAATTCAAAAGTTAAATCTAGTTTAAAATTTGAATAGAAACTAAATGAATTATTTGTAATATGGAATTATTGTTTAAACAATTGGGCCAAAATCCATATAAGATAAACAAATAGAAACTTTTAATTAAGGGTTAATTAAAAATTAATAATTGAGATTAATTAAATTGAACGGATCTCTGGCGAGAAAGCTCTGCCCAAGCGATGAGGTTTCATAAAGTTCCCCTAACACGGAGCGCCTCTAACTGGGAGCGATCTGGGAGAAAAGTTCAAATTAATAAATCAAAATTATTAAGACGGCTCATAATGTGATTAATTTTAATTAGGAAAACTTGAACAATCACTTTATAAAATTAATCTAACCAATTTAAGAGTTAAAGTTGATTAGGTTAATTAAAACTTGGATTAATGAATTAGCCTGAATTAGTCTAAGTTATGAAACCCTACCTTAAAATATTAAGTGGGAGAAGGAAACATGTCAATGTATCCTATGGTCTCCACTAATGGGCTCGAAACGTGAGATTTATACATGGCCTCTGTAACACTGCTGCAGGTGTTCATTCCCATAGGAAGGTTTATTGTATAAATCAATATCAGGTTGGGTCTCCCGAAAGGGATAAAGAATTTTAAATGCAATTGAAGACTGAATCTACACTTCGTAGACACTCTTCAATTTTTATTTAAAAGACTAAATTAGTGGGTTACACTTAAGAAGAAATTTGATAACAAATTTGATAAAGTTTGTTATAAAAAATTCTTGACCAAATACACGGTAAACAATGACATAAGAATATGAGTTATTCTGGAGTTGTCAATTGTTCGAGTGGCATCTCGTTTTAATGATGGTAACTAACCTATCATTCGACAGCAGTTCACCGGTATCATTAAAATATCGTGACATAGTAACATGTTTTAGGGCTTTCTGTTCATTAATATGTTCGCATTCATGCATCATATTTAATTTTATGTCAAAACTTTGAGTATTTGAATGTTGAATGCATGTTAAGATAAAGTTTATTTAAATTTCAGTAATATAGCATCTGTTTTAGTCACTATACTTAGAAAGAACAAACTGAAAGATGAGAACTATATTTCGTAGAAAAGGAAATAGTTTAAGTAAAGCAGTTTACTTAAATAAATTGACAATATTAATTATTTAAATAATGAGTTTATTTAAATGCAAATTAATATCATTGTTATTAATTATTTAAATAACGTGTTTATTTAAATGGTAGTTAATAATAAAATATTATTTTGAGATTGAGGGTGCGCTGGAGATAGTGGTGATCGTTGAGAAGCGGAAGCTGAGGTTGGAGACGTCCACGAGGAAACATTTAGGTTTGTTAGATAGTGTTGTAAATCTCTAGTGTTAGACATGTGAAGAGGATTGATGTGTAGATTAAGACCTGTGGAATTATACTTATAAGTTCGTTTCTTATTTATATATATCACGATTATTTGAGTTGTTAATCTCGTTTATGACTCATTTTTAAATATAAAACACTTTCATTTTGAAAACCACGGTGATGTGTCTAATGATTGCATCTACTTTGTTTTCTAAAATGAGATACGCACTCCTCGGGACATACATATGACTTAGGTTAGAATTATTTATTAGGTAAAATATAATTTTAGTATTAATTGATTTACTTTACGATCAATATGCTTATGATGTTTAAGCAACTCCACTCCGCGTACTCGCGACCTAGACTAGATTAGTGTCAGGTCTTTACAGAATACAACTTAGAAAAACAGAAGAAATGATATTCCAAATCTCGTGGAAACAAATACTACAACTAGGTGGAGTTATGTATGTCATAGAGAAAAAAAGTTAAAAACGTTCACCCATAAATTATATCGGTTGTTTGACAACTACCTATAAACTATTTTTTTTTTAATTATTAAATACGCCTTTGTACTATGCAAAGTATAATAAATAAGGTAAAATGCAAATAATACCTTTGTGGTTTTTTCTAAATGTATGAACACCACTGTGGTTTGAAAATCACAAATCATACCCTATAGTTCTAAATTATTCCAATGAAACTCCCCCCCTTCAACATCATTAATTTTCTTTTAGTCATAACTTCTTCATTTGAACTATGATTGGATGATTAAAGTGTTAATAGTGAAAATCTTACCTAGTATTTTGATGAGAATAATCTCTTTTATTTATTAACAATTTTGAAGTTTTGAAGTGATCATAGCGTAGAGCTCGAAACAGTGTTCCAAAACATCTTGAATAATTCAAATCGAAGTTCAAATGTAGAAGTTATGGCTAAAAGAAAATTTATGGCATTGGAGGGGAGGTGTCTCATTGGAATAATTTTAAAATACAAACGTGTGATTTGTCATTTTCAAACCACCGAAAGTATCATGCATTTGACAAAAACCACATGAGTGTTATTTGCATTTTACGTTTGAATTATTTTCTTAAGCAAATACAGAAGGTTAGTTTCCATACAAATGACCAAGTATATCTCTAAAACCTTATCTTTTAGCTTTGGTGAACGATTTGAACCGTCCATTGAACGATTGGACTTATTCCCCATCTCGCTCTCTCTTACAACATAAAGCTCGAGACCATGAATGATTCTAAGCTCGTTTAAACACCACTTTTACTGCTACTGCTGTGCTTAATTTATCATTTCTGTAACCAAGGCTTTTTGAAAGTTCTCCACCGTTTGAGCCCAGGTCTCTAATCAATCAATTTTTAAGTTTAAGTTTGCATGTGTACTTGATGGAATTTTTTTTTTAAATATTAATTCTTAAGTAAATACCCTTTTCTTTTGTCTATTTGGACGAATAAGTGCTACTTTTTATGTTATTTGTTTCCTTTAATAATTTGTTGTGGATTTATTGATTTTGATTAGAAATTAACAAATTTTGATTATTTGATCTTAAAGTAAATCATTTAAAGTTGTGTGTTATCTTGGATCAATTTCTTACTTGACTGGCAGATTCAAATGCAATTTGATTTTAAGTATATTCTAAATTATAGTGAAGAGATTTTTTTTCCAAGTTATAAATTCTCTTCTTGTAGTTTTTCTTCTTCTTTATAATTGCCTTTCTTCTTTAAATTCTCTTCTTATTCCATTCCATACAAAATACCAATCTTTAATCAAGGTAATATACATCTTCGATTCGCATTAGTTCTATCATTCACATTCACCAATCTCATACATATAGCCATCTTTCAGATTAACAAATCGAGGGATAAACCAAAATTTTATATTGTTTCGTTGGTTGCTGTCGAATACTGCAGGACACGAACTATCTGAGATGGGTGAGAACCCAATACGTTTCGGTATTGTCGGATGTGCTGAGATTGCTAGAAAAGTGGCAAGAGCCATAAATTTAGCACCTAATTCCACTGTCTATGCCATCGCCAGTCGCTCGCTTGACAAGGCCTTAAATTTCGCTTCTACAAATGGCTTACAGGATACTGTTAAGATACACAGTAGCTATGATCAGATCCTCGACGATGCATGTGTGGATGCGTTATACATACCGTTGCCCACAAGCCTTCACCTGCATTGGGCAATCTTGGCTGCTAAAAAGAAGAAGCACATACTCCTGGAGAAACCCACGGCCCTGAATACAGAAGAGCTCGATCAGATTCTCGATGCATGTGAGTTGAACGGTGTGCAGTTTATGGACGGGTCTATGTGGCTGCATCACCCAAGAACCGCAAAAATGAAACAGCTGATATGTGAACCAAAGATTTTTGGACATGTAAATTATGTAAGACTTCTCCCACTTTAATTTAAGTTTTCTGTTTAATTGCTTCTAATTTGCAGCTTAAATGCATTCTTTCGTTATTTTCATGTTTCAATTTGGTTTTAATGAAGTTGTAATGTTTTACTTTGGTTTTGAAAATTGGATTATAGAACATTAGGATGCTTCCAGAAAACCAGCAGTAGCATAGATTAACAGATATTATTGTAATTTCAAGATTCACAGCACGTCGACAATGTCAGGCACGAGCCAATTTTTGGAGGACAATATAAGAGTAAAACCTGACTTGGATGCTTTGGGTGCATTGGGAGACCTGGCCTGGTACTGCATTGGAGCCATCTTGTGGGCAAAAGACTACGAATTACCAACACAAGTACGTGCGCTACCGGATTTTACCAAAAACTCGGCTGGCGTTATCTTGTCGTGTACAGCTTCCTTTCTATGGGGCCAATCATCAAGCATAACAACAGCAACAATTCACTGCTCTTTCCTGTCTCATACCTCCATGGACATAGCCCTATCTGGTTCTCGTGGATCGCTGCATGTCTACGACTTCATCATTCCTTTTCAAGAGACTTCTGCTTCATTTGATTTCAACTCAAGTGCGAAGTTTGCGGACCTCCATGTCGGGTGGAACACGAAGCCTGAGGACGTTGAGGTGGCGAATGAGCTACCGCAAGAGGCTTTGATGGTGAAAGAATTTGCAAGGCTTGCCCAGGCGATAAGAACAACGGGCTCTCAACCTGATAGCAAGTGGCCACAGATTAGTAGAAAGACACAGCTAGTGATGGATGCTGTAAAGAAGTCCATTGATAGTGATTGTAAAACAGTATATTTGTAATCTTATTGACAAGGAGGTTGTTCCATAGACATCTAAATTGCAATACTTTTAAGTGAAAACAATATACTTTTTTTTGGCATGTATGTTGGATATAAATTGTAAACCTTTGAATATGCTGCTGTCAATAACCGGTTTGATTTTTAGCCTGAAAAAATGTGAACAAATACTATCTTTGATTCGTTACTATTATTTAGAAGAAGTTATTAGGATTTGATTTCAGGACTTCAATAATCATAGAAAGCATCATCTAGCAATTTTTTTATGTATTATTTATAAATATATATATATATATCATGGTTTAAAAATCTATCTATAACATATATAAAAGTGGGGAAGTGAGAAGAAACATTGACTTCCAATTTTTTTTTTGTTTTTTGTTTTTGTTTTTCAAAATTTGACTTCCTATTTTACCCCTAATATAAAATATTCCATTTATATCTATTTGTTTCATTTTTATTTATTTTATATTTAATTTACTTAATTATAAAAAAACAATAGTCACCATGTATGATTGTGTCTTTTTCATCAAAAGGCATAACTATATACAATTTATTTTAAATTAAATCGACTTAATTATAAAAAGACCATGGTCACAATGTATGGTTGTGTCTTTTCCCTCAAAAGACAACCATATAAAATTTATTTTAAATTAAATTGACTATTATAAAAAGACGATAATCACCAATGGTGATGTCTTTCCATTAAAAGATATAACCATACAAAGAGTTATAACTTTTCATTTAGAGTCAATAAACACATTTTTACAATGTGTCCTTCTACGAATAAAACTAACTAGATTTATTTAATTAATTAATTATTTAATCGCCAATAATATATCAATGGGGTCATTATTTCTTACATTCTTAAAAATACAATGTCAACCACCATGTATGTTTATGTTTTTTTTTCCTTTTTTGTTTAAAGGATGTTTAGTTTTTCATTTTGAGTCAATAGACACATTTTTAATTGATTAATTATTAAATGGTTAATAATATATCAATTGGCTCACAATAATTTCTTATATTCTCTCACTCGATATATGGTTCAATAAATAAAACAATCATGATGTGTACACCATGTACACATGAGTTACTCATTTTACCTTTATGTTTTTTATATTCCATTTGTATCATTTTATATATTTTTATGTCACCCGTACAATTTTTTTTTACTTAATTATACATCGAAATTTTTTTAAGGTAATTATACATTGAATTAATGCGTAAAAAATGATGAATTTATGTCAAATATAAGGAGTATTCATATTTTTATATATCCAGACAATCAATATGACGTTTAAGTATTTAGTTTTCATTATTTTTAATTTAAAAATTGAGATTTGTATGATAATTTTTTTATGTAACCATATGAAATTTGAATTCATGCACATATCTTTTTAATAACAATATATATACTTGCTCTACAACTATATATAAAATAAAATTGTAACGTCCCATTATTTTTGTGATAAAAAAAAAACTTTTATTTATTTTATTTTAATTTAAGTAATTAAAGTTCATTTATTTATTATTAAATTAGAATTTAATAGTTTATTTCATTTTAAGTCATTTTAATGGCTTTATTTATTTAAATACTTTTTAATGGTATTAATAATTATTAACGGGCCAATTAATAATTATTAATCACCATTGGGATAGTTTGAGATGTTCGGGATTCGTTTTAAGCCAAAAGTCTTAAAAGGGCAAAACCGTAATTTTCCCAATTTGCAAAATATCTAAAAACACTATTTGAGCTTCTTCTTTAAATGAGATGTTGACTTCAAAAATTGACCAAATTGCTCATTCTTTCCTCCTCCTTTGCCGTGAGCATCAAAGAAGAAAAGAGAGTTTTTGGTTTTTGTTCGTTTCTTGCCAGATCGACTTGATTCTCGTTCCATTGGAAAGGTATCGGTCCTACGATTCTTTTCCATCTACCCTTCGTACTTGCCGCTCGTGTTTCACGGAATTCTCGGTAAGTAAAGCTTGAAACCCTAAACTCCAAATAGTGTTTTAATGGAGTTTTACTTGTTTTCTTTCGATTTCTTGCCGTGGAACTCGGTGTTTGTCAATTTGGGAGTAGTTTAAGTGTTTTTGGAAACTATCCCATAACCCTAAAACCGAGTTTCAGTCGAAACCCTTTCCGTTTGAAATTTACCCTTTTGGGATTGAAAATGGGTTAGAAATTAATGAATGAATGTTTATTTAAATTCAATTCGGGAAAGGGATTAATGTTCAAAAACCCTAATTATCGATACCCATTGAAATCGGGATTATCGAATTTGATTAAAACCAACTCAAAACGTATTTGATTTGCCAAAAAGCCGAAAAACCAAACCCGAGACTCATTTTTGATGAGAGGGCCGTGGGCCTCAAAAGGGGAAGTTTGGTGGATTTTCGTCTTTTTGCTTGTTTAGTCGTTGTTTAATCGATAGTTGGTAAAGTTATTGATTGTTACGATATAATTCGTTTGTAGGTGTTTTTGAACCTCGTGGTTGATCGCTCCTTCGGACTTAGGAGGAAAGTCATCTTTTAACTAAGGTGAGAATGATTAGTATTTAAAGTAACTATAGAAAGTGGACAAGTATGATGGTTTGAAGAGTTTGAAACTAAGATTAGAATCCGAACCTAAGATTAGAGGGATGTGAGTTAGTGCCCTTAGGATTAAGAGTTAATCCTTTAAGTGAGAACTTAGGAGTTCTCAAGGAAAGTGTTGAATCTTAGAAGATTCTAAGTTAGATTCGTTTCGAAGCTTAGGTTGGATCATTGGAAGTTAAAAGATCCAACTTGTTTTTAAAACGGTTAATAGAACCTCGAATTATTTGGAAGTTTAGAATCCGGAGGGCATAGGTTAATCGTTTAAGTTATGTTTCTAATTTTATTATTTGTTATCGGAGTTCGATCGTCATATCGTTCGTCCGAGATTCTTATCTATTTACTTTAAGTCATTTACTTATGTTCTTTACTTTATGCCATTTACTTTTTGTTTGTGATGGTTATCTTAATTACGCACTTTACTTATTTACGCTATAAAACATCATATTGCATCATACCATATCGCATCATGGAAAATAAGTGTGAAGGTGAGAAAGAATGATTGGGGGAACGATGGGTCCTACGGGATATACCACGTTACCATCATTGAAAGAAAAGAGAAAGTGAGAAATAAATGATTGGGGGAACGATGGGTCCTACGAGATATACCACGTTACCATCATTGAAAGAAAAGAGAAAGTGAGAAAGAAAAGGAGGGTGAATGAACGATGGATCCTACGGGATAGAGACCACGTTACCTCCTCATGCATAAGGGCATATGCGAATCCTACGGGATGCTCTCATGCATTCATATTTATGATTGATGAAAAAGAGAATTGAGATGTTAAATATGATGCAAAGTTTATTTACTTTTATTACCTTTGACATAAAGATGTTGATGGATGAGTATTGACTATGATTATTAGTAATATCATCCTTAAAAAGTATAAATGAAATTACCTAGAGTTTGAATGACTTTATGAGTTAATTGTGTTATAAAAGTTAAAGGATGAATAATTAGACTAAGTGTGCTAATTAGTATCATCAATTGGAAAGTATGAAATAGAATGACCTAGACTTTGGAGAATTCTAGGGAGGATTGTGTCGGAATATTTGGACACAAATCGAAATGCGAGTTTGAGGTCTATCTTTACTTTTTATGCTTATTATTCTCACTGGGCTTAGTTTGTTAGCTCATGATATTACAACCAATTTCAGGTAATGCCTTGGCTAGAGGTCGAGGAAGAGGAGGTGGTGCTGCGTGATCGAGGGATGCTGACCTCGAGATGGACTAATGGATTTGTAAAGTTTATGTCTTATTTTGATGAACTTTAAGAATTTTAATGAATTGTATTTTGTATTTGGCTCCTAAGAGCCTAATGTTGATGTTTATATGATATACATATTTGAACTCCTGATCTTGGACTTAAAGTCCATGTGATTTTATTAGATTTGAAAATTAGGATGTAAACAGGTTTTCGGCATGACAATTTTCAAACAAAACCACGCCAATTTTTCGTAAATTAAAAGACTTCCGCTGTTTTCTCTGAATTTAATTTATTTAAAAGTGACGGGTCATCACAAAAATGATTTAATTTCAATTTTTTATAAGAATATTTCTAATTAAAATATCTGAGATCAAATTATTCAATGATTTTTTTCAATTAATAACTGGATACGTGCAAGGCACGTGTCATGTAACTAGTATTTATAAATATCGTAATTTTCAACAAGTCAATTAAATAGATATTGAATTACATATACTTATAATAAGTGAATCACTAATTTACACATTAATGGTTGTTAATCATTTATTAAAGGAGTAAAAATTACTATATTTATAAATAGTTTTCAGCGATAATATATTAATAAATAGGTGCAATTTCAAATATGTTAAAAAGTTTATAATATTTACAAATTTGTTAAGAAATTTTTTTTTTTACAAAATTGTTAGAATTTCAAAGATTCTGAGTATATGATCAGTCAATCACTATTAGTATATCAATGAAATATTTAGTATATCAATGATAATTTATTAGTTGACTATCACTGATATACTATTATACATAACTGATATACTATAAGTTATTGACTGATATACTAATAGTGCTTGACTGATATACTCGTTTTTTTGAAATTCTAACATTTTTGTAAATATTTTTTTCAAATATTTCACCAAATTATAACATATAAATATTGTATCAAAATCTACGGCAAATTTCCCTTAAGATAATTTGTTTATAGAGTGATACCTCGTTTTCTCCAATATAGAAATCATGTATTTCTTTTCTTGAGTTATTGTAAGAGATGGTCAAACCGTGTATAGTTGAATGGAAATAGATAATTTGTTTATAGAGTGATACCCATTTAAAAATTATGCAATCTTCTCCTAAAGATTAAAAGAATTTAGATTAATTGTAGGTGTTAAAATTCAATCAAATATTTACATATTTTAAAAATTATATACACATATGCCACTTTTCTAAAAGAGGGTTTAATGAATCTTTTTAATTTCTAAATTATACTCATCTTCATTTCTCCATCACCATCTTCCTAAACTGCATCATCTTTTAATATTTCAAAGTGAATTTCCTGAAAATATAACTCACGCTACTTCATTCTGGCCAACTTTGCTTCCATTTCATGACTTCTTATTCTCCCTGAATAGCCACCAGAAATGAAAACCTATGTTTAATCGATACGGCTTCAATTGCTAACGTTGATCACAAACTTGTTGGAAATTCTCCAATTCTCATTGGTTTCGAGGTGACGGATGGTACCGCTGAAGTAGCTCTTGGAGGTGGTTATGGTGATGATGTAGAAGGAGATGGAATTTGAAATGCTCACGATGAATTACTTGTTGCAATTGATGCTCTAGCACTTATCATTTTAATGTAAACATTATTTATTTAGAATAAATTTAAAATGAATAAAATTATATTATTTTAAGAAAATTGTGCATTGTCATACATTTTTTATATATTGCATTCAAGTTACTTAACTACCCCTGAGTTACTTAGATGTAATCTCGACTGGGTAAGTGTTGTTGGGATTGATGCCCTGTACTTATAATTTTATATGAATATTATCTATTGCGAATAAATTTAATATGAATAAAATTATATTCTTTTTAATAGAATCTATGCATTGTCATAAATATTCGATATAATGCATGTAAATTATGTAAATGTCCGGAGTTACTTATATGTAATTATGACTGGGTATGTGAGACATACGAGGATTCAATTCGGGATAGTAACTCAAATAGTCTACAGTAGATGGATAGGGTTGAGGAACATTATCCTAATAACTGTAACGTCCTGTTATTTTGAGGTATAATTATTTTTTTTATCTATTATTATTCCTTTATTTATTTAATTTAAGTTTAATTAGTTTAATTCCGGTAATTTAGAATTTAGAAGTTTTAATCTTTATTTTGGTAATTTTATATTTCAAGTAATTATTTGAACTAGGTGCATTAATTATTATAAAAGGCCAATTAATAATAATTAATTACCTTCTAGCCTAGATTAATTGTGTTGATTAAATTTAAGAGGTGGGTTATGTTTTAAGAGCATGGAGTAATTTAAAAAAAAAAAAAAGGAAAAGGAAAAGGGTCTTTTTGCAAATTGAAAAGTGCATCTTCAAGTTTAGGTGTCTTCTTCCTCATCTTTCATTTGGAGCAAACGAGGAAAAATTAGAAAACACTCTCTCCCAAACCCTCTCTTGCTATAAACCTCCCAAGGCCCGGGATTTTCTCATCCCTTCTCCGATTCGGGTGTTTTTTGGTGCGTTGGATAGATCGGCCCCCGATCTATCTTTTGAAAAAACCTTGGAAGCATTCCTCCAACTTTCAAGAGGCCTAAGGGTAAGATTACTTGTTTTTCCTATTGGGTTTTTATTTCCTTTATTAGCTTTTTGTAAATTTGAGTTGAAATCTTCAATTCCATTCCATGGAACTTGAAGATTTCAAATCAAAGTGTGTTTAAACTTGCTCTTGGGTAATTTTGGCTTAAACATCAAAGAGATTCACACAAACCCAAACCCTTGAATGTAGATTTGGCCAAAATCTTTTTTCTTTTCTTTTCTTAGAATGTAGTTAAATTTTAAAGTATTTTGGTCATAACTTCTTCGTCCGAACTTCGTTTTGAAACCGTGAGGTATCAAACTCTTCGTTTTTCAAAGATCTATCTTTTGAATCAAATTTCATAGTCATCCAAGTTTTGTGGAAAAAGTTATCATCAAAATACCTCTCGACCTATTGGGGGAAAAACTGGGCTTTTTCTTCGTTCGTTTCATTTTACACGTCGTTTGTTGTTTGTTTGTTAATTAATCCAATTAGGATATATTTAATTGTGGGTAATTCTTGATTACTCGCTCGATTGTTCAATTGGGATTTTGATTTCAAGTTAATTGCCAAAGGTGAGGATAAATAGAATTTTACAGTAAATTTAGGAACTAAATTTTTGAACGATTTGTATGATTCGGAAATTAAGTTAAAATTAGAATTAAGTGATTTGAGCATGCTAATTTTATGAATTAATAGGAATCGGGAGTATAGAATTGATATTGGGAATTATGGATTTTACTGGGTTCGAGCATGTTTAATTAGAAGTATGATTTATGTTATGTTCTTGGATGATTTTATTTTGTTATCAAGATACTATGATTAATTGGAACTTTTTACTGAGACTGGGCCTTCCCAACAATGGTTATCTCATGTTCTTGGAGATTATTTACGATATCGAGGTTTGTGATTACTTTGGGCTTTTACTGAGAATGGGCCTTCCAGCATTGGTCCTTAGTACATAAGTCATTTGATGATTTCAGGATTTTTGTTATCGATAGAGTATGGGCTTATGACCCTACACGTTCTCATGTACTTGATTATTATTTCTCTGATGAGATGTTCTGAAATTGGTTCTCTGCTTATATTTGATTCTCGAATTTCTGACTCTATATTATCACACTTGTTTGCATGGTGATGAATAATGAGATAATGCATAGACTACGTGTACTTGCATTGTTTGGTATTATTCATGGTTCGATATATGTATCATGAGACAAACATAGACTACGTGAGCTGCATGAACAGAGGAGATGAATAATGAGATAATATAGTTGTGTGAGCTAGTATTTTCTGGTATTATTCATAATTATTATGATACATATATGTTCTCGACTGCTATACTACGTGAGCTATGCATGTCATTGGTGAGATAACAGGATCGTGCATTGACTGCGTGTTCTTGCACCATCTGACGATTTATTCACCCAGGAGATTCTGGTTCTGGTTCTAGTTCTATAATGCAAAGACTACGTGAGCTTGCATTGTTCTTGATAAGAAAGTAAAGGCTTCGTGAGCTTTACTTGATATTGAAGTGAGATAATGGGATCGTGCATAGACTACGTAAGCTTGCACCATCTGACATTATTCACATGTTCTATATTCTATATTCTATGTTCTATGTTCTATGATCTATGTTCTAAGTTCTATATTCTAAGTTCTAAGTTCTATGTTCTTGGCTTTATGATATTGATCTTGATCTTATTCCTAGTTAAGACTACGTGAGCTTAACTCGTTCTAGATATTTTCCTAAAAGTTAAACGTAAGATTACGTGTTCTGTTTACTAAGAGTTCGGGAGACTTGACTACTTACATGATCTTCATTCTTGTTCTTTATTTTTCTGTTCTTGGGAGAATTGTATGACTTGATGTTCGGAAGTTGGTTTGGGTAGTCAAGAGACAATAGGATTCGTTGGACATAAATTCGGATTGGATTTGGGATCTAAAGTTACTTTCTACTCAATTTATCTTCACTTGGTTTCCCGCTCATTATATTACACTTTTAGGTACGGGATGCGGTCATGGTCGTGGAACTGGTGCAACGTGATTTACAGATCGATTATGATGATGGATAGACTTGAGTCGGTGTAATCCATGGACTTGTTTTTCTTTGTTTCGTTTCGTTCTTATGGATTTTTCACTACAAAATATAAGGGCACTACCGACGCATATGTGCGTCGGGGATGCCTTCACTCCACACTGGCAATGCGTTCACTGGCAAAAAATGTACGTCGGTATTTACGCCGGCAATTAGTTGTCGGGTTTGCCTCTTTTTAGCATCCTTGGCGTGATATTTTTCTATGTCGGGGATCCTTTACGCATCCCTGATGTATCATATGCCGGCGTAAAATAAAATGTCGGTGTTGGATAAGGGCATTACCGGTGCTATGGCGCCGGTAAAGGGAACAAAAAATGGAAAAAGTTAGGGGCATTTCCGGCGCTATGACGTAGGAAAAGGACACAAAAATGGAAAAATTTAGGGGCATTGCCGGCGCCATAGCGTCGGCAAAGGGGATAAAAAGAATGTAAAAAAAGGGATATTGCCAGCGCTACTGTTATTGTTTTAAAATTTTTGTGAATGACCACCTTTCCATCATACTCTCTTCGAGAAAGAACCTCCAGTGCTATGTATGCTAGAGTACCAACAGTTGTGAATGAAGCAAGGATGACTAAAAAGAAATAGCCAACGTGGCAAAATAAGTAAAGACAAAAGAAAGAAAGATCATGCAAAATAAAACTTGTTTTTTGGGTATTTAGTAAACAAGTGTTTCGTGTATTATAATGAACGAAACATAAAAAAGAAAACTAGAAACAAAAAAAAAAGGGGGAAGTTACCTCCTTGTAACGGATTATATTCGGATGTCGAAGCAAAAGAATGCAACAAAAAAACACACTATTTTCAAACTGAGTTTACAATAAAAGGGAAAAGGAGAGAACACGTCAATCAAAACTTTCTAATTTTAAAATCTGGATTCCTAAATATACAAAACAGAAAACAAGAATGAAAACAAAAACCAATAAGACCAATACTAACACTAAAACTAGAGACCTTATGATAATCGAATTAAAAAAAATATTGCTAACAGAAAACTAGAAGCTATGTTATCATATAATCTAAATACTACTAACAGCTAAAAAACACAAAAGCCAAGTTAAAGGTGATCGATCATCTTCATCTCAATATCCTCTTAGTTTTAAAGCTTCCACCTATTCTACAACGGACGCCCGTATCATTAATTGTAAAAGCTTAACAGACTAGAAAACAGAGTACTGACGTTTTTCTTTAAAACATCTCCGTATTGCATAGCTATCAATAAAACCAATATATACATTTGGGCAAAACTACATCACTAATATTTCAGTGAAAAAAAAATAAGCACCAAACAAACCAAATTTCCTTTTCCTAAAGTTTAACTGAAAAGGGAAAAAAAACCATTAACAGCAAAGAAATATTTGCCAAAGGGGGGCATAACCAAAAACTCACATTGTTCCTCAATTTTCACTTCCCTATTAACAGCAAATAAGTAAAAGAAAGATAGAAATAAAATTGTAGATATAGATAAATAAAATAGTTGAAAAACTTACTAATGACCTCAAGAAGAAATTTACACTGGTGATGCTACTTAGCCATAAAAAGTTCAAGCCTCAAGACAGTGAAAAATCTACTAGATGTGATGTGAACAATTCAAACCAATAAATAACTTCAAATTAGTCCTCCTTTATGTAAATCTAACAAAAAAAAAACATTCCTTTATCTTATAGGATAAAAAAAAAGGACATAAATGAATGAGATACATGTAACTTGGGAGCAAATATGAATTTAATTCTAATGTTAAACACCTCAGCTAATCAATAGGAGTGTATAAGCATGACATTCCTCTTTAACAAAAAAATGGTAGAGAATATTGCTATCGAACAATAATGAGGCATTTTAAAGATGGGATAAATAACCAAAACACAATAAGATCCTGAAAAATCCCATGCTAATACAATATCCAAGAAATTATTCATCACACAACAAGTTATTTAAGAAAGAAAAAACAAATAGACTATTATCATCAAGAGAAAGCAAACTGTTACGACCCGACTTATTTATATAAGCCTAGGACGCGAGCACGTAGCGGAAGCGTAAAGTTTAACCTTTCAAACATATAAGTTATTAAAAGTAGTCAAAAAAATTCGGCATGATGTGTACGTAAATTCTTTAACCCAAAATAATACATCAACCTATTTCTTTATAATAACGGCTCGTCGGCCGGTTCAGAAAATCCCAAGGTTCAAAGTATAAACAAAATATGGGTGCACCATTTTCAAAGTTAAAACAAAACATATATATACAAGTTTCAAATATAGACCATAAACATAAGTTTATCTATCAACAACATTTCCCAAAACGATCCTCGGCTCGCATGTCTAAAAGCCATTCCAAAAGCTGCATCACGGGTCATCAACATGCACCACCTGCCACTCCACGCCCTCGTCCCCGAGCATTACCTGAAAGGTGATTTAGAGCACCTTTGAGCATGACACTCATTGAAAACAAAAGAATATGAATGGTGATGAGGTATGGACATAATGAAAGGATGAAATAAAGTAAGAACATGCTTTAAGTACAAGAATGGTATATCAATGGCAATATAGAACACATCAACATAAACCCGGCGTCTTACTACGCCCCAAATCACAAGATCAATTCACAATCCCTAGCCGTAGCTCTTTTCAATCTCAACTTACCTCAACAACTTCAAGCAACCAAGTCATTCTCATTTAATATTTTAAGACTTCTTTACATTCTCTTTGCCACGGTAACCTCATGTATCGTCCAACACCCATACACCGAGACACGGGTTACAACCCCATGGCCTTAATACGATCAAACAAAATGCGTGAATGTTATGTAATGTCATGAAGTGCATTTAACATACTTTCTTTATACAAATAGAATTTAAAAAATGTTGGTTTAACAAACATAGGTGAAACAACATCCCAAGTTAACATATATCACGTACATTATCTACACAATGCACATTATTCATGCAAACTCATGAATCATAATCACACTTTTCTTCTTTCAATACAATGATATCTCTAACCACCTAACATAAATGGGAAATACAACAAATAGGCATAACACATGTTCCCAATTCAGAATAAAAGTCATTGATAAGGTAAACTCAAATATTAAGCAAGTGGGCATGCTTATAAGATCAACTACTCAAAAACATAAACCGGTTTTGAGTTAACTAATGTTCGGCCACATTTTAGCCATTGCCGAGGTTAATATCCACAACCACATTCCTCTTTGATTCACACTCTATCAATCCACACCACAAAAAACATCCACCTTTATCCCCAAACACATTTTAAGACAACTTTGGTTAACGCTTGAAACAACACGCCGGTCACCCTTCCGATTCTTTATGTTCTCACCTTTTCGATTTATAATCGGAGCTTGTTCTTGACCCTTATCCTACATGAAATATTCCATACATATTTAGATGTAAATTATTACATATAAATCAGCCCATGATAATAACAACACGCCTCAAACTCGGTTAGTAGCAAAATGCTTAAAACTAGTCAAGTTGATTACTATTTTTGGCCAAAACGGAAACTAACCCAAGAATCATCAAGTTGGGCTTCCCTTATGTTTCTCATGTATAAAACATACATGTTAAGATCCATTATTTCCAAAATTGATATATTTACACACTTACTCAAGAAATACCCAAAATTAGCTAAGTGTAAAAACTAGCTTTTTAGGCCAATTTTGCTAACCTTTCATAAATCATTCTCTTACCTTTCCAAGTTGTTTTTCATGTGGATTATATATATATATATATATATATATATATATATATATATATATATATATATATAAACACACATACTTTCCAGAAATAATAACTTCAAAGAAAAGTCAAGGATAATCTTACTTTAAAGAAGCTAGAAATTCCAAAACATAGCCATTTTAAGGTGTCATCCAGCATGAATTTATCTATGGTCTTTAGTTCCTCTTTACTTCATTAAATATACTTCTTAAAGCTTAAAACCATCAACTTAATGTCATTTTCCAGATTATATACTCTTACAATTCCAAGCCAAAAACTCAAAATAACAATAAACAAAAGGTTGAAGCTTCACCATTAATGGAGGTTATGTGTTCTTCAAAACCATGGCTTTTAATTCCTTTCTTTCCTAACTTAGGTAAACCTTAACATATGCTTATCAATTGAGAAACATATTTCCAGAAATTTAAAGAGGAAGAAACTCATCACTAAAGCATAGACAAACATCAATCAAGAACACCCAAAGCCATTTCCATGGAACCCTAGAAAAACTAGTTGGGAACTTGGAATTCTTACCTTAGCTTTATAAAACCTAATGGATCTTAGCTTGAATTGGCCTAGGATAAAAAAACCCACCATCAATCCATGAAACCCCAATTGATTTAGGCCTTGAATCATCAATACTTGAGAATTAGAGGAAGAAAAAATTCAAAGAGAAAGAGAAAGGGGAAGGGGCCGATGGTTGGAGAAGAAGAGAGGATATTGATTTTTGTTTTTGTTTTTTTTAAATTTCTCTTAAATCTCCTATTTATAATTTCAATTAATAAAATAAGAATAAACTAATTGCACTCAAGTCCTTCCACCTCTTCATTTTACTCTTCAAGTCCTCCCACCTCCTAAATTTCATTTCAAGTCCTTTTCTCTATCCTTCTTTGCTAACTAGTCCTCCACCCAATAAGATTTTCCATTTAGTCCTTTTTCAACTTAACCATGATTAAACTAACTATGGTTAGCCTTAAAAAAATAAATAATTCAAGAAATAACCTTCCAAATAATTAATAAAAATAAATTACGAATCCGGGACCTTACACACACCCTGTACAAACCATAAATAGACCAAATAAAATTCCAATACCTTCAATAAATCTTCACAAATCTGTCCTAGTAATGATTAGTCCACGTCAAATTACTTGATCAGAGCCTTCTGTAACACAAAAAAGTTATGGGCTTTAAAGACTGAAACTTCTCCAACATAAAAATCTACTAATTCAGATCTGATGATGGGTATTTTAGTTTGGATTGATTTTTTTTTTCTTACAAAAATAAGAGTAGATTCAGGCTTGGGTTTGAATTTTTGGTGGAAAACAGTTGTTGCTTTTAGTGATTTGAGCGTAATAGTTGGTTTTTTATTTTTAGCGTGGGAACTAAAATGACGGTGAGGACTAAGCGGGGGTGAGAAGATGATTTTTTACTTCGACAGAGTTTCAGCAATTCGGGTTTAGGGTTTATTTGATGAACAAATATAAAAGAAAAATAAGATGAAGAAATAAAAACAAATAAAAATGGAGGTTGGGGCTGAGATAATAAAAGGACAATAGAGGAGAGTTAAATTGAGATTACTTGAAAGATGAAACTCTAATCAAAATCAAAAAGCTTGGACAATAGAGCAGCTTATGGCCTCAAAAAGAAGAATTGAAGATTTGGCTAACTTCACATTTTTCTTCAATAGAGGGAGATGGAATTTACCGGAGAAGAAGAAGACAGAGAGAAAGAGAGAGTTAGGGTTAGAGTATTCGGTCGTTTGCTGCTTGGGGGAGAAATGAATTGAAAGCTGTTTTTTTTAAGTTGCATCGCCGGATCAACCTAACCATGCGTGGGCAATGGGCCGACCCATTGCCGACGCAGTTTAAGTATGAGCCGGTATTGGGCTACCATTTCCGGCGCACAGTAGTCTTTCAAGATACGTTGCTGGCGCGTTTTGTGTGCGCCGGCAATGCTGACGCTGGTAGAGCTTATTATTCTTGTAGTGTGTTGAGTTTTTTGAGCAACACTATTTATGCTCACTTGTCTTTATGGATTTCCGGATTTATGAGTTCTCTTACTTTATGTTTGAAACTTAAAAAGGGAAGCACTTCCCATATTTAAATATTAAGGATTTCAGATTTTATTTTGAAATGAAGGATGATATTCTTTAATTACAAGTTTTTAATTTGTTAATTTAAGTCTTCCGCTTGTGCTATCTTTTAAATTCTATTTTAAAGAGTCGGGTTGTTACAATAACATTTTTGATCGGTTCGCTTTATATCGACTACAAATGATGTTATCGAGATCATTCATGTGAGTGATATGAAAGTGGAGATATATTATATAATAACGATTGTAAAAAACTGGACCACGATGTTTGATCAATTCCTTAATAATACACTTTATTGAAAGTTAACAAAACATCACTCAAATTATCAAGTAAGATAGATCTTGTAAAGGGTGGTAAAATTCACCCATCTATGAGCCTGTGTAAGTCGGATCGGTCGAAAAGGCTTAGGCCCAATAAAACCAGTATAGGGAAGAGCCGATCATAAATAGGCTAGAAGGAAGCCCAACAAAGCCTAGTATAACTAGTAAGGAAAAACAAGCCCATGACTCAAGAAGTATATAAGAGATGCTAACCCATCAAATCAAGTAAGTGCACAAATATCTAGACCTAATTTTCTGGGCAGCTTCTTATCCACCAACTAACTTGATCGTCGGAGGGTCCTTGGCCGGTACAACACCGGTGCCCTTTGACCTTTCTTTCCCTTTTTCTGATAATAGAGGCCATCAGAATCAAGTACGTGTCCTCACGTTCTCTGCTGTGAGAAATATCCCACAAAGTTTGGCGCTCATTGTGGGGCGAGTCCATCAAGAAATTTCCAACAAACACTTGATACTCACGCAGTAGCCCTACTACCTGTTGATGACAATCCATGCGATGACACAGTTAGCAAACCAGCGAGCTCGCAACGACGAGGTGTCACAAACCCGCTAAGGAGGAAGCGACGATGTTCAAAATGATAATATAAAAGCTGTCTTAGAAACGGTGGCCATTCTGCCAGCAGAATATAAGCAATTGATATAACTCAACAAGATGCTAATAGAGGAAGTAAGAAAAGTCAAAGCTTTATTTGGATTGGAAGAAGGGAGTGGAGCAGTGCTTCAGGGGGTTGAGAAGCCTAAAACTCCAGACGGTGATGAGGGAGGGCCATCCAGGCCCAAAGTCAACAAGTCACAAGCCAGCCATGGCATCGAAAAGCCACCACGACCAACAAAGGGAAAAAGGCCCTACCACTAAAACTGACTTGAGGGCCAGGCTAACCACCGACGGCACGGAGAATACGTTAACTTGTGTGTTTCTTCTTCCGATAGCCGACCCCAAGTAAGCGAGGTTCCACCCGAAATGAGAACAGATCACACTAGAAGACCCGAAGCAAGGCGCCTTACCAAAAGCAGAGTAAGAAAGGAGATGGTTTAAACAAGTTGGAGGAGGAAGATGAAGATCTGGAGGATAGTTCGGATTCAACCGGTCGAGACCGGAATCGCAAAAAATACCTTAAGCACTCAGACATGAAACAACTTGTTGAGGAAAATGTAATGAAAAGACTATCGAAAAAGAGGGAAAAACCGATGATCCACATCCGAGAGCCAGGAGACTCTCCCTTTATGAAAGAGATCATGTTGGTCGAACAACCACAAAATTTCATCCTCCCAAAGTTTAAAATGTACAATGACACTGGAGACCCGATAGAACATGTAGCGCACTTTGTGAACATGATGGAATCCACATATGTGCACATCACTAACTTGGATGCAATGACCTGTAAAACTTTCCCGACAAGCTTGAGGGGGTCATCCTTGACGTGGTTCACAGTCTAGCTAAACGATTGATTAAAACCCTCTCGAACTTGACCTCGACCTTCCTTAGCTAGTACAGTGTCAGTCAAAAGTGTTGCAAAAACGAACCACAACTTTTACGATGTTCTGATGGGAGAAAGGGAACCTTTGAAGGATTTCATCCTAAGATTCAGGAAAGTTAAGCTAGAAGTTACGAATTGTAACGACTCGAAAGCTGCAACTGTGTTCTAAAACACTTTTAAAAGGTACCCTCTTTAGGACGTATAACGCAGTCTCCAATGCGTAACCCAAGAAAGATTCTGATAATGATGAATAACCCATCATCGATCTCTTCATTTCGAGTAAGGTTCTATTTCTCTTTTCAGCTACACCATTTTATTGAGGTGTACCAGGCGCTGAAAGTTGGGATGTAATCCAATTTTCTACCAACTAGTCTTTGAAATCATAGTCCATATATTCTCCACCACGATCAGATCGAAGTGTCTTGATAGATTTACCTAGTTGTTTTTCAACTTCAGCTTTGAACTCCTTGAATTTTTCAAGAGTTTCTGACTTGAATTGCAACAAGTAAACGTACCCATATCTTGAGTAGTCATTTATAAAAGACCCATAGTACTCATATCCACCTCTAGCCTTTACGTTCATAGGACCACAAAGGTCTGAATGTATAAGCTCTAGTTTTTCTATGGCACTATTTTTTTTCTTACCTAAAAAAGGACTCTTAGTCATATTACCCTATATATAGGATTCACATACTGGGAGTGTACCAAGCTCTAAGTCACTTAGAGGTCCACTTTTAACTAGTCTTTGAATTCCGTTGATGTTAATATGGCCAAGCCTTAGATGCCATAGAAGGGTCCCATCTTTAGAAATTTTACCTTTACTTGTTCTAGACTCTGCAGTCTGGAACAACTCAGTATCATAAAGTGTTGCACATACTAACGGTCTTAGTATATGCAAATTGTTATCTTCTAATCTTGAACAAATAAAGTTTCCATCTTTAAATATATCAACTTTATTAATACCGAAATCTACGATATAAGATTGTTTGCGAATACAACCCAAAGAAACTATGTTCCGGTTTAAACCAGGAACATAATAATCAGTGTTCAAAAAAATAAACATTTTATTGCTAAAAGATAACTTTATATCAACAACAACTTCAGCATCCACCATCTAGCCTGCGCTATTCCTTAGAGACACTTCTTCAGGCTTGATATTCCTCCAAGAGTTACTTTCCTGATAAGAAGAACAGAAGTTATTAGTGGCTCTTAAATCAAGTACCAGATGGATTTACAATCCTCCACATTAAAGGTTTCCAAAAAGAATAAATCATATTTACCTTCTTCATCTTTTTTCTTCTCTTCCAGGAACATGAGACAGTTCATTTTCCAGTGCCCTTCATCATTACAGTGATAGCACTTTCCTTTAGGAACTTCTCCTCTCTTGGATTTTTTGGTAGCTCATTTACCCTTCTTTTTCTAGAACCTCTCCTTCTTATTCTTAGCACCTGAGCTAAAGGCACCATGAGCACGACAGCAACATTTGCTTCCACAGCTTTTGTCTTCTTGCCTTTCAGTAATATAGATTCAAAAGTTTGTAGCTCATTAAGAATTTGGGACATGTTCATGTATAACTTGCTCAAAATATAGTTTCTTTTGAACGATAAGAAGCCATCTGGAAGGGTTTCAAGAATCATGCTGATCTGGCTAGTCTCGTCTATAGTTCCACTATTCATCTCAGCCACATTGAGATGGATCATCATGTTAAGGACGTGTTCCTTAACAGAAGTTCCTTCCTTTATGCAAGCATTCATGATGAACTTGAGAGCCTCATGTTTGACTTGCTCAGATGGCTTGCCAAACATCTCTTGTTCTGATTGCAGCATCTCACATGCTGTAGACAGAGGTTCAAGTTTATTGGATACGACTTCAATAAGTCCAGTCAAGATATAGACACGAGCTTTCTCATTAGCCTTGATCCAGCGATCATAAGCCTCTCGAACCGTTTGATCGGCATTAGCAGGTAGTTCTAGAGGACACTTCTCTAGATTAGTGAATTTCAGATTCTCAATAACCAGAATGGTATTGATGTTGTTTTACCAAGTGGTGAATTTCACCATTCAGTTTTTTAGTAGGAAGAATAGTAATTAGAGAGTTCGACATAATTTGCTGTAAATAAATAAACACATGCTTTAGTAATATAACTTTACATATCCATTCATTCATACTTTTGGCATCTATTAAATGTGAAGTGTGAATGCACATTTAATGAAATTCAAAAACCTTAAAACACAATTTCAATGTCATGGTATATTAGTGTGACAGGAACGATGCCTAAGTAGGCAGGTCAAGGTTCCCTCCCATTAAAATGAGACTTCTCTAAACTAATGAACATCCCCAGGGTATCTCATATCCTACAGTTCTATAGTTACCATGCTTTGGTCAATCGAAACATCTAGATCACTTAAATATTAATTTTGATGAGTGTTACCGAAGGGAGAGTCAAACATAAAAACTCTTAAGCGTCTTTCTAATTGAATCCCTTTGAGTGTTACCCAAGTTTTAGATCGTTTAAAGTTATTTTAATGACTGCCACCGAAGGGAGTGTCAAACATCAAAAGCCTTAAAAATCCTATCTTGAAGAGAATCTCTCGGGTATTGATTCATACGGTTACTTTTCAGAAGGAATGAGTGAAGAGTTACTAGCACCACAGGAGCCTTATATGAATCTCACACATTGATTCCAACTTGGAGACCGTAGGACTGGTTGTCACTTGTCCTTCTCCCACTTAATATAGCTAGATAAGGCTTTAATTTAGATATACACAGTCTACCTCTAATATCTAAGTTCAATATAACTTATAGTAGCTATTATAAATTGGTTAGATTGATTTTAATGTGATAGCCAAGTGATTAATCTCTATTAATCCTAACACATTATGTACCGTCTCAATGAAGTAAATTATTAATAAAATATCACTCCCAGATCGCTCCCAGTTAGAGGGGTCCCGTGTTAATGGAACAATTAAATAACCTCTTATCTAGGGCACAACTTTCTCGCAAGAGTTCTATTTAAATTAATAAACTCAACTTCATCAATTTTTAATTAATTAAAATATTGGTTACTAAACTCTTTTAGACCAATTTAATTAAAACAGAAAACATGCTACTAGAAATTACTAATTAACCCCTTAATTAAAATTCTAGCATATAAATATAACATTTATATTTACACAAGGCATGAGCATAATAACAATAATCTCTATTAATTATGCATGATCATGGTGTTTATGCATGTATGATGGGAATAATTATTTATGACATACATTATGCATGAATAATTACTATTTAGATATATAAAATATATAATAAATAAATAAGCAATTTGGGTTGGGAAAATATTGGCCAAATCTATGAAAATTAAAATCTATAACTAAATATAATAAATTTTCATCACGAACATCTCTAGGATCTCTCGAAAAATGAAAACTAGAAAAACCATGGGGCACATAGGGTTTTAACCCTAGGCGTCGTCACCCCTTTATATATATATATATATATATATATATTTTAATTTCGTAAGCTGGTAGTAGATGCGACGGGGGGCAGCGCTGCCGCTGTGGAGATGTCCTCCGCCTGCGATACCGGCCAGGATCTAGTTCACTTTTCTTTCCTTCGTCGTTTCGATCGATATCTCCATATGATTAAAATGATTACAAATTTTTCCTATACAAAACGAATGAGTTTACAAAATTTCTAGGAAAGAAAACCTAGGCCAATAGTTCTAAATTCAAACAAAATGCAAACCACATATTTTAAAACTCCTTTTAAAATAGTTTTTCCCATCATAACAAAAAAAAATTAGAAAAATATTATAGAAACAAGACTGCTCTGATACTAGTTGTTGGGATTGAGGCCTCTATAAAAAAGTTCTCAAGTGGAAATCCCAAGGATCTTTCCTTGCAGTATAATATTATTCTAAAAGTAATGCATTAATAGAAAACTAACCCTTGTAGAGAAGTGTTTGGTTCTTCCTCGTTGTTCTTGGTTACGATCCTGGGACCACCAAAAAGTTCTTCCTCACTAAGCATAAATGAGAATTGGTGCGTGGGCACTATCCTCTTTGGAAAAAAGAAGAGGGAAGAAACCATACCCTAAGGAGCAGCGGCAGAGAGAGAGGGAGGAGAGGAAATTTTCTGAGCCTTTTCTTTTGCTCTCTTAGTTGTCTGTTTTGGAGTCACCCCAAGGTTTCTATTTATAGGAAAACTAAGGCCTCAGAAAATCTTTTTAATATCTTTTAATTATCAAATAATTAAATAAAGATATTATAAAATATATTTTGAATAATTAAGATATAATATCTTTTTCCATAATAATATATTCCCATATCACAATTTAAATTAATCCATTAATTTAAATTAATTATCCCATATATTACTCATTTAAATTAATCATATTAATTTAAATTAATATATTCCATATATTTTAAACAAAATAAAATGCAAATACTTGATTAAAATTAACCAAAGTGGCGTGTGACCCTACCCATGGGTCACACTCCCACATCATCATCATCATGACAATATTGGGCATTTTATTTTATTTTTCTTTTTAATTTAATAGAAAAATTCCATTAAATATTTAAATAAATAAAACTCCGTTTATTTATTTAATTCCTCTTTAATATGACTACCTCAAATTAAATATTTAAATAGTCTCCTCTATTTAAATCCCAATTAATTTTGGACAACTGCAAAATTAATTTAATTAAATAGACTCCTCTATTTAATCTCTCTATAATTAAATAGACTCTTTTATTTAATAAATTATTAAATAGACTTCTCTATTTAATTTCACCATTAAGTAAATAATTAAATAGACTCCACTATTTAATTTCATTTAATCAATCAAATAGACTCCTCTATTTGTATTTGCCTTAACTAATTTGATAACATCAAATTAAATACTTGAAACCATTTTTCCAATGAAATTAATTCATATTAATTTATGTTCTCAATTACATGCGTTAGTTCAGATGACTTAATGGACCTATAGAATTAAGCTCCAATGATCTAGAATTACATTGATTAAACACCTTTAATCAATTAATTAGATAACTCCACTAAATATCTAGAGCAACACTCTTAGTATTATAGACATAGTTATGTCCATTGCAAATTAAAGTTTTGTCTTTTGTGAACAGGAGTTATATTGAGCGAACTATATCGAGTCACTCTCACCTATGCAAATCAAAGATTTGTCTCTTACGAACAGAAGTATGTAATCCACTCAGGATTAAGATCAATTTTACATGATCAACCGACTCATATACGAAGTATCTTTCTATAACGGCTTTACCAGAAGACAGTAAGTATATCTTTGTCCAATCTACTACAATCTCTATTGCAGCAACACCCCCACTCATATGTCTCTACATGAGATCACTTGTGCCAATTCACAAGTGGGCTGTAACGTCTCAGAATTTTGAGGTGAAATTTTTATTTATTTATTTTATTATTTTATTTAAGTAATGCAGTTAAATTTATTTTAAAGTTAATAACTTAGAACTTAGGAGTTTTATTTACCTCGAGACCTTTATTTCCGATTTTCTTATATTTTAATGGTTCGGGTCATTAATGATTATTAACGGTACAATTAATAATCATTAATCACCTTTAGTTAGTTTATTACTATAAGTGGTTAACTAGAACTAATTACGAGTAAGGGACGGGTTCCGTTAAGAAGAAAACTTAAAGGAGAGCCTTAGAGGGGTAATTTGGTAAAAGCTCCAAATACTTAAAATACCCTACACTCATCTTTTTACTCTTCATTTCCTCCAAAAGACAAAATTTAAAGGAAAAGCCCCAAATTCACCCCCCCAAACCCAAGGAAACAAGGAGAGAGAGAGAGAGAGAGAGAGAGAGAGAGAGAGAGAGAGAAGTTGTCGTATCTTCGCCGTCTCTCTCCCGTTTTCGTCGTGCCTTACCTCGTTAGAAAGCTCTCGAGAAGTAATTTATATCCATCCCATCCATTGAGTTAATCTATCCAAGTCCCAGAAGCTATAAGGTGAGTAAAGTTTCAGCTTTATGGGTTTTGTTGATTTCCAATTTCCATCCTTGATCCTTGCTTCAAATCCTCTTCCTTTCTTTTGTTGATTGTAAGTTTGAGCTAAGAAAATTCACCTAAAATTAAGGCATGTTTTCCATGATCTAAAAACCGAATTGAAAGGAAACTAGACCCCCTTGTAACACCCCAAAACTGTGGCTACTATGAGGGATTTTACCACGCGTTATTTTTTTCTTTTCATTTTGGGTGGGAAATTCATGTCCTAAAGCCTTCATTTATGTTATCCATTGAAATTATCATGCCCTAGACTACTTGAAGCCAAACTGAATTGATTATAAGTTGTCTAAAAGCCAGTAATTTATTATTCCAAAAATAGGGGCTGCTATGTTGTTCTTCTTTTCAATCTTTAGCGGGTTGTTTTTGAGCATTGTTTATAATACGGTGTTAAAAGTTTATTGTTTCGCTAAATTAATTTACTTTAGGTGTATTTAAATTGTAGGTTTCAAGCATCGTACGTGAATTTGTGCATCTGATGGGTTTACGTCGACTTCTTCTACAAGGTGAGTTTAAAATGGGTGTATGTGGTCTTATGACCATTTTTCATTAACGTAGTTGTTTGATCGATTTTAAGAGGGTAATGTGAGTTTATGACCCGAAAGGGGAAAAAGGTGGGTGAGTTAAGACTTGGAAGTGTAGTGAAGGTTTCACCAAATGTTCATGTCTAGGAGCTTAGCAAGAATCCGGGATTTGAGATTGTGATATTTGGAGCTCATATGGAAAGTTTAAGGACATTTTGGGATTGCTCGGGGTTGTTTGGGAGAGAACTTTACCTTGGGGTTATTTGAGGAAATTAGAGTTGGTGGAGAATAGAAATGGGACTTAAGAGGATTTGTACCTTATGCCGTAATGGTGACTAACTCCTATCGTATGTACTTTCCCCACGTGTTCGGGGGATTGTGGAATGGTTTGGTTGAGATTAGAAACTTTATTATGAGGGGAGATCATGTGTGAGTACTTGAATCACGATGCGAATGGAAACGAAAGAAAACGAAATTGTGAATGATATGTGCAATGAAGGGTTTGAATATGTAACGCCCCGTTACAAGGTAAGATTAATTTTGAATTAAATTAATCATTTCTTTAATTTAATTAACGGGTTTGGAATTATTGATAAATAATCTGTTTTTATTTATTTAGGCTTTTGGGTGACACTTTATGATAAGTGTCACTTTTGTAATTAGTGAAGTGTCTTGGAATAGGAGATAGTTGATGATGTGGCAAGTTAGCCCAAAACCTAATTTTTAACTAAGGAAAAGAAGAAGAAAATTTTTTCCTCCTCCTTCCCCACACCCTTGCCGCCGCCCCCTTAGAGAAAGAGAAGAAGGAATCCGCCGTTTCGTCTCGTTCTTCGTTTGATCGTGAATCGGTTTTTGATTTCAAGCATTTTGGGAATCGATTTTGGACACGAAGGTAACGAAAACTCTCCTTCTCTTTTCCTCCTTGTTGCCGTGAATGCCTTTGATGAGTTTCCGTCAATTTGTTAATTAGGAGATCGGTGGAATAGCACGGAATCGAAGAGGGAAAATCGGAAGCCCTTTTCTTGAAATTCAAGTGACGGGTAAGCATTCGTGATTGATTATTCAATCATTTAAATTATGGAATTTAATTATTTATTCTTCATATGAACACCAAAAACCCTAACCCTTGATCCAACCTCCATCGATTTTGATTGCCGATACCTAGAACCATCAAGATCGATCACCCTAGCTACGAAACCGCGACCGAACCACGTCCCGAAGGCCATGGTCAGCCGCGGCCCACACACCCCCCATGCCCCCAAATTTTAGCCAATTCCCTTCGTCGTTTGTTTTTCGTTCGTTGATCCATCGAACCCCAAACCTTTTGTATAAATTTAGTATATTTCAATTTGTATTTTAAGTATTTTAGGACCTCCGTTTCAGGTCTGGTTCGTCAAGGGAAGTAGCGTTGATTTTGGATTTAAGTGATTTCGAGGTGAGTTAACGGTTTATTCGTTGGTGGGGTTTTAGAGAAATCTAAGGCCCTTACAGTAGATTTTATGTTTTAATATATTTAAATATGATATTCTGGAGCCTTAGGAAGTGAACGCATAATGCAAACATCGAAAAATCATTTGGTGAAAGAATTTTTCGGTTAGAACTAGTTTAGTCGTTTTTTGCAGCTTTTTGATGTTTTTCGATTCTTTTTGTTTGTGATTGATTTAGGAGTTAATTCTGGAATATTATGGAGTACTTTATGATGATTTGGCATGAGATTTGAGTTGAGTATGATTAGGAACGAATTATTAGTTTGACGATTTTCGGCAGTTTTATCGTAAAGATGTATTTTGCATGTTTTTAATTAAACCTTTGAGCTTCTGTATTTTTACTTTCCTTGCTGATTTTGAATGAACATTATCTATAGGATAATGTAAAGAGATTGTGGAATGATGGCTTGACAGGTGTGTTAAACTAGTATGAGGCTACGAGCTCATACTTAGTAAAAATAAATAGTTATGAGAGTGAGCTTATAACGACTAATGGACGTTGCTTGTATGAACGATCCATTAGGGGATTAGTTATGGTTACGACTATAACTAAGTGCCTAAGAAAGGTTTGTAGTCCCAAGAGACCGCCTTCTTAGTGGATGGTTTGAATGATTGTTTGATTATGCTTGTTAATTTAGAGTTGGCTTATGTTTTGGATTGGGATGTGTATTGGGAGGATTATTATGAATGTTGGTCTTGGATATGGGATTCGTTAATAATTGCCTATTCATGTAAAGAGATTGAATGTGAGGTTTAAGTGACGTTTTGTGTGAAAGAGACATTGGAGAGTGTTGAGTGTTGGGACTCGGTATAAGTTGTTAGAGACTATTTAAAACTTTACCTTCGTTTAGATCGTTTTCTCGCTGGCTTTAGCCTCACAGTGCTATTTGTGGTTTCTTTTCAGGTAACAATGGACCGAGAGGTGGCGGTTGATGAAGGGGAAGAGATGAGGGTTCATGTCGTGGTGGCTAGCCAATGCATCTTTTATTTTCTTTGAGATTGAGAAAAAAGCTCTTGAATTTTATTGACTATATTATGTTTTTTGTGAGATTTGAGACTCATGTTAGTTTTTGAAACACTTTGTTATTTGATTTAGTTCATTGTTTCTTTTTGTTTTATAGATTATAACTCCGGAGTTGTTGATTTTATTTAATTGACTATTTGGTTGAGGATTTTCATATTTTTCAATAAATGTCATTTATTGAGTCTTTCGCTGCATTAATTAAGTTTTGTTTTAAACTCTGAAAAGTCGGGTTGTCGATATACCAAGTGACTTGAGAGTATATTGGGAACCTAGGATGAAACAGGTCGGGTTGTCAATATACTTGTGATTGATGAAATATCGGGGACCTAAGATGAAATAGGCTGGGTTATCGATATACTTTGTGATTAATGGAAATGTTGGGGACCTAGGATGAAACAGGTTGGGTTTTCAACATACAATGAGTATAGTGAGTCGGGTAATGATACGAGATGTGGTAACCAGTTGTTAATGGAAAAATGTTACGTTTACTTTTGTGCAAGTGCTAATTCCGTTTAATGCCATACCATATTATGTTTTTTACTCTATGTATTTTGAACTATGAATGTTTGGAAATGATTGTCGATTTGGAGTTAAGAATGAGAAAGAAAAGAGCGTGTCAAGCCTTGGACACAACTTCCGATATGAAGTTGGTTCATAGGATTACATGCCTCCATTTTACTCTCACTAGCATTTTTATGCTAATGTTGCTACACTTTACCTTTTTCAGGTACTTTTAGGGGCCGAGGCCGTGGTAAAGGTGGTGGTGCCGCGTGATTGCGAGACGATCGCGTTAGGACTTGGACTTCTTTCTTTTGGGCATTCTAGAGAATGCATGGACTCTACATTGATTTACATTTTGCATACTTTACTTTATATTATTTGAGCTCATGAGGGCATTTACGATTTCTGATGTATTTGTCCATTTTGAGACTTAATTAAGAGATGCGCATTTCCTTTGATTTACTGCTTTTCTACTTAGGACTCTCTATACATGTTTTGGGTAGTCCGAAAAATAAACGGCACCATGCCGATTTCCGCTGCTTTACTCTATTTTAAAATATACACAAAAATTCGGGTTTTTACATGGGCCGTGTTAGTGGTGTTACCAGAAATAAGGCACCCAACATTTATTCATATACCATAGACTTTTTGAGTTACAACTTAAGTGAATCTTCTGGCATCACATGCTCACTTTAAGTTATCATCAGTAACTCTGGATCTTATGATGAATTACATTTATTAAATAATAATAAATGACAGTGTAAATATTACTAATTAATAACTCCTTTATTTATTTATAGTTTAATTGGATTACATAAGATTTAGGGTAGAAACCCCAGCAAAAAGAAGAGGCACTATCCACAACCCAGTCAGTCATCGGCTCATGGACATTAAAACTCTCATCAACACAGTAAAGAGCATGCGTGACCATATTATCCTCTGAGTTATTGCCGTTATCTTTATGATCTTGTTTCAGTTTTTTACAGTCTGATTTCTTGTAACCCTTCTTGTGGCAGTAGTAACATTCAATCCCCTCATTCCATGTACCTTTACGCATAATGTTGTTACTTTGATTGCCTTTTCCTCTACCGGTATACAAAGCAGTACCACTATTAGAGGCCATACCTGAACTCTTCAAGCGAATTTCTTCTACAAGAGCAGCATCTCTGATATTTGCAAAACAAAGTTTCCCTCTTCCCTGAGAATTAGTGATAGCAGTTTTCATAGTAGACCAACTATCAAGTAAAGATGCCAAGAATGCAACAACAACCATACAATCAGTCATTTGAAACTCTACAGCAATTAACTCATTTATGCGAATGTTGAATTTATTCAGATGATCTTCTAATGGTACATCATTAGCCATCTTCATATGTAACGTCCCGTTATTTTGAAGTGAATTTTTTTTTTATTTAATGTTATTATTTATTTACTTATTTCAATTTAAGTACTTAGTTTAATTATTATTTTTGTAATTTCGATTTTAGTAGTTAATTTCGCTCGAACTTCTTTTTAATCGTTTTAATACTTTAAATTCGCTTCGGTGACATTAATAATTATTAATAGGCCAATTAATAATTATTAATCACCTTTAGATTAATTTAAGAGCTTCGGGTTTCAATTTATAAATCAAAAGTCATGAAAGGACGCAACCGTCATTTCCAAAATTCCTAAATATCTATTTACTATTCACTTCATCTCTTTAAATTTCCTTTGACCCAAAAGTTGACCAAAAACTCATCCATTTTTCTCTCCAAACTCGAGCAACAAGAGGAAGAAAAGAGAAGAGGAAGAAAGTGTCGCCCCGGCTTCGTTTCTTGGCTGTTTTGCGTGATTTTGGATGCGTTGGAAAGCTCTCGCCGAGACCTTTCTACCCATTCCATTCTTGGAACGTTTCCAACTCTCTAAGGTAAGCCCTAGATTTCGAATTCTCATAGTATTTCCATGGAAATTGATTCAAGCTTTTGAGTTCTTGGCCAAAACTCTCATCCCTTTCCAATTTTGTTGTTGAATGTTGATGGAAAACTTATTGGGTAACTATTACTTGACTTTCCCTTAACCCTAAAACTGAGTTTCAGTCGAAGCCCTTACCGATTGAAATTTACCTTTTGGGGTTTGATTATGGGTTAATTATTATTGAAATAATGTTTATTGTAATTCAATTCGGGAAATGACATATTGTTTAAAAACCCTAATTATCGATACCCATTGAAATCAGGAATATCAAAATTGCTTGAAACCAACTCGAAACACATCTAAATTGCCTAAAAGCCGGAAAACCAAACCCGAGACCCACTTTTTATGGGGGGCCCGAGAGCCTCATGTTGGGGTTTGTTGAGTTTTTCGTCGTATTGTACACTTAGATATTGTTTGATCGTTATGTGGTAATTTATTGATTGTTAGATATAATTCTAATTGTAGGTGGTTTGAACTTTGCTTGATCGCTCTAACGGAGGTTGGGAGCGAAATCTTATTTGGCTAAGGTGAGAATAGTTAGGATTTAAAGTAATTTTAGAAAGCAAATAAGTATAATGATTTGTAGAATTATAAACTAAGACTAAGATTTGAATCTAAGATTAGAGGGAAGTGAGTTAGTGCCCTTAGGATTAGGAGTTAATCCTTTAAGTGAGAACTTAGGAGTTCTCGAGGAAAACATTGAATCTTAGAAAATTCTAAGTTAGATTCGTTTCGAAGCGTAGGATGGATCATTGGAGGTTAGAAGATCCAAACTTCTATATAGAACGATTAATAGAACCTCGGATTATATTGGAAGTTTAGAATCCTTGAAGGAATAGATTAATCGTTTAAGTTATGATTTTTACTTTTATTAATGTAGAGGAGTTCGATTTACATATCGTTCTTTCGGGATTCTTATCTATTTTACTTTATGTCTTTTACTTTATGCTTGTTTCGGCTACTTTAATATTCGCACTTTACTTTATTTATTTTGTGCAAGCATATGCATAACATCTTGCACCATAACATCTCGCATCATTGAAAGAAAGTGAAAAAGAAAAGAAGGGGGAGAATGTTGGACCCTACTGGGAATGTCCGCATCACCTTCAGAAAAAGAAAAGAAAGTGAAAAAGAAAGAAGGGAGAATGTTGGATCCTACGGGGAATGTCCGCATCGTCTTCAGAGAAAAAGAAAAGAAAGTGAGAAAGAAAAGGAGGTTGAATGCGATCCTACGAGACATCCTCATTACTTTCTCATTCATAAGGTTGAATATCCTACGGGATGTACCTATTATCTTCATTCATGCATAAAGGGCGAATGCGAATTGTACGGGATGTCCTCATTACCTTCATGCATATGATCGATGGAAATATATATCATGCATAAAGAACCGAAATGTTTTATTTATGTAAAGTTTATTTACTTTTCTTATTTATGTTCTAACAAGTTAATGGATGAGAATTTGACTACGAGTGTTAGTAATATCATCCTTTGGAGATTATAGAATGAAATTACCTAGAGTTTGGAGAACTTTAGGAATGATTGTGTCAGATTGATTGGACACAAATCGGAATACGGGTTTGAGGTCTATCTTTACTTTTTATTCTTATTATTCTCACTGGGCTTAAGTTGTTAGCTCATGATATTACAAAAATTTCAGGAAAATGCCCTGGCTAGAGGTCGAGGGAGAGGAGATGGTGCTGCATAATCGAAGGATGACGACCTTGAGATGGACTAGGTTGATTTAAAGTCCATGGACTATGTTTTGTGAATATTTCACATATTTTGGAGTTGTATATTTGTAAATGGCTCTTAAGAGCTTTTGTCTTTATGTTTATGATTATAATCATTTTGAACTCCTGGATAGGAACTAAATGTTCCTTGTGTATTTTAGATTTTGAAATTAAAATGTAAACAGGTTTTGGCTAGCCAATTTTCAAACATAATCACGCCATTTTTCTTAAAATATAAAGACTTTCGCTGTGTTTTCTAATTTAAATTATTTAAAAGTGTCGGGTCGTCACATCATATGCACTAGTTGAGAGTAGATGTATATCTTGTTGTTGATGGTGGGCTGTTCATACATATTAGATAAGGTTTTGATCAATCCTACTGTAGTTGTCTCTTTTGCCACATTATGGGTAACATTTTTTGACAATGTCAATCTCACAACTTCCAACACTTGCCTGTCTAATAGCTTCCATTCTTCATCGTTCATACCCCCTAACTTCTCTCCCAATGGCACATGCAACTTCCTGCTAAACACGTAGTCCTCAATCTGCATCATCTAGAATGAAAAATATGAACCATCAAATTTTCCGATCCCAATATCCTTTGTGCTATCCATCGCTCTTTTCACAAATCCCCTTAACCTAAAGATCTGATACCAGTTGTTGGGAATTTGAAGGGCTTTTAAATCTCTAAACTCCCTAATTAAAGAACGATAAATAGCAACAAAAGAATAAATAAAAGCGAGAGAAAAAAAAACACGAGAAATTTTATACAGGTTCTCAATTAGTGCATCCTATCTTCTGTAAATTTTGCAGGTTCTGCTATGAAAATGAAGAATATAATGGAGATGAAAAATAGAAGTTTATAATTGATTATAGCTCTCTATTTTCTCTAAATAATGAACAACCCAAATAAACCCAATTTGGATTTTTGACTCAATATCGCCTACTGCCACTTACGAAGAAATTAAAAGGAACGCCGCAACTTTTAATTTTCTCTCGCTTGGTCATATGTCTTGCTTCAACATAATATATATCTCTTTGTGGGGGGGAGGGGAAAGATTCCACACCACAAAAAATAAAGCCGTCGTCTCGTTGTTTTTTATAAGGAAAGGTAGATGTCCAATTGCATGATGATATCACCATTCACCACCTTTAATTTAAACTAGGCAATAAAAAAACATATTCATGGAGGATTATATTAATATGGGTTGTAATTAGATGATAATAGGCTTGAACTCTAATTGTTGATTTGGGTCTAAAACCCAACATGCTTCATTTGTGATCTTTTCTCCCCTCCTCAAGCATTGTGGTTTCTCTCATTTTCACTCTCTAGGGTTAGTTCTAGTATCTCGATTCAGGTTAAGTTTGATTAAGTAAAGGGTACGTGTAATCTTGCTACTTGCAATTGTTGTATCCTATGAGGCAAATATTTGGTTGATATCAAGCACTGATGAGGGGTGAGTATGCTTTAAGGACACTTTGTGACACATAAACTCGAATTTGATAACTATAGTTTTAGTTATTGAGTATTTCATGTGAATTTATAATATAATTTTTATTATCGATTAGCTCATATTCTAATTTTATTATTATGAAAATTTTCAACCTCATCTATAACAAACCGACAGTTTTTATATAAAATCAACTAATGCAACAGAAGTGCTATCAAAATAATGAATATATCATGATAAGAAATTCATTTCAATGCTAGCCCCAGAGCTCATGGTGTCTAAATACATAAAAAATATAATAAAATCGAACCACTTGAGAGTTAAAAGTTTACAAATCCAAAAGACAAACAACTTAAAACAATGAAAAGCTTTTCAAGTGTGTCAATACAAAAGATTCTAAAAGCATACAATAATCCCTAAGCCAACAATGTCGTGATCATCAAGCGTTGTGGGCACCTCTAAAGTTAGCGGAAAAACATTTGGTGTAGCACCATTAGCAAAACTCGCTAGTGAGAGATGAACTAAGACCCATAGATTATTTAAATACTAACCAAAGAACCATTTGACTTGTAGACACCCATTTTCGTCCGGTAATATTTAAAATTAACAAAATTTACATATTTCAAAAAAAAAAAAAAGGACTTTGGTTTGAAATGTGGTGTTTTCTTTGATATGATTTGTTTAATTTGGATTTTGAAAATAAAAATTTGAATTTAAATTAGCATTTTAAAAATTGATTTGAATTGAAATTTAATTTTAAAAGATTTGGAAAAAAAGAGTTTTAAATGAGAATCAATTTAAACATGGAAAAGATGAGTAGGAAAATTATTTTATGAGTTGTCAAATTAAATAAGATATTTTTTATAATTATGGGAAAAAATAAAAGATTTTATTTTATTATGATTTTTCATTAATTAAATTTTCCTTGTTTGCTTTTCCCCCTTGGCTATAAAAAAGACCCTCCTACAACCCTAAAAGCACACAAAAAAAAAAACCGAGCCTCCCTAATCTCTCCATACATAAATCATTCAGAAGAACCTCCCTCACTTTCATCTAAACCAACCATTCATAAGAGCCTCCCTCCCTCTCAATAGTAAACCTAAATCCCTACCACCAAACCTTTGAGTCTCTTTTTCATCTTCTTCATTCATCGTCGGAATTCGGAGCTACACATTTGTAAGGTTCTATCAAACCAAGGTAACATCTTTTTCCATTAAAAATGTAGTCATTCGTATGTTACTGTTTTATTTTATTTGCTTTCGTGATTTTTTTACATTGATTTAGATTTTTTTGAAATTTTTATTTGAAAATAAACTTAAATATGAACCAATAGAAAAATGAATCGACTCATTTGGATATGTGGTTATTAAGTTATGATTTTTTAAAGTTTAGTATTGAAACCGATTTACTGTTTCGGGATTTTTTACACACCTTGTCATTACATGATTTTTCGGTTCTGATTCTTTGAAAATAATTATTTATGATTATTTTTCTATAAAACTAGACTCGTAAATAAAGATTTAGGAACAAGAATCACCCCTTTTCGATGAGTATAAAAAAAGATATGATTTTTCAAAGTTAGTGTAAAATCTGCAGAAATTTGTGTATAAAACCGAGAATGAGGAATGTTTTTGACATAAAATCTAATTTTATTTACAAGTGTACATACTTTTTTATTTTAGTAATCAGTCATAGATGAAATATAAAATATTTAGAAGAAAGAATCAAGTTAAAATATATTTTAGTTAAGAAGTTATGAATTTCCAAAGTTGATGTGTTTTGTTTGGAATAATTATGCTAATTTTATTGGTTTGCCTTATTTGTAAAATTTGATTGCCATATTTTGTGTTTACTACATTCCTTTTTATTATCTTCATATTAAGGTCATAATTTAATGAATTTGTATAAATATTATATTGATCATTATTGGATTTCAAAAAAAGAAAGGAGTTTGAATTTATTAGGATACTAATTTTCCAACTTCCTAAAAGACATAATTTGATTAAATTACCAAATTTTTAAATATAAAATTGGAATTAATTAGGATACTAATTTTTCAAATCATAAAAATTTTAAATATAAAATTGAAATTAATCAGGATACTAATTTTTCAAAGCATAAAAATTAACAATTAAATTTAAATATAGTAATTGGAATTAATTAGGATACTAATTTTCCGAAGCATAAAACTTAACAATTTAAATAAAAATATAAGATTTGGAATTAATTAGGATACTAATTAGGTAATTTTTCAAATCATAAAAATTAACAATGAAATTTTAAACATTAATTGGAATTTATTAGGGTATAAATCTGCCAACTTTCCAAAACACAAAAGATTAATAATATAAGCCTTAAATAAAAATTGAAATGTATTAGGATAATAATTGTCCATATATACCATAAATAAAAGATTTTGTCAAATAAATTTTCCTATTTAAAACCTAGGGGCTAAAAGTGAAACTTACCCTAAACCTAATATTTAGTTAAATAATTTTAATAAAAAAGATAAAAATTTATATTTAATTCAAATATTCATATTTAAAACTTAAACACAAAAAACAAACAAACAAACAAATCGTTTTCGAAAACTCCGACGACAGAATATGGGGGCGTTGGGATACCATGCTCCTAAACATTCTTGAGGTAAGGAATTTTTCTCGGGATACTGAGTTAAATTCCCGACAACATTTTTCCTAATGGTTTTATGCCACTCATACTTATTTAATCATACTTTATTATTAGGGGCTCTTGCAAAAATAGCAAAAATATGTTCAATATATGTAAAAATAGCAGTAAAAAAACATATTTGCAAAAATAGCAGAAAAATTAAATTCACAGCTATAATATTACAAATTTGCCACTAGTAATCAGTGATTAGTAATCACTGATTCACTGATATCCTGATATTTTATGAAGTAATCACTGATAACCACTGATTATTTTATAAGTTATCACTGATATCTCTGATCACATGAATGTGGGTTTTTAAAAATCTGCTATATTTGCAAATACTTTTTAAAAATGCTATATTTATAAATATTGCTAAAAATTCTGCTACCCAATGAAATTTCCCTTATTATTAAAGTATTGATTAATAAACATGAGACATTTAAAAAATAACCCAAAAAAATATTTTTGTTTATAGATAAAGGCTTTTTCAATAATACACCAAAATAAAAAAACAACAATCGTTTTTAAACGAACATAATAGGGTGCTAATACCTTCCCTATGTGTGAATGAACTCCCGAACCCATTTTCAATAGTTAGTAGACCATCCTTAGTTAATGACCAGGTGACTAATCACACCTAATTTAGAAATCCAATGATTAGTGGCGACTCCCTCTTTTTATTCTTCCACGTCGCGTTTTCGTAGCGACATGACTCCCAACCAACCCATTACTTAAACAAGTAAAAATACATCAAAATGAATTAACCTCATTATCACTTTCTCAATTCCATACTCAATTCATATTCACGTTCTCATTTCCACGATATCTCATAATATCTCAATTTCCACAATATCTCATAATATCTCAATTTTTACAATATCTCATATCATCTCAATTTTCACAATATCTCATAATCCACAAATCACACACAACAAGCATCAAAGTGTAATGCTCAACTGTCTTACATTGGTACATATCCGGGATTCACTGTTCCCTTTGAGATTGTCCTTGGATTTGCTAACCCACTTAACTTTAAAGGTTTTACCGACCTTGGAGCACTCAAGTATTTCACCTCACAAGTCAATACAATTTCACCCATCAATTTCACTCTCATATATTACTTTTTCATTACACCCCACCACATAAGTCAATACAATTTCATTAAACAATTAACTATCAAACAATCAATCCATTCTAACATTCTCAAATTCAATAAAAAATCACATAGAATAACCTAGTTACTTTCCAATTCATATATCAATACATATCTTGGTAAATTTCAAGTAATAATTCAACTTCCCCAATTCACATTATATTTCCACATTAAATAATAGTTCATGCAATTATATTCAAAACTCTATCAGGACAGAGATGCAAGGTACATTTTAATTAATAATGTTTAACAATCAAATGACTTTTTGGGTTTCTCCAAAGAACCATTTGAATCTTAATTTACCCCTCACCTTTCAATTCACAAATCACCAATTCTCAAATTGAGAAAAAGTGTTCAGAATCCACCACCACCTAAAATAAACATACCAAATCAAAATACACAATTTTAATTCACCAAAACACTATCAAATTACATAATTAAAAATTAACTGGGCTAGGGTTTTGGAAAAGGGCCAACGTTCTAATTTATGGGAAAATGGGTTCTTTGATTTTAAACAAATTTGGGTTGAGGGTTAAGATTATTTGTTGAAAACTCAAGAATTTAGCCTCTTTGATTTGATATTTTAAATTCCAAGTGTTGGAACTTAAATTCCTAAATCAAAGTATCATTCTCATCCTAAATGAAAGGAAACCCATAAATTGATTTGAAAAAATCTCACCTCTTGAAGTTTTCAAGTGTTTATTTTTCTTCCAAAACTTCTTGAAAATGAATTCTCAAGACTAGTTGATAAATTCCAAGCAAAAGGAATCAAAGAAGCAAGAAAAATGGATAAAAATGTTTAGGGCCGAAATGGTATTTTCATTATAACTCCCCCTACACAGCTTAGATTGGTATTAAACTAGCATCCTTAGATATATCTCGAAAAAATGATGAGTTTTGATAGTTTATTCACTCAAAACGGAGTTCGTATAAGAAAGTTATGGCCAAAATACATTTTGAAATTTTGAAAAACAATGGAGTTTGGAGGAAGGAAGAAGAATGAGGAAGAAAATGAAGTGTTTTTTTCTTCATTTCTTTTACATAATGGTTCTAAGAGTGAACCTTAAGGAGGCGTTTGTTTTTTCGTTTGCATGGGAATGAGATGCCTGCGAATAAGATGTATGGGAACGAGATCACTGTGTTTGGTTTTGGATGGGGGGTGAGAATGATAAAAAAAATTCTCTAATTATGTTTTTCCTCTCTCCCCTCTCTTCTCTTCCTTTCTCTCTCTTTAAATCTATGGCTTGATACACACCCTATGGATTTTGAAGGGGATCTAAATCCTAAAAAGAAGGGCTATGAGATCCCCATGGGGCTTGGATCCTTGTCCCTCCAACAAATTTTTGACAAAACAATGGAGTTTTGAGGAAGGAAGAAAATGAAGTGTTTTTTTCTTCATTTCTTTTACACAATGGTTCTAAGAGTGAACCTTACGGAGGCGTTTGTTTCTAAGTTTGCTTGGGAATAAGATGCCTGCGAATAAGATGCATGGGGACGAGATCACTGTGTTTGGTTTTGGATGGGTTGAGAACGATAAAAAAATTCTCTAATTATGTTTTTCCTCTTTCCCCTCTCTTCTCTTCCTTTCTCTCTCTTTAAATTCATGGGTTGATACAAACCCTATGGATTTTGAAAGGGATCTAAACCCCATAAAGAGGGGCTACATCATCCTTGGATCCTCGTCCATCCAACAAATTTTTGACAAAACAAACATGGGGATGGTATGGGATCACCATGGAGTTTAGATTCTCATTCCTAAACACTACAAACAAACACCCCCTAAAGAATTGGATGAGGTAAAAATCTATTGGCATTTTGGTCATTTTCTTTTTAAAAACTCACATAATTATTGCATCCTCTAATTCAAGTGTAATGCCTTACCATTTAATCTAAGATATAAAATTAGCAATTTCAATTAGCTCTGCTTTTAATTAAGCCAACTAAAAAACTTAATTTTCTTAAAGTAAAAGATATAAATCATTTAGAAAATTCAAATATAAAGTAATAAATTAACTTTTAAAATTCAAATATCTGAAAGAAATAGTTATTAACCATTTTTAAAAAAAAAATTACATGAAAAGTCTGGGTTGTCACATCATCTAATTTTTGTAATTATTATATTTCTAATGATATTTCTAGCATAATGATTTATTAATTTCCCAACAAAAATATAATTTTCTCATATTTGTATATTTCTTTTTATTTTTAGAGAAAAACACAATTTATTGTTTAAATTATTTGAACCTACACACATCACTAAATAATGATATCTTCTCGCACGCGATTCCAATTAGCCACATCCTCTAAAAAAGGGTAGAGTAAGTAGTTAAAAGCAATTTAGGTATATGAAGAAAATGCATGGTCTCACCATATTAACCCCTTTATGATATTGCTCTATGCTTTTTAGTGTACGGTACACTCCTTTTGAGCTTCAATTGTAATAAAAAAAGTAAGCTCCTTTTAAATGTTGAAAAATGAAAATGTATTATTTGGTGCATTTCCATTTCTTTCTATTGTGTTCCTTTTGATCACATCAAGTTTTTTGTCCATGTTCTCTACAAAGAGATCTTTTTTTCCTTATGGTTTCTGATGCAAATTTATACTTTTCTTTTCTTTGTCTAATGTTGCTTTCCACATATTTTTAATTGTGCGTCTTTTATGAGAAAGAGACTTGACAGCCATTATGAGAAAGAGACTTGGTCAATCCATAGTTGGTTCATATAAGTGATTTTTTATTAAACGTTTTTTAGGGGAGATCATAGATCTAGTAATTTTTTTTTATATTTACTTACAAATATTGCATTTTTAAAAAAAAAATTATGTTACAAGTTTAGTTAAAAATATATATATAATATTTACGAATATCTCATTTTTATTGAGTATGTCAATTAGTGATATACCGCATATCAGATCAATAATTATTGCGTGAAGTGATTAGTGTATATCAGAATCAATCATACATTATCAATTAGTTATAGACTTTTTTTTTTAAATGACGTACTTGCAAATACATTTTAAAAATGATAAATATGTGACACCAATGAAAAAATCTCTTATTTTTTATGCTAATACACGTATGTTGTTCTACGTGTTTATTTACTTATTAAGTTATATTGGTGTAGCGTCCCGTTAATTTTGAAGTGATTTTTATTTTATTTTATTTAATGTTATTTATTTATTTATTTATTTTAATTTAAGTATTTAGTTTAATTATTATTTTTATAATTTAGAATTTAGTAGTTAATTTCGCCCGAAATTCTTTTTAATCGTTTTAATGCTCTAAATTCGTTTCGGTGACATTAATAATTATCAATCACCTTTAGATTTATTTAAGAGCTTCAGATTTTGATTCATAAGTCAAAAGTCATAAAAGGACATAACCGTCATTTCCAATTTCTTAAAATATCTAAAATTACTATTCATTTATTCTTTAAATATCACCAATTTGACAAAGTTGACATCTTTCTTCTCCTCCATTCTTCCATGGCCGTAGCTTTCACTTCCACCATGGAAGTGATTTTCTTTTCTTCGTTTCTCATTTGTTTCTCGATGGATCGGCTTGATTTCGGTTGCGTTGGATTGGTAGGGACGAGGGCTACCTATCCAACCTACCTTTTCGGAGTTTTCCGTTCTCTAAGGGAAGTCCCAAAAAGTAAGTTTTCAAAACTTTTTAGATGGTTTTGTTCGTTTTTTTATTATAAATGAGTTTTGAAGTTGAAATCATGAATTTCTATCATGGAATTTGACGATTTTGAGCCCGGATTTTCTAAAAACACTATTCACCCGAAAACACTATTCATCCGAAATCACTATTCACCCAAAAATGCACACTTGTTCTCATCTTAGTTATGAGTTGTAATATGTTGTGCAATTGGTGAATTGTAGGTGCGATTGCTCGGTTGTTGTTTCGTGGGAATTGGAGACTTGGAGCAAATATTATTTGGCTAAGGTGAGAATAGTTAGGATTTAAAATAATTATAGAAAGCGAATAAGTATGATGGTTTGTAGAATTGGAAACTAAGATTAGAATTTGAATCTAAGATTAGAGGGAAGTGAGTTAGTGCCCTTAGGATTAGAAGTTAATCCTTTAAGTGAGAACTTAGGAGTTCTCGAGGAAAGCATTGAGTCTTAGAGAATTCTAAGTTAGATTCATTTCGAAGCTTAGGATGGATCATTGGAGGTTAAAAGATCCAAGCTTGTATTTAGAACGATTAATAGAACCTCAAATTATATTGGATGTTTAGAATCCTGGAAGGTATAGGTTAATCGTTTAAGATAGGATTTACTTTTATTATTGTAGTGGAGTTCGATTTACGTATCGTTCTTCCGGAGTTTCCTATTTATTTACTTTATGTCTTTTACTTTATGTCCTTTACTTTATGCCTTTTTACTTTATGTTTGTATTGACTACTTTAATTCCGCACTTTATTTATTTACACCAAAACATATCATATTGCATCATAACATCTCGCATCATGGAAAAGAAGAGAGAATGAGAAAGACATGAATGGGAGAATGATGGATCCTACGGGATAGACCACATTACCTTCATAGAAAAAGAAGAGAAAATGAGAAAGACATGAATGGGAGAATGATGGATCCTACGGGATAGACCACATTACCTTCATAGAAAAAGAAGAGAAAGTGAGAAAGAAAATGAGGGAGAACGATGGATCCTACGGGATAGACCACGTTACCTTCTTCATGCATAAGGGCGAATGCGAATCCTACGGGATGTCCTCATACATTCATGCTTATGATCGATGAAATAGAGAATCGAGATGTTATACTTTATGCAAAGTCTATTTACTTTTCTTATTTTTGTCGTAATAAGTTAATGGATGAGTATTTGACTACGAGTGTTAGTAATATCATCCCTTGGAAATTATAAAACGAGATTACCTAGAGTTTGGAGAACTATATGAGTGAATTGTGTCAGATTAATTGGACACAAATCGGAATGCGAGTTTGAGGTCTATTTTTTACTTTTTATTCTTACTATTCTCACTAGGCTTAAGTTGTTAGCTCATGATATTACAAAATTTCAGGTAATGCCCTAGCTAGAGGTCGAGGGAGAGGAGATGGTGTTGCATGATAAAAGGATAATGACTTCGAGATGGATTAGTTGTTATGTAAAAGTCCATGGACTGAGTTTGTGAATTGTACCCATTTTGGGATTTGTACTATTGTATATAGCTCTTAAGAGCTTTTGTCTTTACGTTTATGATTATAATCATTTTGAACTTCTGGATAGGAACTTAATGTTCCTTGTGTATTTTAGATTTTGAAATTAAGATGTAAACAGGTTTTGGCTAGCCAATTTTCAAACATAATCACGCCAATTTTTCTTAAAATATAAAGACTTCCACTGTGTATTTCTAATTTAAATTATTTAAAAGTAACGGTCGTCACGGTTGGTATCGAGCCTTAGGGTGTTTGTAGACTACATGCGATGCATGTTTGTTTTCATGTTTTGTTTTAAGTCCATTCTCAAGTCATCATCCGAGATCAAGAAGACCAGGATATGCCTATAACTTCTATTCTCATGTTTTCTTTCTTTGATATTGAAAGAGTTATGAGAATATTGTTAGAAGTTAATGATATTTGTGATATTTCACATCCTTGTAAAACCACTATGTGGTTATGTTTATTTGACCCATTTTGAGATTTGGGTAAGGGTGTCGAGAAGGTGAATGACCCCGTGCAGTTTTGGAGGTTATACACCTCGTAAGATTATTGACATAATGTCAAAGTAAAGGAGATGAGATACTCTGAGAGATTAAAAGTTTGATCCTTAAAGCTGATTAAAGTGTTATGGTCACACAATTGCTAAGTAGTGGTCTTAGTAGATATGTCTGGACATTTATGTGTAAAAAAGGGACATGTTTGTCTAGAGCCCAGTATTAAGAGATGAAACACCTGTTTGAGGTGAGAAATTGTTGAAAAGAAATTGGTCTGGCTCGAATCTAGTAACCTAGACTTAACTCAATGGATAAGTTCCTAAGTTGAGTAGAGAAAGTTGGATTACGGTATGTGGTAAATCCTTATGATAGATTGTGCTAAAAGGAAAATGTGTTGCCACTAAAAAGAGGAAGTAAGGACTTTACGTGATAAATCTCAATGAGAACCATTAACGACAATGTTAATTGGTAAATGATCTAGTTTGGTTGCTATTACACTATGATGTATCAATCTGAATTGGAAACACTCAAGGTCGAGTAATGAAGATCTATATTCAGTAAATTGTCAAGTTTGACTAACACTAAGTTGAGTGTTGCTATATGATTGAAATATAGAAGGAAGTTGATGGACCGTGATAGCGGTGACTTTTAAGGCAATGTGATGGTTGGTGAACTTCAAATCACATTGTGTTTGACCATCTGATTGGACGGTGAACTTTGAGAAACTTGTAGGTCGTAGTTTGGACCTACGGAGTCTTTTCAGGATAGACTCTAAAGTGAAATCTATATTGGAAAGTTAGGACGTTATTGGACTAAGGTGTTTGACAGACACCAGTTTTGCTTTACAAGAAAGCAAATGATCTCTGAGGTCGAGTTCATTCAAGATTTGAATAAGGAGACTTATGAGTCGTCCTTATCATGGATTTTACATCTTCTGAAAAGAAGAGAAAATTAACTACTACCGGACAGACTACCTCTCAGAAGAAGAAAGCAAAGGATGATGACGCCAGTCAAGAGATACCGCAAAAGCAACAACGACAGGAGCAACAACATCAACAACAACAACATCAACAGCAACAACAGCAACGACAACAACAACAACTGGTTCGAGATGGAGCTCAACAAGGATAGGATCATCCTTACTACAATAGTTGTGCCAGTTTCCATCAAGGAGATGCACACTTCCATCAAGATGCTATGTTGTGATCAACATGGATTCACGCCACTTTTATAGGGCGTATAAGATACAACCATCACAACATAGTAGTAAACTCAGGATTATCAGGAAAAGCTACCAGTATGGTAGTGATTTATACTTTGTTATTTTCAGGCCGTTTGGCTTTTATTCTGTTTAATGCTGGAGCTAGCCATTCTTTTAATTTTTATCTTATTTTGATTAGTTGGCAGCTCTTGAGCCGAGACTGTTGAGTTTTAAAATGTGTGCTTTTACCCCAGTGGGGAAGTTTATTATTGTGATAGTGCGTATGGCACTTATGACATGTGCATTATGAGTGGATGTTCACATTTTACTTTGATTGTTATGCATATGTCTGATTTTGGGTATGGACTGGCTATCAGCTACTCGTACCATCATTACCGATTGTATTGAGAAAGTTTTGATTTTATGAGTCCATGTGGGACTAGCTTATGCTTTCGTGGGTCTAGTAGACGAGTAGCACCCCTTTGATATATATGTTAGAAGCTAGAATGCTTCTAAAGGATATAGCTTGAGATTATTTAGCTAGTGTCGTCGATACTTTTGTACGAAGACTAGCCGAGTTAAAAGAGCTTAAGAGTGAGTTATAAGAACTTTTAAACTCAGGGTCTATTCACCCTAGTGCGTCCTCGTAAGGAGCACTTAGTTGTTTGTGAAAAGAAAGACAGTTCAGTGAGACTGTGTATTGATTATCGAGGGTTGAATCAATCTACAGTGAAAAACAAGTATCATTGCATATGATTGATGATCTATATGATCAGTTGGGAAGAAATCGCTATCTTTTCAAATATAGATTTGAGATCCGATTAAATCCGTTGAGGATTCGGGATGAGGATATTCCCAAGACTGCATTCAAGACGCGTTATGAACATTATGAGTTTGTAGTTATGTCCTTTGACTTGACCAACGCACCTGCATCGTTCATGGACCTTATGCACATTTTGTTGAGAAGGTTCATTGACTCTTTTGTGATTTTTTTCATTGATGATATCTTGGTTTATTCCAAGACAGAGGAGTTGCATACTATGCACCTATAGAAAGTTTTGACAGTACTACGAGATCAGAAATTGTATGCCAAGTTCTCAAAGTGTGAGTTTTGGCTGAGAGAAGTGGCATTTTTAGGCCATGTAGTATCGAGTAGAGGAGTATCAGTTGATCCCTCTAAGATTGAGGCAGCCAGTAAATGGCCTAGACCGACTAGTGTGGCTGATATTCGCAGGTTTCTGAGACTTGCAGGCTATTATAGACGGTTGTGCAATATTTCTCCAAAATTGCTTCAGCTTTGACACGTTTGACTCGGAAGGGAGTTGATTTTGTATGGTCTGAGGATTGTGAAACGAGCTTTGAGGAGCTCAAGAGGAGGCTTGTAACAGCACCTGTTCTAGTGTCGCCTGATAGAACCGGTGGTCTGACTGTGTATACAGATGCTTCCCACAGAGCTTTGGGATGTGTGTTGATGCAACACTGAAAAGTTGTAGCCTATGCTTCGTGTCAGTTGAAAGAGCATGAGAAGAAATATCTGACTCATGATTTAGAGTTGGCAGTTGTTGTTCATGCATTGAAATTATGGAGGCATTATTTATATGGCGAGAAGATCCTGATATTTACGGACCATAAGAGTCACAAGTATTTCTTCACTCAGAAGGAATTGAATATGAGACAGCAGAGATGGTTAGAGCTCGTTAAGGATTATGACTGTGACATTCAGTATCATCCAGGAAAGCCAATGTAGTGGTTGACGCGCTCAGTAGGAAGTCTTCTCATTCATCAGCTTTGTCGGCTTTACCTTTGAGTTTGAAGTGGGATATGGAACGAGCTGAGATATCATTTCTTACTGCCGAGATCACTGTGAGTTTGGCTAGTTTAACAGTGGGACCTACTTTGAGGCAGAGGATGATTGTTGCACAGAGAGGAGAGACTCATTTGCAGGCCGGTTTTAGAGAGGCTGAGTCAGATATTCCTAGCCATTTTACCTTCTTTACAGATCGTTCTCTTATGTATCGTAAAAGGCTATGGGTGCCTTTAGGATCGACTTTTAGAAGGGAACTGTTGGAGGAGGCTCACAGTTTAGGCAATACAAAGAGGTATGAGAATCGGGACAATATTATTGATGACCTGGGATGAAACATGAGATTGTAAAGTATGTGAATAAGTGCTTGATTTGTTAACAAGTCAAGGCCCTAAGGATCCACCGGGTTATCTTAACCTTTGAACGTACTTGAATGGAAATGAGGGAAGGTTTCCAGAGGTTTTATCAAGGTTTGCCAAGAACGACAAAAGAATTATGATATCATTTGGGTGATTGTAGACCATTTGATGAAAAACCGCACACTTTACGCTTGGAAGGATTATTTATCCAGTTAAGACTAAGGTACAGTTGTACCTAAGAAAGATTGATAGATTGTGGTGTGCCGGTGAAGATTTTATAAGATCGAGACACTCGCTTTGTCTCGGGGTTTTGGCACTATTTTGGCACTTTATGGTTGAAAGTGTTGTTCTTCCACACTCATTGGGATGAGATTGGTGAAAAGAGACTTTTAGTACTCAAGTTGTAACAAATGACTAACGAGTCTATCATTTGTTTAAAGAAAGGTTAAGGTTAACCACAGTTGACAGCAGGAAACGGCGTAATTCGTTCAAGTTGTAGTAGTGGATCTCATATTCTTCAAAGGGACACTAATGAAGGGTGTTATGGAAGTTGGGATTAAGGGTCAGCTGAGCCCTAGTTTATTGGCCTATTGAGATACTTAATCGAGTAGAGGTGGTAGCTTGTTGTTTAGCTTTACCACTTTCGTTATCAGCTGTTTGTAATGTTTTCCATGTATTGATGTTTCGGAAATACATGGTGAATCCGTTCCACATGATTGACTATGAACCGTTAGTTTTGAATGCTAATATATCTTATGAGAAGACACCAGTTAAGATAAGAGCATTTGAACAAAAGTTGATGAGAAATAAAAAGGAATTCATTTGGTTAAGGTTCTTTGGAAGAACCAAGTGTCAAAAGAAGCAACGTGGGAACGTGAAGATGAGATACAGTCTAAGTAACCTCACTTTATTCACTTAGTGAACGCACTTTTCGAGGACGAAAAGTCTTTTAAGGAGGGTAGACTGTAGCGTCCCGTTAATTTTGAAGTGAATTTATTTTATTTTATTTAATGTTATTTATTTATTTATTTATTTTAATTTAAGTATTTAGTTTAATTATTATTTTTCTAATTTAGAATTTAGTAGTTAATTTCGCCCGAAATTCTTTTTAATCTTTTTAATGCTCTAAATTCGTTTCGGTGACATTAATAATTATTAATAGGCCAATTAATAATTATTAATCACCTTTATATTTATTTAAGAGCTTCGGATTTCGATTCATAAGTCAAAAGTCATAAAAGGACATAACCGTCATTTCCAATTTCTTAAAATATCTAAAATTACTATTCATTTATTCTTTAAATATCACCAATTTGACAAAGTTGACATCTTTCTTCTCCTCCATTCTTCCATGGCCGTAGCTTTCACTTCCACCATGGATGTGATTTTCTTTTCTTCGTTTCTCGATGGATCGGCTTGATTTCGGTTGCGTTGGATTGGTAGGGACGAGGGCTACCTATCCAACCTACCTTTTCGGAGTTTCCCGTTCTCTAAGGGAAGTCCCAAAAAGTAAGTTTTCAAAACTTTTTAGCTGGTTTTGTTCGTTTTTTATTATAAATGAGTTTTGAAGTTGAAATCATGAATTTCTATCATGGAATTTGACGGTTTTGAGCCCGGATTTTCGAAAAACACTATTCACCTGAAAACACTATTCATCCGAAATTACTATTCATTCGAAATCACTATTCACCGAAAAATGCACACTTGTTCTCATCTTAGTTATGAGTTGTAATATGTTATGCAATTGGTGAATTGTAGGTGCGATTGCACGGTTGTTGTTTCGTGGGAATTGGAGACTTGGAGCAAATATTATTTGGCTAAGGTGAGAATAGTTAGGATTTAAAGTAATTATAGAAAGCGAATAAGTATGATGGTTTGTAGAATTGGAAACTAAGAGTAGAATTCGAATCTAAGATTAGAGGGAAGTGAGTTAGTGCCCTTAGGATTAGAAGTTAATCCTTTAAGTGAAACTTAGGAGTTCTCGAGGAAAGCATTGAGTCTTAGAGAATTCTAAGTTAGATTCGTTTCGAAGCTTAGGATGGATCATTGGAGGTTAAAAGATCCAAGCTTGTATTTAGAACGATTAATAGAACCTCGGATTATATTGGATGTTTAGAATCCTGGAAGGTATAGGTTAATCGTTTAAGATAGGATTTACTTTTATTATTGTAGCGGAGTTCGATTTACGTATCGTTCTTCCGGAGTTTCCTATTTATTTATTTATGTCTTTTACTTTATGTCCTTTACTTTATGCCTTTTAGTTTATCTTTGTATTGGCTACTTTAATTCCGCACTTTATTTATTTACACCAAAACATATCATATTGCATCATAACATCTCGCATCATGGAAATGAAGAGAGAATGAGAAAGACATGAATGGGAGAATGATGGATCCTACGGGATAGACCACATTACCTTCATAGAAAAAGAAGAGAAAGTGAGAAAGAAAAGGAGGGAGAACGTTGGATCCTACAGGATAGACCACGTTACCTTCTTCATCCATAAGGGCGAATGCGAATCCTACGGGTTGTCCTCATACATTCATGCTTATGATCGATGAAATAGAGAATCGAGATGTTATACTTTATGCAAAGTTTATTTACTTTTCTTATTTATGTCGTAATAAGTTAATGGATGAGTATTTGACTACGAGTGTTAGTAATATCATCCCTTGGAAACTATAAAACGAGATTACCTAGAGTTTGGAGAATTATAGGAGTGAATTGTGTCAGATTAATTGGACACAAATCGGAATGCGAGTTTGAGGTCTATTTTTTACTTTTTATTCTTATTATTCTCACTGAGCTTAAGTTGTTAGCTCATGATATTACAAAGTTTCAAGTAATGCCCTGGCTAGAGGTCGAGGGACAGGAGATGGTGCTGCATGATCAAAGGATAATGGCTTCGAGATGGATTATTTGTTATGTAAAAGTCCATGGATTGAGTTTGTGAATTTTACCCATTTTGGGATTTGTACAATTGTATATAGCTCTTAAGAGCTTTTGTCTTTACGTTTATGATTATAATCATTTTGAACTCTTGGATAGGAACTTAAAGTTCCTTGTGTATTTTAGATTTTGAAATTAAGATGTAAACAGGTTTTGGCTAGCCAATTTTCAAACATAATCACGCCAATTTTTCTTAAAATATAAAAACTTCCGCTGTGTATTTCTAATTTAAATTATTTAAAAGTGACGGGTCGTCACAATTGGTCTTACTGAATTTAGCATTTTTTTAGACCTTAATTTTATAAACAATATAAGTTCAATTTATTTTTAATAAATAGCGCCTTTTGTTTTCATTAAATTAATGAAATTTTTTTTCTTGTATTGTAGATGGATGAATATCATTATTGTTTTTATAATGGCTATGAAATAGTTTTTAAAATTAAATTTCAATAATTTTAAAAGTTTTGTGAGTTATTACTATGTTGATAAATCTTTAATTAATTATTTTATTTCACTAAATTGATGAATATTAACAATATGTGATTTTTGAAAATTTTACAAATTTTTACTATTTTGAAAAATAATTATTAAAAAATAATGATTTTTTTATCAGGCGAAAATAAGCATGTACTTGGGGTGATAGAAAAAACCGAAAATCGAAAAGAAAAAAAAATAGGAAAATTAAACCCGAGCGGATCAGTAAAAATCGAACCGTTTAGGTTTCCATTCTTAAAACACAAAATCGAACCGAACAGGCTTTCAAAAACAAGTGAAAAACCCATACCACTTCCCTATTTTCCCTTAGTTTTAATTTATTTAATTTATTTTATATATTTATTTATCACTTTATTTTAATTTATATTTTTGTATATTTATTAATCTAATTTTGTTTTGTTTCATTATTCAATATTGGAGGATTTTATCTTTAAACTAAATGCAAATGTTCTTTACTAGAAAAACCGGAAAAACAAAAAACGGGACTAGTAAAAATCAATCAAAACCGGACCGGTTCCCATTATAAACCGAACAGGTCCGATTTTTAAAATTAATTGAAAAACATAACCGAATTAGTTACACCCCTAATATGTACCCCTATAATGACCCGCTAAGCCTTTTTTCAAAAAATTAATATTATTTATTTTAAATTATCAGTCAATTAAGTGGAATATTAGAAGTAAAGTTTTAATTTCACTATAATTGTTATTTGGGTTTAAGGTATGAATTCATGAGAAGGTGGGACGTTTTGAGAAAAGGAGGAATATTTGGAAACTCTCACTTCATGGAAAAATTATCTTTCTTCTCCCTTTCACTCTACCGACCTCTCTCTCTCTCCCTCAATTTTTGAAACATTTTTCTTGTTAATTGTTTGTTGTGGAAATTGGATTATCAAGTTTTTGAAAAGAGGGTAAGGTTACATGAACCATTTTTCCTTTAATTTTATTATATTTTCATTGTTGATGAAATTCTTGTTGTGTGGGGATAATAACTTATAGAGAAAAACCAATAAAAAAGATGAAGAGAAGTATGTACACACAGATTTACGTGGAAAAACCCCCCAAACGAATTAGGATAAAAAAACCAGGGCAAAAATAAAAGAATTCACTGTAAAAATAAGATTTTACAACTTTCTCTCTTATAAGGAAAGAACAAGACCTCTCACTTTTATAAGAAAAGCTCTCTCTACTTTTATCTCAAGCCTCACAATTTCTTTTCTCACTCAAGTTTACTACACTTGGTGATTTTGGGATGAGATGCCAAGAAGGGGAGAACCCCTATTTATAGTGAAAGTGTCTTGGTCTCCAAGTTCAATCCAATGGTCTTGATTTATCCTTTGTCCCCAAGTAAAATGAAGGGCTACAATTACTACTTGGTCACCAAGTTTGATCAAGTGGATGGAAGCTTCACATGCATCTTCCTTCATCAAGTGGATTGGCATGGGTTTGGGCTTAGTGAGATCTTTTGTATCGGCTTTAGTGTTAGGAATGGTGTCCTAGAACTTGTAATTATTTAATAATAATAATTTATTAAGAATAAATTAAATAAATAAACATAAGTTCTTTATATTATCTAGATTGATTCAATTAATGATATTACGAATATATGGAAATATATAAATATCAAACATTCAAATAGTAAACCCTAAGTTACTCTTATGAAATCACGACTTAGTATGTGAGTCATACGAGAGGATTAAAGTCGAGATGAGTAACTTAAAAGTGTCTACCAAGAAATGGATAACGTTTGGGAACCTTATCCTGGTAACACTGTTGATAGCTTCGCATTTTGTTTATAGACAAATGATCTAATCCTGATCATTCATGTGGGAGACATGAAATGGAAGTATCATATGCAATGTTGATTGTATAAGACAGGACCACGATGTTCGATCAAATTTCTCATTAGTACCGTTTACGAGAAATGATCGAATATCAAACTAAGTTTATCAACCGTGATAGATCTCAATCCTGAGTGAAATGCGGACTCCTATTTATGGAGTTATGTTTTTTGATTCACATGGTTGAGAACGATCTGTAAGAACGCTCAATACACTCCTGTTTTGGGAACATGACTAGATAAGTAGCTGGGAACTCATTTTCACGAGATGGAATTCATAACTTTCCTATAAATTAACGGTATCAGTGCGATGCCTAAACATTTTAGGAACTTTAGGAAACTCCCTTGATGTACTGATTCGAGACATGAACAAGTGACGTCACGACTTCTATTGATCACAGAAGTATCTTATCTTTAGTTCGACTAAAGATAAAGTTCATTGGAGAATCAGCGGGAACACAAGGATAAAGCGGTAATTACAGGGGCAAAACGGTAAATTTATCCGCCTGTAATTATGAGGGTTCCACGTGAAGGATAATATCACAGATATAAATAAAGATAAACTAAATGGACATAACTCATCTATAGTGAGGGGAGTTCAGCTATGAATCTATAGTGGAATTATTCATAGTTAGATAATAAGTAATTAACTGATTATGGGTTAATCACTTAATTGACTAATTATTAAGCCCATGATCTATAGGTCCATCGGGTCCCTATGCTAGCCCAAATGTCGTAGTCGCGAAATCAAGTAGAAGAAATGGAAAGTTTAAGTAAAGTGAATTACTTAAATAGGCAATATTAATTGTTTAAATATTGAGTATATTTAAACGGTAATTAATATAAACATTATTAATAGTTTAAATAATGAGTTTATTTAAACATGAAATTAATAATGAAATATTATTAATTAGATATTATTAATTATTTAAATATTGAGTATATTTAAATGGTAATTAATAATTTGAAATTAATTAATAATTATTAATTGTTTAAATAATTAATTATATTTAAACGGAAATTAATAATTAAAATTAATTAATTAATAATAAAATGTTATCAATAAAATTATTAATTAAATAATGAGTTTATTTAATGGAAATTAATAATTAAAATATTTATTATTAATTATTTAAATAATGAAAATTATTTAAATGGAAATTAATAATTAAATATAATTTGATAATATTTAGTCGGGAGAAAATATTAATATTATTAATTGTTTAAATAAAATATTTTATTTAAATGGTAATTAATAAATAAATTAATTAAGTTGGACTTATTAATTTAAGAGAGAATTTCTAGCCCAATTGGATTAATGAACCCAATTGGAATTGGCTAAAAATAATTAATTAAATAAATTAGAATTATTTATTAATTAATATATGCATTTTCGGCTATATATGTATTTTTGGGAAGAGATAATTGCTTGAATTATATCCTAAAATAATTACATAGATTTATTTACCCAAGATAAATAAAAATAAAGAAAATAAAATAATCTCCTATTTATCTATGGCATTTTCGAAATTGCAAGATAAAGGAAAGAGATAATCTTTATTCTTTTTGTATTTATCTCTATAGATTAATCCTAATGTGATTAGGATTCCTATTTTTCTATAAATAGGAGAGTTGGGTCATTCATAAATCACACAATTCAATTCCTTAGAAATTCGGAATTCTCTCTTCTTCCCTTCTGCCCCCTTGGCCGAAATTCCCTATTCAAAATTGGGAAGAAAATATTTTTCTTCTTCCCAATTTCTTCTAAAGTTCGATCCCACAATCGGATTTCGTTTGATAGATCGGGATATAGCGTAGAAGATCCGGTGTTGCTGAGGATTTGATGCTGTAAAGAAACCTCCAACCGATTCTCCATATTTTACTCAATGTAAGTTCCGGTTTTAATTTTCGAAAATATAAGCATGAATCTACATGTTTTATCACAAATTGCATGATGTTAATAGATCCGTTATTAAATGTTAATAAGTTTACTAAATAAAATTCCGCTAATTTAGTAAATCATCCCTTCAATTGGTATCAGAGCTAATTTTAATTATCATGCAAAATTGTGAGTTTTCGAAAATTTTGGTAGGTTGCATAAAAATTGTTTTATGTATGTTGATATAAATTGTGCTATATAAATTGTGGAGGTTTGCTAGTTGACTGTTTAGGTATTCTTGAGGCACTTAGGATTTTAAATTTTAGTAGAAAATTTGTAAACCCTAAATTTTAGGGTATAGGAAAAATTTGTAATTTTCCCATACCCAATGATGGCAAAATCGGCTACACCAAGGGAGGAAGAGAAGAAAATTTTTCCCCACCATCCCATGAGGTCCACGCCCAAGGAGATAAGGTAAGATACGGTAAGATATTTTAACATAATTATCTTGTTATCTCAATTTAAAAATTTAAATATTTAAGATAAGGATTAAATTTTTTTAAAGATTATGTCCCTATCTTAAATTATAAATTTAGAAATTGATATAAGATTACATGGAAAATATTTTCTTTATCTTTCCATATAATTAAAAGATAATTATTTTAAAACAAGTAATTATGGAAATATTATGGGAGATAATATTGCCTCCATAATTACCCATTGCCACGCCATGGAGGAGAGAGAAAGATGAAGAATTTCTACAATGGAAAATTTAATTAAGTTGTAATTTTAATTTTCCGTTTTAGAAATAGTGCCAAGAATACCGGTCAATCTAGCTATTTATTATTTAAATTATTTATATGTATGATATAATTGTTTTAAATAATGTTCATGTATAAAAGTATGTCATGTAGAAAATCCCACCATAGGTTGTATGATTTTATTAATTGTACATACATGCATCATGATATAATATGTGTTATTATATGCTAATGTATGTGAAGCATGCTATAATTTTATTTTATAAATGTTATTATCGAAAATTATATTCTAATTGTTTTAGAATTAAAAGCATGCTTATTTAGTTAAAATTCAAAAGTTAAATCTAGTTTAAAAGTTGAATAGAAACTAAATGAATTATTTGTAATATGGAATTATTGTTTAAACAATTGGGCCAAAATCCATATAAGATAAACAAATAGAAACTTTTAATTAAGGGTTAATTAAAACGTAATAATTGAGATTAATTGAATTGAATGGATCTCTGGCGAGAAAGCTCTGCCCAAGCGATGAGGTTTCATAAAGTTCCCCTAACACGGAGCGCCTCTAACTGGGAGCGATCTGGGAGAAAAGTTCAAATTAATAAATCAAAATTATTAAGACGGCGCATAATGTGATTAGTTTAAATTAGGAAAACTTGAACAATCACTTTATAAAATTAATCTAACCAATTTAAGAGTTAAAGTTGATTAGGTTAATTAAAACTTGGATTAATGAGTTAGCCTGAATTAGTCTAAGTTATGAAACCTTAACTCAAAATATTAAGTGGGAGAAGGAAACATGTCAATGTATCCTATGGTCTCCACTAATGGGCTCGAAACGTGAGATTTATACATGGCCTCTGTAACACTGCTGCAGGTGTTCATTCCCATAGGAAGGTTTATTGTATAAATCAATATCAAGTTGGGTCTCCCGAAAGGGATAAAGAATTTTAAATGAGATTGATTGAAGACTGAATCTACACTTCGTAGACACTCTTCAATTTTATTTAAAAGACTAAATTAGTGGGTCACACTTAAAAGGAAATTTGATAAAGTTTGTTATCAAAATTCTTGATCAAATACACGGTAAACAATGACATAGGAATATGAGTTATTCTGGAGTTGTCAATTGTTCGAGTGACATCTCGCTTTAATGATGGTAAATGACCTATCATTCGACGGCACTTCACCGGTATCATTAAAATATCGTGACATAGTAACATGTTTTAGGGCTTTTCTGTTCATTAATATGTTCGCATTCATGCATCATATTTAATTATATGTCAAAACTTTGAGTATTTGAATATTGAATGCATGTTAGATTACTAAGATAAGGTTTATTTAAATTTCAGTAATATAACATCTGCTTTAGTCACTATACTTGGAAAGAACAAACTGAAAGATGAGAACTATGTTTCCTATAAAAGGGAAATGAATAATTTTAGTAAAGTAGTTTACTTAAATAAATGACAATATTAATTATTTAAATAATGAGTTTATTTAAATAGAAATTAATATCATTGTTATTAATTATTTAAATAATGTGTTTATTTAAATGGTAATTAATAATAAAATATTAGTGATAAATAATTATTAATTATTTAGGTAATGTGTTTACCTAAATGGAAATTAATAATTAAACATTTATTATTAATTTTAAATAATAGCGATTATCTAAAAGGATAATAGTAAATAACATATTTATTATTGATTTAAATAATGTTGATTATTTAAATAGAAAATAATAAATATTTATTAATGATAAAGTATAAAATCGGAATATGAAATTTTATTTGAATAATTGATTTATTGAAATAAATATCAAGAGTTAATAAATAAGATTTATTAATAAGGAAGAATCTAGAATTGAATTAATGAATTCAATGGATTTTGGTTCAAATTATTAAATACCAAAATCGGTACATATATAATGTTTTAGGAAATAATTGTTGAATTATTTTGTCTAAAATAAATATATAAAAGAATGTTTAACCAAAGACAAATTAAACAAAGAAAAATTGGTTTTTCTTATTGATTTTATGCACATAAAATCGGCACGTAAGATAAATAAGGAATAAAATTTGATTTTATTCTTGGCATTTATCTTGTATTTATTTTAATAGTATTTCCTAATTCGATTGGAAAACTGTTTTGCGTATAAATACAAACGTCTTGGTTGTTCATTCAAAAGCTTCTAATTTCAATTTTCGAAATTGAAAAATCTTTTTCTTCCTTATTTCCTCGTAACCGATTTTACAATAGTCTAAAAGGGAGGAAAATATTCTTCTTCCCAAAACCGTAGTTTTCTAATTTAGTTTAATGATCAATTTGTTTTTATTTTGAGTTATGTAATAACTATTGGTTCTCATTTCGTATGAACCAAGTTTGGGAATATTTTAAATAAGAGTTATTTAGGTAGATATTCCTTTACAATTATATTACAAAGTTCCAAAGTGTGATTGGATGGTTATTCAAAATACTTAGTATAAAACAAATAAATTCCAAATCCAAATTCTAAACTCCGGAATATCTAAATGAGTTATAAAGGTTTAAAAATGTTTAAATACTTAAGTCCAAAAATTACTTAAATAAGTTAGAGGGATTAATCTCTTAAAAATGGTTCTCAAGGAATTTGAGATGATAACCATATTAATCCACGAACTTATGGGATAAGTAAAATCAAACATCTTTGATTTATCAAAGATAACTAGACTTAAATATCACTAAAGTTGAACATTTAGATGTTAGAACTTAAGTGATAAGCAAACATTAAATCAATCTCTTATATTCCAAACATTCAGTTATTTAAAAGGATGTTTTAAAGGATACAAACTGATATGGAATAAACAAAATAGAAATTGAAAAGCAATAACTAGTGAATAATTGGTTTCACAAATTATTAAAAGAAAAGTTCAGTAAATCAGTGATACTGAAAAGTTTAAACTATACTTAAGATAGAAAAGAATTACAATGATTTTATTTCACAATAAAACAAGTAGTCATTTAAAAGTTTAAATGGTAAAATTACTTGTAGAACTTTATTTGAGTGGGAGCGTCATAGAACAAACCAAACGGACTTTTAGAAGTCCAAGTGAAACTCATTGACTTCAAAATCAATGAATAAAGTTCAAAATAAGTGAAATAAAAATGACATGAATTTTCAATACTTGAGTTGAAAAAGGTCACTTATACTATACATTATTTTTGAAATAATAACAAGTATAAAATTGTAATCATTAAACAAATGAAAGTAATGGAGAATTACTTTGTAGTGGGAGCTTAAGAATTTCGAGAATCCTAGAACCAATGTGACTAAAATAAAATTTACAAATAGTATGTTAGTGCACATAGATAAAATAAGAGATTTTATGAGTTGCACGGGCTCAAATTCGAACATGAATTTAATTTCATGTAAGAATTCGACAAAAGACCTTTGCGAATTAAACATTAAATGAGTTAAGTATAAGTAAAATGAGCTTTTACTAACTAAACTCTAAATTCGCGTGATTGCTAAGTCGTTAGTAAATGAAAGGTGTATGAGCATGATGGTTTCAAAACAATAGTTAATAGAGTTTATTTTATGGCGATAAAATATGGAATCTATTACACTTAATGAAACTAACATCAGACAAAAGAAATACATACTAAACAGATGAAAACGTTACTGATAAAGTATTAATATGACTACCATGGCTAAATAGTTGATAGTCATCCAGTTTGACTGGAATTACAAGTCAAATCCCCAAATATCTAGGACAAGTGGGAGATTGTTAGGAATGGTGTCCTAGAACTTGTAATTATTTAATAATAATAATTTATTAAGAATAAATTAAATAAATAAACATAAGTTCTTTATATTATCTAGATTGATTCAATTAATGATATTACGAATATATGGAAATATATAAATATCAAACATTCAAATAGTAAACCCTAAGTTACTCTTATGAAATCACGACTTAGTATGTGAGTCATACGAGAGGATTAAAGTCGAGATGAGTAACTTAAAAGTGTCTACAGTAAATGGATAACGTTTGGGAACCTTATCCTGGTAACATTGTTGATAGCTTCGCATTTTGTTTATAGACAAATGATCTAATCCCGATCATTCATGTGGGAGACATGAAATGGAAGTATCATATGCAATGTTGATTGTATAAGACAGGACCACGATGTTCGATCAAATTTCTCATTAGTACCGTTTACGAGAAATGATCGAATATCAAACTAAGTTTATCAACCGTGATAGATCTCAATCCTGAGTGAAATGCGGACTCCTATTTATGGAGTTATGTTCTTTGATTCACATGGTTGAGAGCGATCTGTAAGAACGCTCAATACACTCCTGTTTTGGGAACATGACTAGATAAGTAGCTGGGAACTCATTTTCACGAGATGGAATTCATAACTTTCCTATAAATTAACCGGTATCGGTGCGATGCCTAAACATTTTAGGAACTTTAGGAAACTCCTTGATGTCTTCGATTCGAGACATGAACAAGTGACGTCACGACTTCTATTGATCACGAAGTATCTTATCTCTAGTTCGACTAAAGATAAAGTTCATTGGAGAATCAGCGGGAACACAAGGATAAAGCGGTAATTACAGGGGCAAAACGGTAAATTTATCCTTTGTAATTATGAGGGTTCCACGTGAAGGATAATATCACGGATATAAATAAAGATAAACTAAATGGACATAACTCATCTATAGTGAGGGGAGTTCAGCTATGAATCTATAGTGGAATTATTCATAGTTAGATAATAAGTAATTAATCGATTATGGGTTAATCACTTAATTGACTAATTATTAAGCCCATGATCTATAGGTCCATCGGGTCCCTATGCTAGCCCAAATGTCGTAGTCGCGAAATCAAGTAGAAGAAATGGAAAGTTTAAGTAAAGTGAATTACTTAAATAGGCAATATTAATTGTTTAAATATTGAGTATATTTAAACGGTAATTAATATAAACATTATTAATAGTTTAAATAATGAGTTTATTTAAACACGAAATTAATAATGAAATATTATTAATTAGATATTATTAATTATTTAAATATTGAGTATATTTAAATGGTAATTAATAATTTGAAATTAATTAATAATTGTTTAAATAATTAATTATATTTAAATGGAAATTAATAATTAAAATTAATTAATTAATAATAAAATGTTATCAATAAAATTATTAATTAAATAATGAGTTTATTTAATGGAAATTAATAATTAAAATATTTATTATTAATTATTTAAATAATGAAAATTATTTAAATGGAAATTAATAATTAAATATAATTTGATAATATTTAGTCGGGAGAAAATATTAATATTATTAATTGTTTAAATAAAATATTTTATTTAAATGGTAATTAATAAATAAATTAATTAAGTTGGACTTATTAATTTAAGAGAGAATTTCTAGCCCAATTGGATTAATGAACCCAATTGGAATTGGCCCAAAAATAATTAATTAAATAAATTAGAATTATTTATTAATTAATATATGCATTTTCGGCTATATATGTATTTTTGGGAAGAGATAATTGCTTGAATTATATCCTAAAATAATTACATAGATTTATTTACCCAAGATAAATAAAAATAAAGAAAATAAAATAATCTCCTATTTATCTATGGCATTTTCGAAATTGCAAGATAAAGGAAAGAGATAATCTTTATTCTTTTTGTATTTATCTCTATAGATTAATCCTAATGTGATTAGGATTCCTATTTTTCTATAAATAGGAGAGTTGGGTCATTCATAAATCACACAATTCAATTCCTTAGAAATTCGGAATTCTCTCTCTTCTTCCTTTCCCCCCTTGGCCGAAATTCCCTATTCAAAATTGGGAAGAAAATATTTTTCTTCTTCCCAATTTCTTCTAAAGTTCGATCCCACAATCGGATTTCGTTTGATCGATCGGGATATAGCGTAGAAGATCCTGGTGTTGCTCGAGGATTTGATGTCAGAAAGAAACCTACAACCGATTCTCCATATTTTACTCAATGTAAGTTCCGGTTTTAATTTTCGAAAATATAAGCATGAATCTACATGTTTTATCACAAATTGCATGATGTTAATAGATCCGTTATTAAATGTTAATAAGTTTACTAAATAAAATTCCGCTAATTTAGTAAATCATCCCTTCATTTAGTAGGTTTAATCCAACAATCTCCCACTTGGAGATTTGATTGAGAGTCAATTAATCTCCACACCATTCTTTCTATATCTTTCCATCTCCATGTTACTGACGTCTCCGCTAGGCCATTCGAGGATCAACACCAACTAAACTTGTGACAATTGACTGCCTTTGTCAGATATTCTGCTTGATTTTCTTTTGTAAAAATCTTCTGCATATCCACTGTTCCTTCCTCCACTTTCTCACAAAGAAGTAGTACTGAACTCAAATGTGTTTTGTCATTGAATGAAAGGCTGGATTCCTTGAAAGATGCAAGGCACTATGACTATCACAAAACAAATAAATCTTCTCTTGCTCATGCCTGAGTTCCTCTAATACCATTTTTAACCATACTGCTTCTTTACTAGCTTGTGTAGCCGCTATATATTCTTCTTCTGCTGTTAATATAGCCACAATTAACTGCAACTTTGAAATCCAGCTTATAGCTCCACTAGCATAAACAAACACATATTCGGTGGTGGATTTGCTTTTATTAAGATCACCTACATAATTCGAGTCAACTCATCCTTTGACGATAAATTTTGATCCCTTGTAACATAATGCAACATATGTGGTCCCTTTAATATATCAAAGGACATTTTTAACATCATTCAAGTGCTCTCTACCAAGATTCTCCATATATTGACTGACCACTCCCACTGCATGTGTAATGTCTGGTCTTGTACAAATCATGACGAACATTAAAATTCTCACTACTAATGCGGTACTCAAGATATCTCCATCCTCTTCGCTTCACTGCTAGGACTCATACTGGAGGATAACTTGAAATTAACAGGAAGTGGGAGTAGAAATTAGCCTATTGTCTTGCATGCTGAAGCGTCGTAAGACCTTCTCAAATAATTTTTTTGAGAAAGCCAAATCTTCCTAATATTTCTATCTCAGAGAATTTACATCCCTAAAATCTTGTTTACTGGTCCCAAGTCCTTTATTTCAAACTTCCTAGCCAACTGTGCCTTCAATTCTTTGATATGATCTTTGTTGGGGCCAACTACCAACATTTCGTCAACATACAACAGCAAAACAATGAAATCATTGTACCTAAACCTCTTAAAATATGCACAAGGGTCTGTATTAAATCTGTTGTATCCAAGACTAGAGGTGTTACCAATTCTTGACAAGAACTGGAACGGAACCAATTAGTAATTATAAAAAAAGATACAATTGGAACTGGAACTAGAGCTAGAACCGACATAGAACTGAACCGGTTAGTAATTATAAAAAAATATGGAACTGGAACCGGTTTAGAAAGTTAACCGATTCCTTAACGATCCAATTCACAAATAATCCAATTCAAACTCATAAAATCCTTCCTTAAAATTCATATATATGTTGATGTTCATCCAATCTAAAATCATATGTATCACAAAAAAATCAATCTAAACAATGTTTTGTTCATATATATATATATATATTATATGTATATATATATATATATATATATATATATACATACATATATTATATGTGTGTATATATATATATATATATTATATGTATATATATTATATGTATATCTGTTCGGTTCTGCTTCCTTATTGGTTTTAACTTCATAAACCAGAACCAAACCGTTAGCTTATCGGTTCTTACAAAGAAGAACCAAACTAGAACCGCATGAATCGGTTCTGGTTTGATTCCATACGGTTTCAGTTCCTCTTGCAACCCTATCAAAGACTCATGATGAAGGAATCAAATCTCTTATACCAGCATCTCGGCACCTGTTTGAGACCATATAGAGATTTGTTCAACCTGTAAACCAAGTTCTCTTTTCCTTTTTCTTCAACCTTCTAGTTGGAGCATATTTATTTCTTCTTCAAGATCTCCATGGAAAAATGCAGTTTTAAAATCTAAGTACTCCAAATGTAAGTCAAATGTAGCACACATTGCTAAGACTACCCTAACTGTAGTAAGTCGAACCACTGGAAAGAAGATCTCATTGAAATCAACACCTTCTTTATGAGCATATCCTTTTACAACCAATCTTACACGATACCTCTCTACTTGATCATCGTTGATGCACTTGATCTTATACACCCATTTGTTACCAATGGGCTTTCTTTCATGTGGTAGCATAACAAGTTTTCAAGTTTTGTTCTTATAAAGATCTTCTATTTCTTCATGCATTACTGTCATCCACAGAGCTACATCTGAACTAGTCATTGCTTCTTGGAGAGTTAATGACTCTCCATTCTCACTAGAAGAAAATATGCAACATTACTCTCCATGACATAATTTGATTGCCAACCTAGTCATTTTTTCTGTTACTTCAACTGGTTCTTGTTCCTCGTACACTGGTTCAGCTTCAAAAGAATCAATCCGTTCAGATTTTTTCTCCACATGTAATATTGTAGTCTCTGTATTCTCATTTACCATGCTCTCATTTGCTTCATCTATCTTATCTTCTATAATGATAACATCCTTACTGTTAGTAACCTTGTGGGAAGTGGGGTACCACAGGCGATACCCCTTTACGCCATTAGCATGCCACAAGAACAAACATTTCGTGGATTTTAGATCCAACTTTATTACTTCTTAGGTATTGTACATCACGTACATCGGACTTCCAAATATATGGAAGTATGAATAATCAGTAGGCTTTCCTATCCACATTTGCATTGGTGTCTTCAAACTCAATTACAGTTGATGAAGCCCTACTTATTACATAACATGCGGTGTTGACTGCTTCTACCTAGAAAGTCTTGTCTGAGCTTGCAGCTCCCAACATAGCTCTTGTTCTTTCTAACGATGTTTTGTTCATCTGCTTTGCCACTCCATTCTATTGAGGAGTGTACGCCATAGTAAACTATCTTTTGATCCCTTTGTAGAATTCTACAAATGCACTGCTTGTATATTCCTCTCTATTATCCGTCCGCAAACACTTGATTTTTTATTAGATTCAAGTTCTGCCTATGCTTTAAAAACTTTGAAGACTACAAACACATCTGCCTTCCTTTTGATAGGATACACACCCAACATCTCTTGGAATAGTCATATATGAAGAACACAAAGTACTTCGCTCCTCCCAAGGATGTAACTGGTGCTTACCATACATCAGAATGAACCAATTCTAGAATCTCTTTACTTCCAGAACTCGACGTGTTGATCTTTAATCTGTGTTGTTTACATGTAACAAAATGTTCATAGAAGGGTAACAACACCTTTGTGAGACCTGAAAGTAGATTTTACTTCGTTAGAACTTTTATTCCTTGTTCATACATGTGTCCAAGTTTCTGATGCCACACAGCAGCGAGCTTTTCACTTGGACAACTTGAAGCAACTGATGCTTCTCCTTCTTGCAAAGTCTCTCCCTTTAACATGGACAAGTTAGTAGCCAGCTTCTCTTCCATCATGAGTACAAGCGCGTCACGAATCACTTTTATGATTTATTTCTTAATTATAACTTTACAACCAAAATTATCTAGTTATCCTAATGAAAACAGATTCTTTCTGAGGCCTTCTACATGTCGCAGTTGCCGAATCATGTATACAATATTATCATGGAACTTCAATTTGATAGTTTCAATACCGACAATCTTTAAGGCATGATCATTACTACTAAACACGGATTCTTTAGAGACAGGTTCATAATGATGGAACCATTCTCGACGAGAAGTCATGTGAAAAGTGACTCATGAGTCCATGAGCCATACATCATCAAATTTATCTCTACCTTCAAAAGTTGTCGCAACTTCACAATATAAAGCTTCCCCTTCATTTGAGGATTGAAAATTTTCTTGTTTAAACTCCAACAGTCATTCTTCAAATGACCTTTCTTGCCATAGTAGTAGCACTTTATAATCTTCTTACTTCTCAATTTTGACCTACCTTGATTTTGGCTCCCACTTGAACCACATTCTGTTGATCTATCTCTTGTCACCGTTAAAGCCTCTACTTGTTTTGAAATTTCCAACTTATCTTCTTTGTTATTGTGCCTATTTTCCTCTTCTAGAATAGCGCTTGCAACATTGTCAAATTTTAGATAGTCGATCAGAATATTATTTGTCAAATTGATGACAAGTTGATCATACAAATCAAGTAGATTTTGAAGTAGAAGTTCAACACGTTAATTTCGTTCTATTTTATAACCCAATGATGTGAGTTGAGAAAATAGAGTATTTAATGTGTTAGAGTGCTTTGTCATTGAAGTAGATCCGACATTTGAAACGTGTACAATTTCCTCTTAAGGAAAATCTTGTTGTAAAGTTACTTGACCTCATACAGTTCTGTGAGGTGATCCCAACTGTCCTTTGCTGTTTTCTTCTCCTCTATGGTAGACAATACTCCATTTTCTAGTGCCAGATGAATATTTTTAATAGCATTCTCATCCATCTCGTTCCACTTGTTGTCATCTGTGAGTTCCGCCGGCCTTTCACTAATTATCTTTTCTCAAGATAGCCATCATCTTAAATTTCCACAATGAAAAATTAGTCCCATTAATTCTCTATCTCAAATTTTGTCGCCATGGCTTCTATCATAAATTTTCAATAATTCCCCATGCCTCTTAAAAGTGAAAAGAATATCTAACTTATTTTCTAATGTGGAGGGTCCACTATTAGTGGAAACAACAGAGCATACGATAAGTAGATAGTAACACCTAGAACCTGGCGCTCTGATACCACTTGTTGTGTGCGGATTATAACTAATAGAGAAAAACCGCAGACTAAAATAGAGTATAAAACATAATAACAATAAAGAAATATGAAGAGAAGTATGAACACACATATTTACATGGTCCAAATAAATTATGGTAAAAAACTACGAGCAAAGATAGAAGAATTCACTATAAAAATAAGATTTTACAACTTTCTCTCTTATAAGGAAAGAACAAGACCTCTCTCTTTTATAAGAAAAACTCTCTCTACTTTTATCTCAAGCCTCACACTTTCTTTTCTAACTCAAGTTTACTACACTTGGTTATTTTGGGATGGGATCCCAAGATTGGGAGAACCCCTAGTTATAGTGAAAGAGCCTTGACCTCCGAGTTCAATCCAATGGTCTTGATTTATCCTTGGTCCCGACGTAAAATCAAGGGCTACAATTACTACTTGGTCACCAAGTTTGATCAAGTGGATGGAAGCTTCACATGTATTTTCCTCCATCAAGGTGATTGGCATGAGTTTGGGCTTGGTGAGATCTTTTGTTTGGGCTTTAGTGGGTTTAATCCAACAATTCTAATTTCATAGAATTGTAATTTCATATTTTAGAATGAAATCGTTTATTGTTTTAATCGAACTCCTTCTCCTCTTTCCGTTTTTACCCAAATTGAACCTTAAAACCGTACTCATCTTCGGTTCAGCTGTAGCTGAGACCCAATACCTTGTTAAAATAGATTTATAATACATTTCCTTCCATCAATACTCCCTTGCCGATTGGTTGAACCCTTGGCCTTGATCCAAACCTTAGTTTAATTTATTTTAATTAATTAGTTTTGTTTATATTAATTTTTAGGATTAGTGATGAAGAGTATGATAGTTTAATTAGTATAGGTTTACTTTTGATGTACTTAATTAATACTAATTAATTACATCAAAAGTAAACTAAGATCCTAATAATAACTCGCACACTGATGTAGCGTGAGGCCGAGTCCACGGCCTCAACCAAGAAAATCCATGCTTGAAGGGAACTTCATCCCAAGAACTAGGGGAAAACACCCTAAGAGAAGAAAACTATCTCAATGATATATTTGATTGATAAAAGATAAGATGCCTAAAATGAAACCCTAAGATGGTTATTAATAACCTTACAAAAGAAACCCCTAATTTAACTAAAATAACTAGAAATACTATTTAGTTATTCTAATTAAGTACATGAAAAGTAAACTAAGATCCTAATAATAAATCATAAATAAACCTATACTAATTAACCTATTATACTCCAATCATTCAACCACATGAAAAAAATGAACTCGATCTCGAGTTCGGTCCGGGCGAAGAGAAGAAGACGCCAATTGAGAATTCTAAATTTTATCCCAAATCTAAAGTGGCACCAAAGCAGTGGGCCATGAAAAAAATACGAACGATAAAATCGATGGTCCTTGCATTCGTCAAGCCCACTTCTTGGAAGTAAAGTCGGAGTAAGTGAACTTCAAAATAGGTGATGAAAATTAAATGAAAAATCATCCTTGGGCATAATTTGGTGGGTAAGAAATGGGTCCAATAACATGAATGATAAATTGGGTTTTGGTGGAATAGGAATTGATGGGACAAGAAATTGAATTGGAGAAGGAGGTAAAATGGGCTTGAGTGAGGAAGCAATTTGTTGGTTCAAATCTCTTATAGACAAATCAGTATATGGAGATAATTGGGGCTTGGGTGCTATTGAGGATGTTTGGCCCATCAGCATTTTATGTGAATAGTAAAGAGATGCACAAATTGTTGGGGCAAGAGATGTTTTTTTTTTTTTTTTTTATTCCTACGTGTGCTCTTGGCCAAATATGAAATAAGGGGCTAAAGTGTTTGTGTAGTCTTGGATGTAGAAATTTGGGGATGGATTGAGCTTGTTCCATTTTAAGTGAAAGGTTGAAAAATGCTAGGTCTGATTTTTGGGTTTGGGAGTAAAACTTGAAATTCCATACGAGCGGTGTCGCCTTCCCTGAATTTTTTTTTTATCTCTTAGCCGATTGAAGCTTCCTTGAACCCTCCCTCTTTCGTTTTTCTATCAATGTCCTCATTTTCAGTTCATCAATTTCTTCTTCCTCACCTTCTCCACCGATTTTTATTGACGGGTGTTGACGTTTTCTCCGGCTTTTCTTTGTCTTTATTTTCCGATGTTGTCTTCGTTCTCCACTTTAGTTTTTCGATTCAATTGGGTGTTGTATTCTTCAACATCATAGATTCAAGGGAGTTTGTAAGTTATACTAGAGCCACCCACTCTCAGAACATCACTCTATTTCATTTCTACTTGAATGTCGTGTTCGATTTTCTTCTCTGAAAGCCATGACCCCTGAATCGAAAATAAATCCTTGACATATAGTTGGTGTGAATATAGTTTTGAATGGATTCAAAGGTGGAATCTACTGATGCTAGGGTGTCTGAAAATTACATCGCACTCGTGATGTCGTCCAAGTACAATTACATTGCCATAGATGAATACATTCTCGAAGAATTTGCCCCTTTTAAAGACGTTGAGAACTAAGATTTTGACCATGGAAATGGAGGTAAGTGGAATGAGGTTGATGGTTGGATAAAAGAACAATGAAGATGGGGTCGATTGGAAGAATTTTTTTTTTTAAAGATTAATTTTGTAGAAAAAAAAAAAGAGAAATGGGGTTATTGGAACTTTTTTTTGGTTCTGATCTTAGATAGAGATGAAAGGAAAAATGAAATGATATCAAAGGGTAAGCTGCTTACGGATGGGTTTGGAAAGGGTAAGAAATATTTGTCTTTTTTTTAAAAAATTTTGAAATGGACTATTGTTGTAACGTCCCGTTACTTTTAGAGGTAATTTTTTTTTATTTAATTAAAGCTTTTAAGATTAGTTTAAATTCAGGAATTTCGGTTTTAGTAGTTATTTCCGTCCGAAATTCCTTTTAATCATTTTAATACTTTAATTTCGTTTCGGTGACATTAATAATTATTAACGGGCCAATTAATAATTAGTAATCACCTTTAGATTAAATTACGAGCTTCGGGTTTCGTTTTTAAAGTAAAAGTAGAAGAAAGACGTAGGCGTCATTTCTCAAATTCTTAAATATCTAAAATTTACTATTCACCTTCACTTAAAAGTCAAATTCTAAGACAAAACTTATCAAATTTTCTTCTTCTTTCTCCCTTGGAGCCGTGAGCATCAAACCCCCATCCCAAATTTTTGGTTTTTCTTTATTTCTCGTTAGATCGTCTCGATACTACTTTTGTTGGAAAGCCCTTGGCTCGAGGATAATTTCCAACCTACCGAACATGATTTTCGCTCGTTTTCTCGAGGCCTTAAGGTATGTCAAAGTTTCTAAAACTTGAAGTGAATAGTGTTTTAATGGTGGATTTGAGTTGAAATCTTCAAATTCATTCATTGAAGCTTGAAGATTTCAATCGGGAAAGTCATTTTGGGCAATTTTAGAAACTTCCCCTAAAACTGAGTTTGAGCCGGAAACCCGTCCCGTATGAATTTCCCTCACTTGGCCTTGATTAGGAGGTTTAGGTTATTATGTTTTTACTTTTTACTTAATTTTTCGGAAATCAATTAATGTGCAAAACCCTAAATTACGGATACCCATCGTTGTTACGAACCTCCAAAGTATCTGAAACCAACCCGAAACACCTATAAAGTGCATAAAAGCCGGAAAACCAAACCCAAACCCCTTTTCCCTTGTTTCGTCGAGAGCATCATAGGGAGGAAATCTGGGATTTTCGTTGTTTTATGCGTTTAGATGTTGTTTGTTCGATTTCCGGTTAATTAATGATATTAGGTGTAATTCAATTGTAGGATTGTGAATTGTTCGGGTATTTGCAACCTTGGATAAATCGGGGTTTTTCTACAAGCTAAGGTGAGTTTAAAATGGAAGTTAGTTGTCTTATGAATTACATTTCGTCATGTTATTGTTTATCGATGTTAAGAGGGAACTAGCTTCTTAGAATTAATGTTTGGTTGGAGACTTTAATTCGGAAGTGAGTGGAGAGGATTTGGAATTATGGTTAGTTTGGTGAAAAGGAAACATCGGAGTGAATTGGAAGCATTGTAAAGTGACTTGGAGATGTTAGTTGAAAGTGGAAGTTAAGTTACTTTGAGTGGTTTGGGAATTAAAGTAGCTTAGATGTTACACTTGAGTGATGGCTCGTGTAATCTAAGTAGTTACACTATAAGAATTTCGGGAATAGGTGACATCCTTTTGGCGTCACCTATTCGAATAGGTGACGGTTTTTTGACCGTCACCTATGGCAGTGTCACCTATTTAAATAGGTGACGTCCAAAAAAAACCGTCACCTATTAAATAGGTGACGGGTAAAAACCGTCACCTATTTGAATAGGTGACGGGTAAAACGGGTCACCTATTTGAATAGGTGACGCCAAAAAAACGTCACCTATTCGAATAGGTGACCCGTTTTACCCGTCACCTATTGGAATAGGTGACGGTTTTTACCCGTCACTTATTTAAATAGGTGACACTGCCATAGGTGACGGTCACAAAATGACCGTCACCTATTCAAATAGGTGATGCCAAAAGAGCGTCACCTATTGTCTAAAATTTGAGAAAAAAAATATTTTTTTTAAATTAATTATAAATCAAATTTATATAATATACCTGTCAAATTTAATTAAATATTACAATCTCAAAATTTAAATATTACTCGATGCCTAGATAAATTACATTCTATAAACAAAAAATTAAATCATATCAATACAAAAAAAAACAAATAATTATGACAAATTAATGTTCTTGACGTCAAGATCATCAAGCACCTCATCACCTATGCTGATATGGCATAAAGGTCAGTTGCTAGATCAGCTACGAACCATCATATGAGATGATGAACCATCATATCCTTTATCATTAAAAAGTAGGAGAGAGAAGATTGCACTCTCTAAAGGCTTAGAATCTTTTCATTTTCTCTTTCTACAATATACATTAGATTCTTATCAATTTCCTAGTCAAACTCAAATTAGGTATTATCTAAGCGCCATAATAAGCAATCAAAGAAATAAGAAACCAATCGCTATACTAACACACCGAGCTTTATACCAGTTCATCTTATATAGTTACTTTAACAGTATTATTACCCAGCAAGGGGTTAGGTTAAGCTGCTGGTCAAGAAACAGAAACAAAGAGAGAGAGTAAAGAGCAAAGACTAAAAAACTACTTAAAGCAGTACCTGAATAACCTTCAAAATAGTAAGATCTTCGCAGATGTTTTTGGTGTGTCAATTCAAGGTCCACAGTCGTTCCTTGTCTGGAACATAATGACCGACAAAGTTCTGGCAAAATGATAAGGAAATACAATCTTAAACATAATATGACGGGATCCTGACTATAAACTCAGCATCTCATTGGTCAACACCAAGCATAGACCAACTGATCATATTACCAAAAATTTTGAATTGGAGTACTAGATCAAACACAAGTTCATGATTACATTCTTAAGTTTGAATTGGAGTACATTGATATACATTGATATAATGGATATCTAACTAAAATTAAAACTAAATAAACCAACTAAAAATAATTGTATAGAGACCATAAGGATGGATGTAATTTTAATTTAATATAAACTCAAGATGACCGAGTTTAAAAATTAAACTTACCCACTTTTACTTTGATTGAGAGTGTCGAATCCATCAGCAAAGCAATCAACGATTGTCGGTGGATATCCCCAAGCCTTAATATACCAACCTAATTTAAAGTGAGCAGCACCCCAGTTGCAACTTGCAACAAAAAGAAATAATTGACTTTAGCTTAAAGCAAATAGAAAAATGTTGCTGAACAACCTTAAGTTTAGGTAGTCATGTTTAATTTTCAAATACACAAATAGTGTGAGAGCATAACAAAATTTTGTTAACAACGTACACGTGTAATCTTACTAAATAAATTTTAAAATGTCCAGCAAAATTACACATGTAATCAGCATAAAGATTTTCTAGTTCCAATGAACTTAAAAAGGAAAAGAAAATGGAAGGATTCTACTACCATAAAAGTGAGGGAAATAATCACTTCAACGGAAAACTAAAGCAAGTCTAATAGTAAGGAAACAACTAAACAAGAACCAAAGAACTAAATAAAACACACTGAGAGAAATAGTAATAGGAACGAAAGAACTTTACTACTTACTCCCCCATTAGCTAATGCAATAACTTTTTTTGATAAAGTGCAATAGCAATAATCGACATCAATCAGTAGACACTATATAACATAAAGCAGCACATACTTATTAGAATAACAACAACAGAGTAATCAATGCCGAAGTTAGAGTCAATTATGAGATGTTCTCACATAAATCTATAAATATATATATACACACACACATATATATATATATATATATATATATATATATATATATATATATATATATATATATAGATAACGTGATACAAGTTTAGATTTCCTAGACAAGAAAATGAATTACATTTAAGTAAAAAGTAATATAGTTGTTTAAACACTCAAACACTACAGAATGAACTTGAATCAAAGTCAGGAGGAAGATTGTAGTTTGAAAATGGTAGAGGTAGTGTATTGAATTCTACTTTTACAAGGAAATTTGATTTTCTATCCTCGGAATCTCCAATAAGCAGAAACTAAAATAAATAATCAATGCACAAAGTAAAAAGTGTTGAAGTATAAGTGAACCATTCCATTTACAATAAACACTAAAACAAAAAAACATGGATCATCTTATAATTCAAACTACTAACTATATCAAATCCAAAAAATAATAATAATAGAAGGGATCAGCCAATAGGCATAAACATATGATTTTCATTTTGAACTAAAATTTCTAAAATTTTACCATTCCATCCTCCACAGGTCCAGCATAAGATGTCCATTTTTCATCCTGATCAGCAATGGATGCCAAGCTGTAACACAAGTAATAGCATCATGTTCTGATTTCTTTATAGTTATATAAAACATGTCAAAAATCGCTGAACCAAAACTAGAAAAAGGTTGTGATATGATAACATAACTGCAATACCATCACTTACCCAAGCATACAATTAGCTATCTTTCAAAGCAATATAATGAAAAAGCTTTATAGCAGCCCGTATAACTTCACAGTTGAATGCACCATTTGAATTTAACAACGACAAAAACTGTAGTAGAAAAAATAGTGGTACAAAATGCAGTAACTACATTAGCACTAAGTAAATTGATTTAGAAACTTCTCATACCCAAACAAGTCCAATCTTTTTAGCCTTTAGAAGAAGAATATCATATTTCAACGATGCGGATTTTTTAGAGTACTTTAATTTAGCTTCCAACCTTTGAAAGTTCACAAAAAATGAGAAAACTTTATAAAAGTACATATTCGTAAAAACAAACAAATAGAACACATATATGAAGTAACTCTAAGAAAATGAAATTTAACAAAAAAAAAAAAAAAAAAAAACAAAATAATAGATTCAAACAAAAACCATAGATAAAGACATTATGCAAAATGAAAAAGAAAGATTAATACCAAAGTGTTGTTACTCTCAAAAGTTTCTTTGAATCATAAGTGTATGTTTTCTTTAAAATTTCTACTACAGCAAGAGGTTAGCCAGTGCCATCAACAACACCTAAAATGGGTTCCTTGAAAAACCGATGGCCCACCTTTCATCCTGCAATTAGTCATACACAAACAAGAATTTTCTTCCATCTTTAAGTCCATAATGTATTCAACAGTTTCAAAATCACAAGATAGTCTTATCATTTGAACTTACTTTTCTACACTCGTCTCATTTATTGATTTAGAATAAATAGAATTTAAAGTAAGCAAACTCCCTTCAATTTTAAACGTAATAGGATATCAATTACGAAACATTTATTTACTCATGTTTTGTCCATGTGCAATAGGATATTAATGTTAAATTTGTCAAACATATGATTTTTTTATAGTTATCCAGAAATAATACAAATTTTGAAAGGAAAGGAAAAAAAACAAGAATGAAAAAGCTTTTACCACAGTTGCATCAAAGGGTGAAAGCTTAATGGAGCGTGTTTTCAGGCCTTTTGATTGATGCAATGTATCCGAACTACTTCTAACTAAACCAACCTCTCTTCGACCATGAACCACTAAAGTCTGAGTTTTTTTATTACTGGATTTCGTAATATAACGATTATCTCGCTGAGCCTCACTCTTCATAACAATAAAAAATGGAAAAACAAAACAAACAAAAAGTTACAATCCAATCCTCCTCAAATTTTAATATTATCAGAATAAAAACGACACAACGCAAGAAACGAAATCAGTTTCAGACCTCATACTTCACAATTGATTGCTATTTCCGATTTCAGAAATTTATTCACCTTCTAAGGGATGTTAAAATCTGAATGGGGCTTTGGTTTTGAGAAGTTGAAATTGATCCCTAAGGTTTTAGAGACTGAAGGAAATTGGAATGACGGGAGAGATGAAAATCATAAGTTTTTTCCCTAGCATTCGTTGATGGACCGAAATAGAAAACAATAAACATAATTTGAAAAAAAAAATAGAACAGATCTGATATGCTACGAACTATACCTCGAATGAACGGTACAAATCAGATGTGCTATAGATCTGAATAGGCTTCTTGACTACAGTGATAACTCGAATCTAGGGCTTTCATTCGTAGAGAGGGGAAAGAGAACGATGGATCTACAAGTGAATTCTTCTCTTCGATTAAAAATCGAAAGGAAAACGACAGATTGAGCAAGAATGATAGAGATTGAATAGCGATTGAGCGATAGAGATAGAGAGGGAAAAGAGAGATTGAGATAGAGTGGAAGATTCCATCTAAAATAGGTTGTTACATTCGACTTGAGCTTCGTGTGATTGAGAAAGTTTCGTGCGAGAACTTTGGACGAGAGAGCGAGAGAGATGGAGAGATGGAGAGGAAGTCGACGTTAGGGTTTGCTTGAGAGAGACATTTGAGGATTTTTGAGTTAAAGAGAGAGAGACAAGAGAGAAAAAACACGCGTATGTTTTTTTCTCAAAGAATAGGTGACGGGCAGCATAATTTTTTCCACTATTCATCCTTACTTTTTATCTTAGTGTCACCCATTTAAAATCCTAGTGTCACCTAATGCCATTTTTCTTATAGTGTTAGGTTCTTTAATAACTTAGTAGAATTCCTTGGAGATTATCTAATTTATGGGAGACCTTAAGCACATTGATTCTGCACATGATAGTATGTTAATATCGATCCATACGTATCATGGTGCAATGATTTGTGGAGACAGTGGCACATTGATCCGGCACATGATAGTATGTTGATATCGATCCATACGTATCATGGTGCGATGATTTGTGGAGACAGTGACACATTGATTCGGCACATGATAGTATGTTGATATCGATCCATACGTATCATGGTGCGATGATTTGTGGAGACAGTGAGCATAATTGATATGGTACATGATAGTATGTTGAGTTAGGTCCATACGGTATTATGGTACTATGATTTGTGATATGGTACGACCGTATGTGGTATGTTGATATCGATCCATACAATAGCACATTACGATGAAACTTGTTTGGTAATAAAGATAGTTAATATTACATTTACCTATTCTTTAGAATTGTGTAGTAAGGCTTATTAATGGTTGTTACTTTTACTTTAAGTCCTTAATTCAATTTCATGGCATCGAAAGACTATCTCGAGTAATATTGTAACGACCCGTTACCAAGTAAGGGTATTTTAGTAATTTCTCAAACCTCCAAATTAAAACCACAAGTTTAATTTAATATTTTTAGATGATGTGGATCGTCTCGTCATTACGATTCCAACGCAATCGACGGCTCGTCGTTTGAGCCCCGATGAATGAGTTATGATCGTTTTTGCATAGTGGCATTTTCGTTATTAATCGAAATCGGGATTAAACCCTAAATTCTTCTTCTTCCTCCTCCCTAATCCGAAATCAGCCTCCATTTACCACTTTTCTCCTATTTTCGCCTAAAAGACATCTCCCGGATTGATTTCTCCATAACTTCCTCATCCGAACTCCGATTTACGCAAGTAAGTAGTCCTTTCTGACAGTTTTTCCGTTACTTTCCATTAACACTAATTTCATAGCAAGATCAATTCTGTATAAAAATTTATGACTTAAAAACCCTTCAGGTTTGATATGGTTTTTCGACTCTGATCGATTTTTCTTTTCTAATTCATCGTTGTAGGTTGTATTTATCAGATGTTCTTAAAATTATATAAGTTTCAAAAGGTAGAGATTATTTCCCTCATATTTTAAAAGAGAAGTAAGGGTCTTGAAAACGCAATTCAAGGTGAGTAGAATTATGTTAAGCTTTAAATTGTGAATGTTTGTATTTTTTCTTTTTCTTTATAAGTTGATCTCTGATTTTTAGTATGAAATTGGATGTTTAAATGATTAATAATAATATTTTGGGGTTGTTTATAAAATTTTATAATTTGGAGTTTAAGGATGTGTAAAAGTGGATTAAAGCATGCTAAATTGTGACTATCGATATCGATTTACGATAAAACTGAAACTGTGAGTTTTCTATGTTGTTCTTGGATGTATAAACATATTTTGGGTGTTTAAGGTTACATTGAATGTTTAAAAGTAGATTAAACATTGTTAGATAAGAATTACTATGGTTGTCTGACTAGTGCCCTTTAAGTCGATAAATTTAAGCCTAGATGGTTAGTTAGTCGATATTTGTTCTCTGAATCCCTTGTGGCTATTTTCCAAATGTTTAGGGGCTGTTTTAGGAGTCATTTTATAGCCGTTATGCCGTTGAAAATTAATTAGAAAATTATTAATTTTAGAATGTCTGAAAAAGGAGCGAAACTACACTAGTTTAGGCTAGTTTCTTTTCAAGATCGGTAAATCGTTGGGAGTTGTTGGAAGTGATCACAAAATGGTTTTATGAGTGATTTTGGGATATTTTATAATGATTTAAAGGTGAATTTTCTAGAAATTGAGTTTAGAGAATTTTCGGCCTAGAAAGAGGGTTGTTTCGAGAAATTGAGTTTAGACTTAATTTGAACATCATAGTAGTGATGTGTAGGATCATATTACTTAAATACCTCGAGTAATATGGTAGTAGGTTTGATTTCAGCAAAGGTCTTGCTTAAAGAAGAATATTTGCCGTTAAGGGAGATTATACGATTGTGCACAACTCTATAGCACTTAACGGGGCAGGTTCATTCCATTTGTACAATGGAAAAGAATATTTAACACTTAAGGATTTAAAACGTGAAAACAGTTTTTAAATGCCTTGTTGAGCAAAGTCTCTCTTTGTTTGCGGACAAAGAGGAGATTAGAGGTATTAGGAAAAATTAAAGATCGAAAAGTTTTAAAATGAGAAAGAGAGTTTAAAACTGTTTCGAAAGTTTTTATTCTTTTAATTTGAGGATTAAGAGATAATGTGGAGGAATGTATTAACTAAGAGAGCTTTGGGTGAAAGAGTATTTTTAAGTCGGTGAGGCCAGGTTATGGACTTAAAGTCTTAGAAAAATCTCTCATGGCATGATTTTTATTTTAACATTTTTCTACTCATTGGGCGTAGCCTCATGATGCTACATCTATTTTTTTCAGGTAAAGGAAAGAAGAAACTCAGTGGCTGATGTGGTTCGATGTGGTGTTCGGTTGGCATGGATTTGCAACGCCGGCGAAGTCTTGTTCTTTATTATTTGTTTTCGGGGATAATGTCTTTTGACTTCATGTTTTGTTTTGTTTTTAAATAAGTATATTGAATATACTATTATTTGAGAATTTCTAAACAATGATTCAAGATTGTTTTGTTTTGATGTTTTGAGGTTTTTTAAAGTCAAACCGATCGGTTTAGAATTGTTATTTGGTTTGATTTTAAATGAAAAGAACTTGAATTTTGTTTTAATTGCTTCCGCTGTCTTTAAATTATAAATTCCATGTGTTTTGGAATTTTTGGAAATTTCGGGTTGTTACAAATATTTTACTATCGTTTGATTGTATGGAAATTGGAAGTGTGGATATGGATAGAAATGAGCATTTTAGGCCTTTGGACACGATTTCTGGTATGAAATTTAGTTCATAGGATTACTTGTTTTCGTTTTACTCTCACTAGCATTTTATGCTAATGGTGCTACACTTACAAATTTTCAGGTAAACCTTGTCCCAAGAAGCGTGGTAGAGGAGGTGGTGCTGTTTGACTTGCCGATATGGTGAATGGACAATATCGAACTCTTTTGGTTTAGCATTCTTAGAAATGCTTGTAAATTATTTCCAATTTCCATAACTTGTGTCTTTTTGAGCCCGAAAGGGTGTTTGTCTATAATCTCATAAATTTTTATGATTTAAAACTTGTTTGAGAGTTTAAATTAGATGATGGAATACGTATTCCCGATTTATAGCTTTCTCTGAAAATGGGTTGTAAAAACAGGTTTTGGTTATTGTAACGACCCGATTTTTCATAAAATCCTTTTAAACAAATGCGCAGCGGAAAACTTGATTTTACAGAATAACGGCATGGGTTCATTTAAAATTCGGATAAGCCAAAACCTGTTTACATCCCAATTTTTAGAAAAAGCAGTAAAACTGGAATGCGCATTCCATAATATGATGAAAAATCTAAAGAAAGTTTTAAAGTTCGAAAGCATATACAAATTATACAAATGCTCCATCGAGCTCAAAATGAAACATAATAGATGTAGTGAAATGTTTTAGAGCATTCGAGGATGCTTCACCCAAAACCATATATGTTCTTGTCCGTTCATTGTCTCGATAGGTCACGCGGCGCCACCTCCTCTACCTCGTCCCCTACCACGAGTCTTACCTGAAAAAAATGTAATTGTAGCAACATTAGCATAAAAATGCTAGTGAGAGTAAAATGAAAGCAAGTAATCCTATGAACCACATTTCATGTAAGAAATTGTGTCTAAAGGCCTAGGTTTCACTTTTACTACCCATTCCATAAACCTAATTCCACATATAATCAACATACATAAATAAACTCTCCGAAAAGCAACGATATCAATATTACTAAGTCTTGCTACGCAATTCTAAAGATTATGAAATTACATTGCTAACTATCTTTATTACCCAACATGTTTCATCGTATCATAATACCGTATGGACCGAAGTCGACATACCACGTGTGCCATATCACATATCCTCGCACCATGATACCGTATGGAGCGTATCAACATACTATCATGTGCCATATCACATAACCTCGCACCATGATACCGTATGGAGCGTATCAACATACTATCATGTGCCATATCACATAACCTCGCACCATGATACCGTATGGAGAGTATCACATACTATCATGTGCCGTATCACATAACCTCGCACCATGATACCGTATGGAGCGTATCACATACTATCATGTGCCGTATCACATATCCTCGCACCATGATACCGTATGGAGCGTATCACATACTATCATGTGCCGTATCACATATCCTCACACCATGATACCGTATGGAGCGTATCACATACTATCATGTGCCGTATCACATATCCTCGCACCATGATACCGTATAGAGCGTATCACATACTATCATGTGCCGTATCACATATCCTCGCACCATGATACCGTATGGAGCGTATCACATACTATCATGTGCCGTATCACATATCCTCTCACCATGATACCGTATGGAGCGTATCACATACTATCATGTGTCGTATCACATACTATCATGTGCCGTATCACAAGTATCGTATAGAAGTCAACAAGCTCCCTAGTAAGTTAGATAAAGTTCCACTAAAATACTAAAGAACATAAACTGCTTGAATTACACGAGTCAATACTCCAGTGTAATTTCTAAGCCACTTTGACTCCCAAATCACTTAAAGTTCTTTATTCAATCACTTTCATCTAAAGTCTCCAAATCATCTTACAAGACATCCAAACCACTCATATTTCCTCTTTTACTTCCAAAACCATAAGTACACCAAAACCACTCCACTCACATCCGAATTTAAAGTCTCCAACCAAGTATAACTTCCGGAAGTTAGTTCCTTCTTATCCTCGATAAACAACAACGTAATGAAACATAATTCATAAAATCACTAACTTCCATTTTAAACTCACCTTAGATGTGAAATCCAAGCTTCCAAGGTGCCGGAGTCAAAGTCACGCAATCGATCACCAACCTACATAACGAATACACCTAACAATCATTAATTATCTGAAAATCGAGCAAACGACATCTAAACGCATAAAACGATGAAAACCCCTGATTTAAACCCTAAGGGACCCACGGCCAAACAAGGGAGAAAGGGTTCGGGTTCGGTTTTTCGGCTTTTATGCACTTTAGAGGCGTTTCGGGTTGATTTAGGATACTTTGAAAGTTGAGATATCAATGGGTCACCATATTTTGGGGTTTTACAAAATAATCGATTTCCGAAAAATTAAGTAAAACATAAAATCATAGCAAACTAAACATCCTAATCATGCTTAGGTGAGAGAATTTAACACGGGATGGGTTTTCAACTCAAACTTGATTTTAGGGTTTAGGGAAGTTTATAAAATTGCATAAAACGACTTCCTCGATTGAAATCTTCAAGCTTCGGTGTGTGAATTTGAAGATTTCAATCTCAACCTCCATTAAAACACTATTCAAACCTTAAATTTAGAAACTTTATCATACTTTGAGGCCTTTAGAAAACGGACGAAAACCTCGATTGCTAGGTTAGAATCGATCCCCGGGATGAGAGCTTTTCAACGGAACCGGAATTACGGCGATCCACCGAGCAACGGAGAAAAGCCAAAGAGAGAGGGAGGAGGGGAGGGGCTCTCGGCTCAAGCAAGGAAGAAGAGAAAATGAAAATGAAAAATTCTTTGACCAAAGTTGACTATTTAATGAGAAAGGAGGTGAATAGTGATTTTTAAGAAATTGGAAAATGACGTATACGTCCGTTTTAAAATATTTGATTAAAATACTAAACCCAAAGATTCTAAAATAACCTAAAGGTGATTAATAATTATTAATTGGCCCGTTAATAATTACTAATGTCACCGAAACCGATTTAAAGTAATAAAAGGATTGAAAAGACTTTCGAATGAAAATAACTACTAAAATCGAATTTACTAAGTTTAAACTAAACTTAAATACTTTATTTAAAATAAAAAAATTTACCTCCAAAAGTAACGGGACGTTACAGTTATTCGATTTTTAAACGAACCCATGTCGTTTTTCTTTAAAAATCGAGTCTTCCGCTGTGCATTTGAATTTAAAGAATTTTACGGAAAGCGGGTCGTTACAGTTGTATAGTCTTCAAAAGAATGAAGGGATGAATCTGAGGTTGAGAGAGGAGATGGAAAATTGAGATTAAGTGAAAAGAAAAAATAAGCTTACTGATTCAGATAAGATAAATGTAGTGGCTAAATCTACCTCTAATTCTGACTCTTCAAATCCGACCGCCTCAATGAATTAGGAATTCCAGAATGGCAAAGCTCTGATACCAAACTGATGTAGCGTGAGGTCGAATCCACAACCTCAACCAAACAAATCCATGCTTGAAGGGAAATTCATCCCAAGAACTAGGTGAAAATGTTCTAAGAGGAGAAAAATCTCTCAATGATATATTTGATTGATAAAAGATAAGACCCCTAAAATGAAAACTTAATATGGTTATTTATAGCCTTACAAGAGACTAATTTAACTAAAATAAATGAACTAATACTAATTAATTATACTAATTAAGTACATCAAAAGTTGTAACGTCCCGTTATTTTAGAGGTAATTTTTTTTTATTATTTTATTTTATTTTTATAAGTGTTTATTTATTTAAAGTTAATTTAGATTTAGTTATTTAGATTTAAATAGTTATTTTCGTTCGGAAACCTTTTTAATCGCTAAATTAGCCTATTTTAAGTTTTGGTTGTATTAATAATTATTAATAGGCCAATTAATAATTATTAATCACCATTGGGCTAGTTTAAGTGGTTCGGGGTTCGTTTTTAAGGCAAAAGTAAAAGAGAAACGTAGGCGTTATTACCCGATTTACTAAAAATCCCAAAAACACTATTCACCGCCCTTTAAATACCCATACTTAGCAATTTTAACACAAAATTCTGCTTCTTCTTCCTCCTTGCTGCCGAGACCTTAAGAACCCCCCCCTCAAATTTTTGATTTTCTTTATTTCTCGACGGATCGTGTCGATTCTAGATCCTGTGGAAAGCTCTTGGCCCGGGGATCATTTCCAACCTACTCTTCGGGATTTCCGCTCGTTTTATCGAGGCCTAAAGGTATGTTAAAGATTCAAAACCTAGAAGTGAATAGTGTTCAATGGAGGTTTTGAGTTGTAATTTTCGATTTCGTTCATCGGGGCTTATTGATATCAATCGGGAAAGTCGTTTTATTCATTCCTAGGAACTTTCCCCTAACCTTAAGTTCGGGTTTGAGCCAAAAGTCTTTTAATTCAATTTTTCCTTTTATTGGTTTTTGATGAGAACTTTGAATTGTTTAGTTTAATGACTTTCCTAATTTGTTCGGGATTGAATTGTTGACCTAAACCCTAAATTAGGTTTACCCATTGAGTTTACCAAACTTCAAAGTAACCGAAACCAACCCGAATTGTCTTTAAAGTGCTTGAAATCCGGAAAACAAATTCCTTTTCTTCCTTCCCTTGAGCCGTGGGCCTCTTGGCTTTAATTACGGGCTGTTTTGTCTTTTAATTTAGAATCGTTTCGATCGTTGTTCATTTCGAGTAATTAATATACTTTAGGTGTATTGTAATTATAGGTTTAGAGCATCGTTCGTGATTTTTGACCAACCGGTGGTTAGGAGTTGACTACTCTTATAAGGTGAGTTTAAAATGGTTATGATTACTTTTATGCTTTCAAATTACTTGACGTTTATGTTAGATCGATGTTAAGAGGGATTATTAGGCTAGAGAACTTTCCAAGTTATTATGTTATTTTGGGAGTTAAGGAAAGTGTATAAGGAATTTAGTTAAGTTTGGTTGCTAAGTAAAGTAAGATGTTATTGGTGGTTTAAGTTAGATTCTCGAGGAGAATGAGAATCCGGAACTTGGAGAAGAGTATTATGTACTCCTTTTATCTTGACTAGTGTTAGAATAGTTAAAAGGACTTGGGAGAGATTCTTGTGTAGAATCATGTTAGTACGTTATTTTAGTGGTTGTGGTTGTTGACTTGCATATTATCGTTATGCATAGATGTCACGTTGACTTGCATATTATCGTTATGCTTGCATATTATCGTTATGCATAGATGTCACAGTGACTTGCATATTATCGTTATGCATAGATGTCACGTTGACTTGCATATTATCGTTATGCATAGATGTCACGTTGACTTGCATATTATCGTTATGCTTGCATATTATCGTTATGCATAGATATCACGTTGACTTGCATATTATCGTTATGCTTGCATATTATCGTTATGCATAGATGTCACAGTGACTTGCATATTATCGTTATGCACGGAGGTCACGGAATGATTGTGATTGGTGACTTGCATATTATCGTTATGCATGCATATTATCGTTATGCACGGAGGTCACGGAATGGTTATGATTGGTGACAAGTGGTCACGGATGTTATTTACTTTGTTATTTAATTTGTTATTTACTTTGTCATTTACTTTGTTAAGCATTAGTATCTACTTTAACTACGGGTTTGATTGTTTACTTTCCGAATTTATTAGATAGTAGAATGGTTTGATCTTTTATGTAAAGTACTTGGAATATTGAATGGGTAGTGCAAGAGTACTTAGGTTTATTTGGACACATTCTCCGATATGAAATTTGGTTCATAAAAGTGCTTGCATCCATCTTATTCTCACTAGCATTGTTTGCTAATGGTGCTACACCACTTTATTTTCAGGTAATATTCGTGGTAGAGGACGAGGTCGTGGAGGTGGTCTGCGTGATCTCGAGTAGATGCTTATGGACATTTGGACTTGTAAATCTAAGTTTGGTGTATTTTGGGAATGCTTTATATACATATAAACTTGAAATAAAGTCTTAAAACTTGTATTTTGTGGCTCATGAGAGCCTAAAGTCGGTTGTATGTATATTTTGAGTTTACTTTCTCTGATTTGAGTATGTTCTGGAGTAGGAATATATGTGAATAAACTTTGCTGAGTTGTGTTCTTAAAAACAGGTTTAGGGAGTTCGTATTTTAACGGATCCACGCCAAATTTTTGTAAAAATAAGTCTTCCGCTGTTTTACTTCTGATTTAAAGATTTTGTGAAAATTCGAGTCTTTACAAAAGTAAACAAAGATCCTGATAATAACTCATAAATAAACCTATACTAATTAACCTATCATACTCCCCATCAATTAGGTTATCTAGGTTTGTGAATTGAATTTGTTACAAAGTCGTTGGGATTAAACTCTTCAAGTTCTATATGGTGAGTGAATAATAGAAGTTTGGGTAATTCCTTAGGGAAACTTAATAATTAATTTGAACTGTGATTTGAAGCTATAATTAATTAGATATATTATATTAACAGTGAATTGATGAGAATTTATTATAGAAACTTTGAATGGAATTGAGGTCAATGAAACTGGTTTGTTTGGAATTGTATCTAAGTTGAGATGGTTGTGAATATTGAGCTATATAAATTGATCATGGAGTTGTGATATTGGACTAAGATAGTGGTGAACTCCATTGATGAGTGACTATTACTTTGTAACTTTTCTGGCAGGTTAAATGATGATATTTGAGATTAAAGACCCTAGATGGAGTCTTTATTATTTTTATGTGATTTGTCTGCTGATGTTTGAAAATTATGATTGTAAATGTGATGTGTCAAATGTGAATGATTGATTAGATTGTTAGGGTCTTTCCACTGCGATGAGATCGAACTTGCAACAATGATTCTATTATTGAATATTGCGCAAGTGTAATAGTAATATATGACACCCCTCTAGTTATTGGTTTTCATAGCGAGTTGTTAGTATTACAAGTCTTGTGCGAGGCTATAATATCAAACAAACTAATATTAGTTATAGGTGAGCCTATAACAAGATGATATTATTGTGAGGAATCTCAAGGGACAACAATAATTGTTGTTGCAAGGCTTATTATGTATGTTGTGGTTAGTAGAGATTGTTGTTTCGAGCTATAGGAATGATAAGACTTGATTTATAAGATTTGATAGGAAATCATAGAGACTTTGAAAATTTATGAGTTTTGATTGGATTTTGTTGATGTTGGGATTGATGCCCTAACTACTTGTAATTTTATGTAAACATTATTTCTTTCGAATATATTTAATTTGAATAAAATTATATTCATGTATGTAAATATGTGCATTGTGATAGATACTCGATATGTTTCTTTTAAATTATACAGATGCTCGTGAGTTACTTAAATGTAATCTTGACTAGGTATATGAGACATACACGAATATACAATTTGAGATAGTAACTCAAATAGTCTACAATAGATGGATAATGGTTGAGAACCTTATCCTCATAACATTGTTAATATGATCAACTTTGTATTGATAGCAAATGAACTTTTCAAGATAATTCATGTGAGAGACGTCAAAGTGGAGGTATCATGTACGATAATGATTGTACAAGATTATACCATGATATTTGATCAATTCTTTGATAATAATGTTTATAGAATATGATCCAAACATCACTCAAATTATCAAGCTTGATAGATCTTAATCTCGAGTGTGATGTGAACTTCTGGTTGTGAAATTATGTCTTTTGATTTACATAAGTGAGAGTGACCCATTGGTACATATAATATGACTGTTGTTGTTTTGGGGACATAACAAAATGAAGAGCTGAGAGCATTTCTACATGAGATAGAATTCAAATATTTCCTACTCTGGCAGTGTCTGTGCGACACTTAATTATTTTGAAACTTTAGGTACCTCCTTTTTATAGAAATTCAGGTAATTGAACAAAGAAATCTTGAACCACTAGTCATGGAAGTATTCTATAGTTGAACTATTGAAGTTATTCATTAGATGATCATTTGGTATACAAAGATACAATATATAATTATAAAGGTAAAACTATAATTTTAACCCTTTTATAGTAAAGAGTTTTGACCACGTGAATGATACTTGACAACTAAATTTGACAACTAAATTGGACAAGAAATGGACATAACTCAAATAGAATATTAAAAAGTTTAAAGAATAACAAACGTTGAAAGTTTAGACTTCAAAGCATCCTAAACAATTTAAATAGATATTAAAAATTGTTGTGACATTTAAATATTTTAAATTATTAACGAAATAGAAATTTTTGATGATTAGATTAAAAAATTTAAACATCTTCATCAAATCTGATGAAAAATTCTGGATGTTTTAATCTGGGAGTTTTTAAATTGATTATGGATTATCTATTCAATTTTAGAGAAATTACACTGCCAATAATATTATTTTCTATCTTATTTTTAAAAATATAAAAGGTTTATTTTTTTTAAATGCTATTTTTTTATTTCTTATAATTTTTACTCATTTTGAAAAAAAAAACTTAAACAATTATCATTTTTTTTAAATGCCTCAATTTTAAATGATCTTAAAGTCTTATATACTTCACATTACAAAATTACCTATTTTCACCACACTACTCAAATTTCAAGAGTTTTTTCTTATTTCATATGTTTTCTTTTTTAAAGTTCCTTGGTAAAGTAATGTGCTCTTTACCATGATGCTTTGAGTTCAATTTCTCTTAGTGTAAAGTGTTTGTTATGAATTTTGCTACTTAAATCAGATTTGGGAAAAATGATTTCCACTAAAAAGTATTATATTAATTCTGGTCACAAAAGATAGTATGTTCAGTTGCTGGATTGACCAACCAATTCACTAGGTATCTTCTTTTTTTATAATGGGAGAAATGCAACTGATAGATAATACAATGCATAGCCATGAATGAGGAACTCTCACAAAAAAAAAAAAATCAATACATTCAATCACACCCTTACATGATATGTTGAAATAACAGTTGATTTCAAAGTCTATAAGTTGCAAATTAAAGCTCCATGTGAAGCCTAACTGTTATGATGTAGCTGTCAAGAACAGAAACAATTATTTTTTGTTATCTACTAGTTAACTGATGCTTATGTATTTAACAGAAGCCCATCTGATACCAATTGAAGGGATGATTTACTAAATTAGCGGAATTTTATTTAGTAAACTAATTAACATTTAATTACGGATCTATTAATATCATGAAATTTGTGATAAAATACATGTAGATTCTTGATATTTTCGAAAATTAAAGGCCCTTTACTTACATTGAGTAATATATGGAGAATCGGTTGGAGGTTTCTTTACAGCATCAAATCCTCCGCAACACCGGATCTTTTATGCTATACCCCGATCGAAAGCAAAACTGACTTGTGGGAATTGAACCGGAAGAACAAAAGAAGAAGAATTTTCTTCTAAATTTTTCCCTAAGGAAAATCGATAATTGGGCAAAAACTTAAGAGAGAATTTTCACTTTTCTAATTATAGTGAGAAGTGTATAAAATATGAATCCCAATGGTCATATTTATCGAAAAATATGATATCTAATCTAATTAGAATTCATTATCTCCTAATTATTAAAATTAAATAAATAAATAAAATAATAATAAAATATGTAAACATATGAAATTCTTATCATACGAAGGTACTGTACAAGTGCACGCCAACTTAGACAAAATATTCGTATATACATTTATTTTATTATTTATTTACTTTTCTTAATTTAATAATTATATATTTATGCATTTAAATTTAGAAAAAATCAAACAATAATTTCTAATTAAATACATTTAGCTCAAAATTAATATATTAATTACCATTGAATCTTATTCAATTAATTAATTATTTTGGGCCAAAACCAATTTGTTTCTTAAACCAATAATATTTTTCTCTCTAATATTTATTATTAAATTAAATAAACTCATTATTTAATTAATAATACTAATTATTAATTCCATTTAAATAAAATCATTATTTAAATAATTAATAATATAAACATTAATTCCCGTTTAAATAATTTATTTATTTAAACAATTAATTTTGCCGTAAAATATTATAATTGATATGTTATATTAATTTCCATTTAAATAGAATGTTTATTTAAACAATTAATTTTTTATCAATATTAATAATATTAATATTAATTTTCATTTGAATAATATCATTATTCAAATAATTAATATTGCCTAATTTAAAGTAAAATCAATTACTTAAATTATTTGTTCTTCCTAAGTTAAATAAATAACTTAGTTTTGCTTCAACGATATTTGGGCTAGCATAGGGACCCGATGAACCATGGGCTTAATAATTAGTCAATTAAGTGATTAACTCATAATCAGTTAATTACTTATTATCTAACTATGAATAATTCCACTATAGATTCATAGTTGAACTCCCTCACTATGGATGAATGTTCATTTAGTTTATCTTTTATTTATATCTGTGATATATCCTTCACGTGGAACCCTCATAATTACACGCGGATAAATTTACCATTTTACCCCTTTAATTACCGCTTTATCCTTGTGTTCCCGCTGATTCTTCAATGAACTTTATCTTTAGTTGAACTAGAGATAATATACTTTTGTGATCAATAGAAGACGTGGCGCCACTTGTTCATGTCTCGAATCAGTACATTAAGGGAGTTTCCTAAAGTTCCTAAAATGTTTAGGTATCGCACTGATACTGTTAGTTTATAGGAAAGTTATGAATTCCATCTCATGAAGATGCGTTCCCAGCTACTTATCTAGCCATGTTCCCAAAGCAGAAGTATATTGAGTGTTCTTATAGATCGCTCTCAACCATATGAATCAAAGAACATAGCTCCACAAATAGGAGTCTGCATTTCACTCAGGATTGAGATCTATCACGGTTGATAAACTTAGTTTGATATTCAATTATTTCTCGTAAATAGAACTAATGAGAAATTTGATCGAACATCGTGGTCCTTTCTTATACAATCAACATTGCATATGATACTTCCATTTCATATCTCCCGCATGAATGATCAAGATTAGATCATTTGTCTATAAATAAAATGCGAAGCTATCAACAGTGTTACCAGGATAAGGATCCCAAACGTTATCCATTTACTGTAGACACTTTTAAGTTACTCATCTGGTCTTTAATCCTCTCGTATGACTCACATACTAAGTTGTGTTTTCATAAGAGTAACTTAGGGTTTACTATTTGAATGTTTGATATTTATATCCACTAGATTTTAACCACGTGCTGTGCACGTGATATTTATTTTTTTTCTAAATATTATTTTTAAAAAATGGTTAATTTTAAAACTAAAACTATAAAGGTATTAAAGGTTAAAATAAACATTTGGCTCCTCACATTAATCTCAATTTCGATATTAGTTCTAAAGTTTGAAAATATCTAATTTAGTCTCTCACATTATTTTAAAAGTTTAAGTTTATTCCTTCACATTTAAAAAAAAAAATACTAATTTAGTTTCTATTATGGTCATTATCGTTAACAAATTTGACGAAAAATTGACGTGTCACGTTGTCTTATTGACAGATATAGATTTATACATGAATGCTGAGAAGGGTATAATATTTACTATATATTTTCAAGAAGATGAAAAAGTTTAGAACATTTCAGATATATAGAATTTTTGACGTCACATTCTAAATATATATTGTAACCAGTATTAAATTAGCATTAATCCTAATTTATACTTAAATTAATTATTATATTATGGGGAAAGGATTTACAAAATTATAATATTCAATTGATATATTTTTTTTAAATTATAAATGAAATTAATAGGAAAGATGTAAATTGAAACATGAGTATTTATATATTCCTTTTTGTTTTATCTTTTTCTAACTAAATATGGTTAAAATGGTAAAATAGAAGATCACCTTCTAGGGGAATTATAAAAAGCATCTGAATTCAAAGATAATCAAATACCCTCATATTTAGGAAAATATAGATTCCGGGAATTATAGATTACCCATATATTTTTAAATAATCCATAAACAAACATTGGAATTTAGATGCCCCTTATATAAGGGAATCTTAGATTACCACAAACCAAACAGGGTTAATAGTATTTTTATTAAGAAGATGTATAGTTTATTAGCTTATTACGGTTAGTTTTTGTTCTTTCAAGTAACGTGATTTATTGCAACGTCCCGTTATTTTGTGATAAAAAAAAAACTTTTATTTATTTTATTTTAATTTGAGTAATTAAAATTCATTTATTTATTATTAAATTAGAATTTAGTAATTTATTTCATTTTAATTCATTTTAATGGCTTTATTTATTTAAATACGTTTTAATGGTATTAATAATTATTAACGGGCCAATTAATAATTATTAATCACCATTGGGATAGTTTGAGATGTTCGGGATTCGTTTTAAGCCAAAAGTCAAAAAAGGGCAAAGTTGTAATTTCTCAAAATTGCAAAATATCTAAAATCACTATTTGATCTTCTCTTTAAATGAACATTGACCAAAAAGTTGACTCAATCTCTTCATCTTTCTTCCCTCATTGCCGTGGCTTCAAGAAGAGAAAAAGAGATTTTCGGTTTTCTTTCGTTTCTTGTCGGATCGGCTTGATCTTAGATCCATCGGAAAGCCCTCGGGTCAAGGATCTTTTCCCACCTACCCATCGTCCGTTTCTCTCGAGATCCTAGGAGTTCTCGGTAAGTGAAGTTTCAAACCCTAACTCCAAATAGTGTTTTAATGGAGTTTTACTTGTTTTCTTTCGATTTCTTGCCGTGAAACTCGGTGTTTGTCAATTCGGGAGTAGTTTTAAGTGTTTTTGGAAACTATTCCATAACCCTAAAACCGAGTTTCAGTCGAAACCCTTTCCGTTTGAAATTTACCCTTTTGGGATTGAAAATGGGTTAGAAATTAATGAAGGAATGTTTATTTAAATTCAATTCGGGAAAGGGATTAATGTTCAAAAACACTATTCATCGATACCCATTGAAATCGGGATTATCGAATTTGATTAAAACCAACTCAAAACGTATTTGAATTGCCAAAAAGCCGAAAAACCAAACCCGAGACTCGTTTTTGATGATAGGGCCGTGGGCCTCTTTGTGGGTTTTATTGGGTTTTCGTTGCTTTGTATGTTTAGTAGTTGTTTGAACGATAGTTGGTTTCGTTATTGATTGTTACGATATAATTCGTTTGTAGGTGTTTTTGAACCTCGTGGTTGATCGCTCCTTCGGACTTAGGAGCAAAGTCATCTTTTAACTAAGGTGAGAATAGTTAGTATTTAAAGTAACTATAGAAAGCGGACAAGTATGACGGTTTGAAGAGTTTGAACTAAGATTAGAATCCGAACCTAAGATTAGAGGGTTGTGAGTTAGTGCCCTTAGGATTAAAAGTTAATCCTTTAAGTGAGAACTTAGAAATTCTCACAGAAGACTTGAATCTTAGAAGATTCTAAGTTAGGTTCGATGTGAAACTAAGTTTGGATCATTGGAAGTTAAAGATCCAAGTTGTAATTAAAACGGTTAATAGAACCTCGGATTATTTGGAAGTTTAGAATCCGGAGGGCATAGGTTAATCGTTTAAGTTATGTTTCTAATCTTATCATTGATACCGGAGTTCGATCGACATATCGTTCGTCCGAGATTCTTATCTATATTTATCATTATGTCATTTACTTTATGCTCTTTACCTTATGTTGAATTCGATCTCTTTAATATTCGCACTTTACTTTATTTACTTTTGGCAAAGCATATGCAAGCATATGCATAACAACATTGCACCATCATTTATTGTGTTATAACACTTTGCATCATTGAAAGATAGTGAAAAAGAAAAGAAAGTGAAAAAGAAAGAAAGTGAAAAAGAAAGAAAGTGAAAAAGGAAAGAAAGTGAGAATGGAAATGTAAGGAATGATGGATGAATGTGAATATCCATGTTCCTCATGCACAAGGAATGGTGGATGAATGTGAATATCCATGTTCCTCACGCACAAGGAATGGTGGATGAATGTGAATATCCACGTTGCCTTCATTTCATGCATAAATGGCGAATGCGTTTCCTACGGGATGTACACATTACTTTTATGCATATGATTGATGAAAAGAGAATTGAAATGTTAAATATGATGCAAAACTCATTTACTTTTATTACTTATGTCATAATGATGGTGATGGATGAGTATTGACTACGATTATTATCAATATCATCCTTAAAATGTATAAGTGAAATTGCCTAGAGTTTGAATGACTTTAGGAGTCATTTGTGTTATAAAAGTTAAAGGATGAACAATTAGACTAAGTGTGCTAATTAGTATCATCAATTGGAAAATATGAAATAGAATGACCTAGACTTTGGAGAATTCTAGGAAAGAATGTGTCAGTTATTTTGGACACAAATCGAAATGCGAGTTTGAGGTCTATTCTTACTTTTTATACTTATTATTCTCACTGGGCTTAGTTTGTTAGCTCATGATATTACAACCAATTTCAGGTAATGCCTTGGCTAGAGGTCGAGGAGGAGGAGGTGGTGCTGCGTGATCGAGGGATGCTGACCTCGAGATGGACTAATGGATTGTAAAGTTTATGTCTTATTTTGATGAATTTTAAGGAATTGTATGTTGTATTTGGCTCCTAAGAGCCTAATGTTGATGTTTTTATGATATTATATATTTGAACTCCTGATTTGGACTTAAAGTCCATGAGATTTTGTTAGATTTGAAAATTAGGATGTAAGCAGGTTTTCGGCATGCCAATTTTCAAACAAAACCACGCCAATTTTTCGTAAATTAAAAGACTTCCGCTGTTTTCTCTGATTTTAATTTATTTAAAAGTGACGGGTCGTCACATTTATAGTGAGATACTTGTAATGCTTTCAATTGATGAAGCCAAAAAGCTATAAAAATAATATAATAATTGACAATGAAAACATTGATAATTTCAAATTAAAAGGCCCTACTAATAAATTGACACTTTCAATTTAATCAATTTTATATTTTAAATCATTTATAACTTTCTATTTGAAATTAAAAATAAAACCTATAATTAAAATTATGAGTAAGTATATTAATAGATATATCATTATAACTTTCATCCCAAATTATGAAAACATATATACGCTTTAAAATGTAAAGTTTAGATATCCAATAAAGTAAGTGCAAATATTATGTTTTTAACACTTTTATCATTAGTTATGAAATGTGTATGTTTGAATGGTTGAACAATTGAAATGTCATTAAACTCTGATGATATGTTTTTTTAATAAATGAATATTATTATTTTTGCTACGATTCTCTCTATTTTTTTAATATAGTTTTTTTTTAATCTCATTAAACTTCATTGTTAAGATGTAATTATGGGAAGAACAAAAGAAAGTAATCATCAATACGATAGAAAATGGAAAAAAGGTTGAACTTACCTAATTAATAAACTTAAATTAATAATGTGACTTTTAATTCCACAATAACATTACATTAATATTAGAAAATAAATAAATTTCAATATAACTATTAAGAACTTCTGAAATGTGGAGGTGAATTCTTGCTCAAGGAAGCTCTCCATGTAACAACTGGAGCAAGTTAGATTAAAATGAAGGATTTTGTCAAGAAATCTATTTGTGAGGTCTCAAAGATGTTTTAAAAAGAAAGAATATCTCTCAATCTAAAATGTAGAATTTTATATGCCCTTCAAGTAGTGAAGCTTCCTTACAAAGAATCTCAAAATTACTCTAAAATAGTATCTTTTTATAAAGATCTTGAATTTCATCTACCAACTCTGACACATTCTTCGTATCTTCAATCTTCAAATAACCTAAAAGTAGTATGAGGGAATGAGGGAGAATTGAGATAAAAATGTTGAAAAATATCTATTTAGAAAAATAATTGGAGATCCTATACATTACAAATGCAATTGGTTGATTGGTGTGCAATATATATAGACGATTGATTAGATGACAAAAACTACATGGCTTGGAAGAGAGAAAGATAGGAATTGATGGGAGTTTAAAAGAAATGCTAATATCAATTAATTAGTGAAATTGAATGGTTGTAGAATAGTAAAAGATTGATGAAGAGAGGGGGCACGATAATGGTCTTCTATTTATTTATTTTTTTGATAATTTTTATTATTAATTAAATTAAAATTAATTAATTGAGAATATGGCATGTTTAGTGATTTTAAAATTGGATGAAGGGTAAAATAGTCCAAAAACGTTTCTCCAACATAGCCTCTTTTAATATAGTAGAGATATATTCCTAATATCGTCAATTGAATCAATCTAGATAATATAAAGAACTTATATTTATTTATTTAATTTATTCGAAATAAATTATTATTATTAAATAATTACAAGTTCTAGGACACCATTCCTAACAATCTCCCACTTGTCCTAGATATTTGGAGATTTGACTTGTAATTCCAGTTAAACTGGATGACTATTAACTACTTAGCCATGGTAGTCATTTTAATACTTTACCAGTAACGTTTTCATCTGTTTAATATGTATTTCTTTTGTCTGATGTTAGTTTCATTAAGTGTAATAGATTCCATATTTGCTTGCCATAAAATAAACTCTATTAACTATTGATTTGAAACCATCATGTTCAACTACCTTTCAATTACTAACGACTTAGTAATTACGCGAATATAGAGTTTAGTTAGTTAAAACTTATTTTACTTATACTTAACTCATTTGATGTTTAATTCGCAAAGGTCTTTTGTCGAATTCTTACATGGAAGTAAATTCATGTTCGAATTTGAGCCCGTGAAACTCATAAAATCTCTCATTTTATCTATGTGCATTAACATACTATTTGTAAATTTTATTTTAGTCACATTGGTTCTAGGATTCTCGAAATTTTTAAGCTCCCACTACAAAGTAATTCTCCATTACTTTCATTCGTTTAATGATTACAATTCTATACTTATTATTTCCAAAAATAATGTATAAGTATAAGTGACCCTTTTTCAACTAAACTATTGAAAATTCATGTCATTTTTATTTCACTTATTTTTAACTTTATTCATTGATTTTGAAGTCAATGAGTTTCACTTGGACTTCAAAAAAGTCTCTTTGGTTCATACTATGACGCTCCCACTCAAATAAAGTTCTACAAGTAGTTTAACTATTTGAACTTTTAAATAACTACTTGTTTTATTGTGAAATAAAATCATTGTAATTCTTTTCTATCTTAAGTAAGGTTTAAAGCTTTCAGTATCACTGATTTAATGAACTTATCTTTAATAATTTGTGAATTCAATTATTGTAACGTCCCGTTATTTTACACAGATTTTTTTTTTAATTTTATTTAATTATTATTATTTGATGTAAAGCACTTAATTTAATTTTAAAATTTATTAATTTAAATTTTAGATTTAATTTAGAATTTATAACTTAGAATTTACGAGTTTATTTCGTTCGTAAATTCTTTTAATCGCTTTAATAGATTAAATTAGTTTTGGTCGTATTAATAATTATTAATCACCATTTGGATAGTTTAAGAACTTCCAATTTCGATTTAGAAGCCGAAAGTCATTAAAAAGACGTTTTTCGTCATTTCCAAAATTCCTAAAATATCTATTCACTATTCACTTCTCCTTAAAATCACCACATTGACCAAGTTTGACCAAGAAATCTATTCTTTCCTTCTCTTCTTTCTCTCCTCCATGGACACCAACTTGAAGCTTTATGAGTTCATGGCTTTTCTTCATTTCTCGACCGTTTTTGATGAGGTCAGTTGCGTTGGATTGCTCGGGACGAGGGCTATCTATCCCACCTAACCTTGTGGCGTTTCTCGTTCCCTAAGGGAAGCCCTAAAAAGTGAGTTTTCAAAACTTTATACATGGTTTTGTTCGTTTTTTATTATAAATGAGTTTTGAAGTTGAAATCATGTACTTCTATCAAGGAATTTGACGATTTTGAGCCCGGATTTTCGAAAAGCACTATTCATCTGAAATCACTATTCACCCGAAAATCATATTTTTTTCTCTTATTAGATACGAATTGTAATTCGTTTATCGAATGATGAATTGTAGGTGCAATTTCTGGTTTGTTGGTTCGTGGGAACTTTGTTGTCACGGGAGCTGTGACGGCCCGACACTTTTAAATAAATTAAATCAGAGGAAACAGCGGAAGTCTTTTATTTTAAGAAAATTTGCGTGGTTTTGTTCGAAAGTTGGCTAGCCAAAACCTGTTTACATCCTAATTTTTCAAATCTAATAAAATCTCATGGACTTTAAGTCCCAAATCAGGAGTTCAAATATTTCATATCATAAAAACTACATCAAAAGCTCTTATGAGCTAAATACAACATATACATCATCAAAGTCTTTGAAATTCACAAAATAATTACATAGACTTTACAACAACGAGTCCATCTCAAAGTCAACATCCCTCGATCATGCAGCACCATCTCCCCTTCCACGGCCTCTAGCAAGAGCATTACCTGAAATTGGTTGTAATATCATGAGCTAACAACTTAAGCCCAGTGAGAATAATAAGAATAAAAAGTAAAGATAGACCTCAAACTCGCATTTCGATTTGTGTCCAATTAATCTGACACAATACACTCCTAAAGTCCTCCAACTCTAGGTAATTTCATTTTATATTCTCTAAAGGATGATATTACTAATAATCATAGTCAATACTCATCCATTATCATTGTTATAATGTAAGTAAGAAAGTAAATACACTTTGCACAACATACAACTTCTCGATTCTCTTTTTCATCTATCATAAACATGAATGCATGAGAGCATCCCGTAGGATTTCGCATTTGCCCATTTGTGCGTGAATGAAGGTAATGCAGACATCCCGTAGGCTCCCATTCAACCTTATGCATGAGGAAGTAATGCGTACATCCCATAGGCTACCATTCAACTCCATATGCATGAAGAAGTAATGCGTACATCCCGTAGGCTACCATTCAACTTCTTTTCTTTCACATTCTTTCTTTTCTCTGAAGGTGATGTGAACTCCACGTAGGGTTCATCAATCTTCCTTCTTTTCTCATTCACTTTCTTTTCTTTTCACTTTCATTTCTTTTTCACTTTCGTTTCTTTTTCACTGAATGATGCGAGAATGTTATGGTGCAATATGATATGCATATGCTTGCATATCCTTATAAAAGTAAATAAGTAAAGTGCGGAATTAAAGTAGTCGATGCAAACATAAATAAAGTGGCATAAAGTAAAGGATGTAAGGTAAATGACATAAAGTAAAATAGATAGTACTCTCAGACGAACGATATGTCGATCGAACTCCGGTATCAATAATAAAAGTAGAATCATAAATTAAACGATTAACCTATACCTTCAAGGATTCTAAACTTCCAATAATCCATTCTAAGCTTCGAAACGAATCTAACTTAGAATCTTCTAAGATTCCATACTTTCCTCGAGAACTCCTAAGTTCTCACTTAAAGGATTAACTCATAATCCTAAGGGCACTAACTCACCTCCCTCTAATCTTAGATTCGAATTCTAGTCTTAGTTTCTAATTCTACAAACCTTCACACTTATTTTGCTTTCTATAATTACTTTAAATCCTAACTATTCTCACCTTTAATAAAAGATGACTTTGCTCCTAAGTCCGAAGGAGCGATCAAGCGAACGGTTCAAAAACACATACAATTGAATTATAGCACACAATCAATAATTACCAACTATCGATCAAACAACAACCTAACATACAAAACGATGAAAATCCATCAAACCCCCATAAAGAGGCTCTCGGCCTTCACAAGGAAAATGGACCTCGGGTTTGGTTTTCCGGCTTTTAGGCAATTTAAAAGTGTTTCGAGTTGGTTTTATGCAAATTCGATATTCCCGATTGCAATGGGTATCGATAATTAGGGTTTTTGAACATTAAGCCCTTTCCCGAATTGAATTTAAATAAACATTATTTCAATAATTTATAACCCAAAATCAAACCCAAAAGGGTAAATTTCAAACGGGAAGGGTTTCGACTGAAACTCGGTTTTAGGGTTAAGGGAAAGTTTCCAAAAACTCATGAAACTCTACTCCCATATTTACAAACACCGAGTTTCACGGCAAGAAATCGAAAGAAATCAAAGAAAACTCCATTAAAATACTATTTGGAGCTTAGGGTTTCAAGCTTTACTTACCGAGAACTCCTTGGATCTCGAGATAAACGGACAATAGCTAGGTGGAAAAGGATCGTAGACCCGAGGGCTTTCCAAAAAATCCAAGATCGAGCCGATCCGTCGAGAAATAAACGAAAAGCAAATTTTCTCTTTTCTTCTTGGAGACCCACGGGTGGGAGGAGAGAATTGGAGAGTGATTTGTGGTCAACTTGTGGTCAAAGTTTCATTTAAAGAAGATGACAAATAGTATTTAGATATTTTACAAATTTGGAAATGACGGTTGCATCCTTTTATGACTTTTGGTTAAAAAACGAATCCCGAACTTCTTAAACTATCCCAATGGTGATTAATAATTATTAATTGGCCCGTTAATAATTATTAATACCATTAAAACGAAAATAAACTAAAAAAGGTAATTAAAAGGACTTAAACCGAAATAAACTACTAAATTCTAATTTACCGATAAATAAATAAACTTTAATTACTTAAATTAAAATAAAATAAATAAATTTTTTTTTATCACAAAATAACGGGATGTTACAGGAGCATTCGAGGTGAGAATAATTAGGATTTAACGTAGCTTTAGAAAACGAATAAGTATAATGATTTGTAGGATTGGAAGTTGAGATTAAGATTCGAATCAAAGATTAAAGGAAAGTGAGCTAGTGTTCTTAGGTTAGGAGCTAGTTCTTTTGAGTGAGAACTTTTAGATTTTCTCGAGGGGAATGTTGAACTTTTGGAAGTTCTAAGTTAGAATCGTTTCGGAAATTAGGAGGGATCTTTGGAAGTTAAAGGATCCAAATTTTAGATAGAATGGTTAAAGAACTTGAATGTAGAACTTTGGATTTTATTTGACAAGTTTAGAATCCTTGTAAGTGGAGACTTATTTGTTTAAGTAAGATCTTACTTTTATTAAAGCATCGTTGGTTCGGTTTACTTATTTTTTTCCGAAATTCTTATTTATTTACTTTATGTATAAGGAAATCTATTATCCATTTACTTTATGCTCTTCGGTTACTTTAACATTCATATTTATGTTTATTTACTAAAAGCATATGCATAACATCTTGCATCATTGAATTGAGAGGAAAGTGAGACAAAAGGTGAATGCGAAACCTACGGATGTTTTCATTACCTTCATGCACAAAAGGTGAATGCGGAACCTACGGGTGTTTTCATTACCTTCATGCATAAAAGGTGAATGCGAAACCTACGGGTGTTTTCATTACCTTCATGCATAAAAGGTGAATGTGGAACCTACGGGTGTTTTCATTACCTTCATGCATAAAAGGTGAATGCGGAACCTACAGGTGTTTTTATTACCTTCATGCATATTATCGGTGGAATGGAAAGTGAGACAAAAGGTGAATGCGAAACCTACGGGTGTTTTCATTACCTTCATGCATATTATCGGTGGAATTATATCATTGAGAAGGAATTGTATATTCTATTATGGAAAGTAAGATGACAAGGTGAATGTTAGTCTTACGGGAGCTACCATTACTTAGAATTATTCATTGAGATGTTATGTTTATGTAAAGATTATTTACTCCTTTTTATAATTGTTTTAATGAGCTAATGGATGAGGATTAGACTACGTATACTAGTAATATCATCCTCTAGAGATTTTGGATTATGGAAGTACATTTCTAAATGGTTGAAAGTTAGTTTTCTAGAGTTTAGAGAACTTTAGGAAAGAATATGTAAGATTATTTGGACACAAATCAGAATACAGGTTTGAGGTCTATTGTTACTTTTTATTCTGGTTATTTTCACTGGGCTTGCTTTTAGCTCATGATATTATAAATAATTTCAGGTAATGCTTATGCCCATGGTGGTGGAAGAGGAGCTGGTGCAGCATGATCGAGAGGATGATGGATCAGGGATGGACTAGATACTTTTAAAAGTCCATGGACTCCTTTTGTTTAATTGTATCTTTTGTGTTATGTAAATTTGTATATAGCTCTTAAGAGCTTCTGGTTTTACTTTTATGGATGTTAATCCTTTTAAACTCCTGAAATAGGAATTTGAAATTCCTTGTGTTTAAATTTTCTGATGTGAAAATGTAAACAGGTTTTGGCTAGCCTAAGTTTCAAACATAACAACGCCGTTTTTTTTAAATATAAAGACTCCCGCTATGTTTTTGTTTTTAAATGATTTAAAAGAGTCAGGTCATCACAATTATCCACTAATTTTTTCATTTCAATTTTTGTCTTGTTTATTCCATATCAGTTAGTACTCTTTTAAAACATCCTTTTAAATACATGAATATTTGGAATATAAGAAATTGAATTTATGTTTATTTATCACTTAAGTTCTAACATCTAAATGTCCAACTTTAGTGATTTTAAGTCTAATTATCTTTAATTTAAAGATATTCGATGTTTACTTATCCCATAGGTTCGTGGATTAATATGGTTATCATCTCAAATTTCTTGAGAACCATCTTTAAGAAATTAATCCTTCTAACTTATTTAAGTAAATTTAGACTTTAGTTATTAAACATTTTAAACCTTATAATTTAAATATTTCGGAGTTTAGAATTTAGATTTGGAATTTATTTGTTTTAATACCACGTATTTTGAAGAACCATCCAATCACACTTTGAAACTTTGTAATACAATTGTAAAGGAATATCTACCTAAATAACTCTTATTTAAAATATTCCCAAACTTGGTTCATAATAAATGAGAACCAATAGTTATTACATAATTCAAAATAAAAACAAATTGTTAATTAAACTAAACTAGAAAACTATGGTTTTGGTAAGAAGAATATTTTTTTCCGTTTTAGACTAATGTAAAATCGGTTATGAGGAAAATAGGAAGAATAAGAGTTTTCAATTTCGAAAATTGAAATTAGAAACTTTTGAATGAATAACCAAGACGTTTGTATTTATAATCAAAACAGTTTTCCAATTAAATTAGGAAATACTATCAAAATAAATACAAGATAAATGCCATGAATAAAATAAAATTTTATTTCTTATTTATCTTACGTGCCGATTTTATGTGCATAAAATCAATAAGAAAAACTAATTTTTTCTTTGTTTAATTTGTCTTTGGATAAACATTCTTTTATATATATTTATTTTAGACAAAATAATTCAACAATTATTTTCTAAAATATCATATGTGTCGATTTTGGTATATTAATTATTCAAATAATTCGAACCAAATATCTATTGAATTCACTAATTCCATTATAGATTCTTCCTTATTAATAAATCTTATTTATTAATTCTTGATATTTATTTAAACAAATCAATCATTTAAATAAAATATCATATTCCGATTTTTGTACTTTATTATTTTCTATTTAAATAATTGAATTAATTTAAATTAATAATAAATGTTTAATTATTAATTTCCATTTAGGTAAACACATTACCTAAATAATTAATAATTATTTATTAATAATATTTTATTATTAATTTCCATTTAAATAAACGTATTATTTAAATAATTAATAATAATATTAATTTCCATTTAAATAAACTCATTATTTAAATAATTAATATTTTCACTTATTTAAGTAAACTACTTTACTTAAATTATTCATTTTCTTTTCTGGAAAACATAGTTTCACCGTTTAGTTATTTCTTTCCAAGTATAGTGACTAAATCAGATGTTATATTACTGAAATTTAAATAAACATTATCTTAGTAATCTAACATGCATTCAACATTCAAATACTCAAAGTTTCGACATACAATTAAATATGATGCATGAATGCTTACATATTAATGAACAGAAAAGCCCTAAAACATGTTACTATGTCACGATATTTTAATGATACCAGTGAGATGTCGTCGAATGATAGGTCAGTTACCATCATTAAAACGAGATGCCACTCGAACTATTGACAACTCCAGAATAACTCATATTCCTATGTCATTGTTTACCGTGTGTTTGGTCCAGAATTTCGATAACAAACTTTATCAAAATTCTTTTAAGTGTGACCCACTAATTTAGTTTTTTGAATAAAAATTGAAGAGTGTCTACGAAGTGTAGATTCACTCTTCAATCTCATTTAAAATTCTTTATCCCTTTCGGGAGACCCAACCTGATATTGATTTATACAATAGAACCTTCCTATGGGAATGAACACCTGCAGCGGTGTTACAGAGGCCATGTATAAATCTCACATTTCGAGCCCATTAGTGGAGACCATAGGATACATTGACATGTGCCCTTCTGCCACTTAATATTGTAATTTAGGGTTTCATAACTTAGACTAATTCAGGCTAATTCATTAATCCAAGTTTTAATTAACCTAATTTACTTTAACTCTTAAATTGGTTAGATTAATTTTATAAATGTGATTGTTCAAGTTTTCCTAATTAAAACTAATCACATTATGAGCCGTCTTAATAATTTCGATTTATTAATTTGAACTTTTCTCCCATATCGCTCCCAGTTAGAGGCGCTCCGTGTTAGGGGAACTTTATGAAACCTCATCGTTTGGGCAGAGCTTTCTCGCCAGAGATCCGTTCAATTTAATTAATCTCAATTATTAATTTTTAATTAACCCTTAATTAATAGTTTCTATTTGTTTACCTTATATGGATTTTGGCCCAATTGTTTAAACAATAATTTCATATTACAAATAAATCATTTAGTTTCCATTCAACTTTTATACTATATTTAACTTTTGAATTTTAACTAAATAAGCATGCTTTTAATTCTAAAAAAATTAGAATAAAATTATATAATTTTCGATAATAACATTTATAAAATAAAATTATAGCATGCTTCACATACACTAGCATACAATAACACATATTATATCATGATGCATGTATGTATAATTAATTAACATCATACAACCTATGGTGGGATTTTCTACATGACATACTTTTATGCATGAATATTATTTAAAACAATTATATCATACATATAAACTATTTAAATAATAAATAGCTAAATTGACCGGTATTCTTGGCACTATTTCTAAAACGGAAAATTAAAATTACAACTTAATTTAAATCTTCCATTGTAGAACTTGAGTCTTCAATTTTCTCTCTCCTCCATGGTGTAGGCGTGGGAATGGGTATTTATGGGGCAAATATTATCTCCTTAATATTTCCATAAATACTTGTTTTAAAATAATTATCTTTTAAATATATGGAAAAAATAAAGAAAATATTTTCCATGTAATCTTATATCAATTTATAAATTCATAATTTAATATAGGGATATAATCTTTAAAAAGATTTTATTCTTATCTTAAATATTTAAATTTTGAAATTGAGATAACAAGATAATTATGATAAAATATCTTACTATTTGCATTTCTCTCTCCTTGGCCGTGGCCCTCATGGAATGGTGGAGAATTTTTTTTCCTTTTTCCTCCCTTGGTGTATTCGGTTTTTTTTTTGCAAAAGGTGTATCCGATTTTTGCCATCATTGGTATGGGAAAATTACTAATTTTTTTTCCTATACCCTAAAATTAGGGTTTACAAATTTTCTACTAAAATTTAAAATCCTAAGTGCCTCAAGAATACCTAAACAGTCAATTAGCAAACCTCCACAATTTATATAGCACAATTTATATAAACATACATAAAACGGTTTTTATGCAACCCACCAAAATTTTCGAAAAATCACAAATTTTGCATGATCATTAAAACTAGCTTTGATACCAATTGAAGGGATGATTTACTAAATTAGCGAAATTTTATTTAGTAAACTAATTAACATTTAACTACGGATCTATTAATATCATGCAATTTGTGATAAAATACATGTAGATTCATGCTATTTTCGAAAATTAAAGGCCTTTTACTTACATTGAGTAATATATGGAGAATCGGTTGGAGGTTTCTTTACAGCATCAAATCCTAAGCAACACCGGATCTTCTATGCTATATCCCGATCGAAAGCAAAACCGACTTGTGGGAATCGAACCGGAAGAACAAAAGAAGAAGAATTTTCTTCTAAATTTTTCCCTAAGAAAAATCGGCAATTGGGCAAAAACTTAAGAGAGAATTTTCACTTTTCTAATTAAAGTGAGAAGTGTATAAAATATGAATCTCAATGGTCATATTTATAGGAAAATATGATATCTAATCTAATTAGAATTCATTATCTCCTAATTATTAAAATTAAATAAATAAATAAAATATGTAAACATATGAAATTCTTATCATACGAAGGTACTGTACAAGTGCACGCCAACTTAGACAAAATATTCTTAATTTAATATTTATGTATTTAAAATTAGAAAAATTCAAACAATAATTTCTAATTAAATACATCTTGCTCAAAATTAATATATTAATTACCATTGAATCTTATTCAATTAATTAATTATTTTGGGCCAAAATCAATTTATTTCTTAAACCAATAACATTTTTCTCTCTAATATTTATTATTAAATTAAATAAACTCATTATTTAATTAATAATACTAATTATTAATTCCATTTAAATAAAATAATTATTTAAATAATTAATAATATTAACATTAATTTCCGTTTAAATAATTTATTTATTTAAACAATTAATTTTGCCGTAAAATATTATAATTGATATGTTATATTAATTTTCATTTAAATAAAATTTTTATTTAAACAATTAATTTTGTATCAATATTAATAATATTAATATTAATTTTCATTTAAATAATCTCATTATTCAAATAATTAATATTGACTAATTTTAAGTAAAATCAATTACTTAAATTATTTGTTCTTCCTAAGTTAAATAAATAACTTAGTTTTGCTACAACGATATTTGGGCTAGCATAGGGACCCGATGGACCTATAGATCATGGGCTTAATAATTAGTAAATTAAGTGATTAACTCATAATCAGTTAATTACTTATTATCTAACTATTAATAATTCCACTATAGATTCATAATTGAACTCCCCTCACTATAGATGAGTTATGTCCATTTAGTTTATCTTTTATTTATATCTGTGATATATCCTTCACGTGGAACCTCATAATTACAGGCGGATAAATTTACCGTTTTGCCCCTGTAATTACTGTTTTATCCTTGTGTTCCCGTTGATTCTCCAATGAACTTTATCTTTAGTCGAACTAGAGATAATATACTTCTGTGATCAATAGAAGTCGTGGCACCACTTGTTCATGTCTCGAATCAGTACATCAAGGGAGTTTCCTAAAGTTCCTAAAATGTTTAGGTATCACACTGATACCGTTAGTTTATAGGAAAGTTATGAATTCCATCTCATGAAGATGCGTTTCCAGCTACTTATCTAGCCATATTCCCAAAACAGAAGTGTATTAAGCGTCCTTACAGATCGCTCTCAACCATGTGAATCAAAGAACATAGCTCCACAAATAGGAGTCCGCATTTCACTCAGGATTGAGATCTATCACGGTTGATAAACTTAGTTTGATATTCGATTATTTCTCGTAAACGGTACTAATGAGAAATTTGATCCAACATCATGGTCTTGTCTTATACAATCAACATTGCATATAATACTTCCATTTCATGTCTCCCACATGAATGATCAAGATTAGATCATTTGTCTATAAACAAAATGTGAAGCTATCAACAGTGTTACCAGGATAAGGTTCTGAAACGTTATCCATTTGTTGTAGACACTTTTAAGTTACTCCTTTCATCTTTAATCCTCTCGTATGACTCACATACTTAGTCGTGATTTCATAAGAGTAACTTAGGGTTTACTATTTGAATGTTTGATATTTATATATTTCCATATATTCCTAATATCGTCAATTGAATCAATCTAGATAATATAAAAAACTTATATTTATTTATTTAATTTATTCCAAATAAATTATTATTATTAAATAATTACAAGTTCTAGGACACCATTCCTAACACCAATAACTCAAGGACACCTTAAGAAGTCTATACTTGGAAGCTACCTCATTTCTCAAATCAAAGTGTTTGGTTGTCGCTTATGCACATATGAATGATGATAAACTATGACAAATAGCTCAAAAGTGTATCTTCTTGAGATATCCAACGGGAGTAAAAGGGTATAAACTGTGGTCTTTAGAGCCTGGACTGAAGAAGTGTGTAATTAGCCGGGGTGTCACCTTCAATGAAGACAAAATACCATGGTGTGACATAAGAAAATATCAAAAAGGAGATTCTGTAAGAAAAGACTCTTATGTTATTGAGTTAGAAAACTCAAATGACAGTTTCATGTCTCATGATACTTAGCTCATAATTGAAATAGTTCTTACTATACCTTAATCAGATAGTCAAGACCATGGGACATCAAGCAGTTCTTCTTGTGACACTGAAACTGATGATGAAGAAGACCTAGTTGATTAACAACTATCGGGGGACAGAGAAAGAAGAGTCATCAGGGCTCCTTCCAGGTTTGATCAAGTTGATTTTGTTGTATACGCCATGAACTGTGCTAACATTGGCATAAGAATAAAGCCAATCTCTTATGAGGATGTTATAAAAACAAGAGAAAAGATGTTATGGCTCAAGGCTATGAAGCAAGAACTGATGTCATTAAGTAAGAATGACACATGGTTCTTAATAGAACCACCCTAAAAGAAAAGCATAGCTGATTGCAGGTGGATCTTTAAATTGAAGTCAGGAATTGAAGGAGTTGAAAAGTCAATGTACAAAGCTAGATTTGTGGCAAATGGGTTCTCTCAAAAGCATGGAATTGACTACAATGAGCTGTTTTCACCTGTTTTAAGACACACATCTATCAGAATCCTCATTACAATTGTTGCTCAATTTTATCTACACTTAGAACAAATGGATATTATCACTGCATTTCTACATGGAAGCTTAGAAGTTGAGATTTATATGAGACAACCTCCTGGATTCATTGAAAAATGCAAAGAGCATCTAGTTTGCAGATTAAGAAAGTCCCTCTATGGTTTAAAGCTATAACGTCCCATTACTTTGGGGGTAAATTTATTTATTTATTTTATTTATTTATTTTAAAATAAAGCTTTTAAGATTAGTATAAATTTAGTAAATTCGATTTTAGTAGTTATTTTCTTTTGAAATCCTTTTTAATAGTTTAATTACTTTAAATTTGTTTCGGTGACATTAATAATTATTAATGGGACAATTAATAATTATTAATCACCTTTAGATTAATTTAAGAGCTTCGGGTTTCGTTTTTAAAGTAAAAGTAAAAGAGGGACGCAGACGTCATTTCCAAATTCTTAAAATATCTAAAATTAGTATTCATCTTCTCTTAAATATTCAAATTTTAGACAAAACACTTCATTTTTTCTTTCTCTTCTTCCTTGGGGTCCGAAGCTATCAAGTGAGGATTCCAAATTTTTGGTTTTTCTTCGATTCTCGGTGGATCGTCTCGATTCTACTTCCGTTGGAAAGCCCTCGGTCAAAGCTTCATTTCCAACCTACCAATCAAGATTTTCGCCCGTTTTCTCGAGGCCTTAAGGTATGTCAAAGTTTCTAAAACTTGAAGTGAATAGTGTTTTAATGGAGGATTTGAGTTGAAATCTTCAAATTCATTCATTGAAGCTTGAAGATTTCAATCGGGAAAGTCGTTTTGGGCAATTTTAGAAACTTCCCCTAAACCCTAAAACCGAGTTTGAGCCGAAAACCCGTCCCGTATGAATTTCCCTCACTTGGCCATGATTTTGAGGTTTAGGTTATTATGTTTTTGCTATTTACTTAATTTTTCGGAAATCAATTAATATGCAAAACCCTAAATTACGGATACCCATCGTTGTTGCAAACCTCCAAAGTATCCGAAACCAACCCAAAACACCTCTAAAATGCATAAAAACCAGAAAACCAAACCCGAACCCCATTTTCCCTTGTATGGCAGAGAGCACCATAGGGAGAAAATCTGGGTTTTTCGTCGTTTTGTGCGTTTAGATGTTGTTTGAACGATTTCCGGTTAATTAATGTTATTTAGGTGTAATTCGTTTGTGATTTGTTCGTGGGTTTACAACCTCTGATCAATTGGAGCTTTTCTACAAGCTAATGTGAGTTTAAAATGGAAGTTAGTTGTCTTATAAATTATGTTTCGTTATGTTATTGTTTATCGATGTTAAGAGCGAACGAGCTTCTTAGAATCATTGTTTGGTTGGAGACTTTAATTCGGAAGTGAGTGGAGAGGATTTGGAATTATGGTTAGTTCGGTGAAAAGGAAACATCGGAGTGGTTTGGAAGTATTGTGAAGTGAATTGGAGATGTTAGTCGGAAGTGGAAGTTTAAGTTACCTTGAGTGGTTTGGAAATTAAGTAGCTTATATGTTACACTTGAGTGACGACTCGTGTAATCTAATAGTTAGGTTCTTTATTAACTTAGTTAGAATTCCTTGGAGATTATCTAATTTAGTGGAGACAGTGGGCACATTGATTCGGCACATAATAGTATGTTGATATCGATCCATACGTATCATGGCACGATGATTTGTGGAGACAGTGGGCACATTGATTCGACACATGATAGTATGTTGATATCGATCCATACGTATCATAGTGCGATGATTTATTGGAGACCTTGAGCACATTGATTCGGCACATGATAGTATGTTGATATCGATCCATACGTTCATGGTGCGATGATTTGTGGAGACAGTGGGCACATTGATTCGACACATGGTAGTATGTTGATATCGATCCATACGTTCATGGTGCGATGATTTGTGGAGACAATGGGCACATTGATTCGACACATGATAGTATGTTGATATCGATCCATACGTATCATGGTACGATGATTTGTGGAGACAGTGGGCACATTGATTTGGCACATGATAGTATGTTGATATCGATCCATACGTATCATGGTGCGGTGATTTATGGAGATAGTGGGCACATTGATTCGGCACATGATAGTATGTTGATATCGATCCATACATATCATGGTGCGATGATTTGTGGAGACAGTGAGCACATTGATTCGGCACATGATAGTATGTATATTCGGATCCATACGTATCATAGTGCGATGATTTGTGGAGACAGTGAGCACAATTGATATGGTACATGATAGTATGTTGACTTTGGTCCATACGGTATCATGGAACTATGATTTGTGATATGGTACGACCGTACGTGGTATGTTGATATCGATCCATACAATAGCATGTTACGATGAAACTTGTTTGGTAATAAAGATAGCTAATATTACATTTACATATTCTTTAGAATTGTGTAGTAAGGCTTGGTAATGGTTGTTACTTTTACTTTAAGTCCTTAATTCAATTTCATGGCATTGAAAGACTATCTCGAGTAATATTTTGCTATCGTTTGATTGTATGGAAATTGGAAGTGTGGATATGGGTAGTAATGAGCATTTTAGACCTTTGGACACGATTTCTGATATGAAATTTAGTTCATAGGATTACTTGCTTTCGTTTTACTCTCACTAGCATTTTTATGCTAATGTTGCTATACTTACGAATTTTCAGGTAAACCTCGTCCCAAGAAGCGTGGTAGAGGAGGTGGTGTTGCTTGACTTGCGGAGATAGTGAATGGACAATATTGAACCCTTTTGGTTTAGCATTCTTAGAAATGCTTGTAAATTATTTTCAACTTCCATAACTTGTGTCTTTTTTAGCCCGAAAGGGTATTTGTCTAAAATTACATAAGTTTTTATGATTCAAAGATTGTTTGAGAGTTTAAATTATATGATGGAATATGTATTCCTGATTTATAGATTTCTCTGAATATGGGTTGTAAAAATAGGTTTTGGTTATCCGATTTTTAAACGAACCCATGCCGTTTTTCTTTAAAAATTGAGTCTTCCGCTGTGCATTTGAATTTAAAGAATTTAACGGAAAGCAGGTTGTTACAGAAGTAGTCACTCAGGCAATGGAATAAGAGATTTGACATGTTTGTTTCCTCAAATCTATTCCAAAGAAACAAATTCGATCACTGTGTATACATCAAGAAAGCTTCACCTAGCATTAATTTTCTTTTGTTAATCTATGTGGATGACATGCTTATTACATGTATAGGCGTGAATGAGATCAAGAAATTAATGCAGAATTTGAGATAAGGAATCTTGGCTCTGCAAGCAAGATTTTAGGCATGACAATACATATAAACAGATTGATTGGAACTCTATCCATTATGAAACATGACTACTTGGAGAGGATTGAGAAGAGATTTAGCATAGAGTCAGCAAAGCCAGTGAAAGTACATGAACTAACCTCACACTTCAAACTTTCTTCAAAACATTCTCCAACCAGTGATGCAGAAATGACAAACATGAATGCTTTGCCTTATATAAATGCAATGGGAGTCTTATGTATGGAATGATGAGTACCAGGCCTGATCTAGCTAATGCCATGAGTGCCATTATCAGATTCATGAGCAATCCAGGCATAGCACATTGGGAAGCTACCAAATAGATTCTAAGGTATGTGAAGGGAAGCTCACATAAGGGTATATTATTCTCAAAAACTGATGACACCACAGAATATTTGAAGGGGTTTGTGGATTCAAATTATGTAGTGGATCAAGACAAAAGGAGATCACTCACTAGATATGTGTTTAGCTTGTTCAATAACACAATCACCAAGATCAACCTTTCAAATCGTAGTGACGGAGATGTATATTGAAGACTGCAAAGTAAAGCTATATTGTGACAGTCACAGAGCAGTAGCCATTTCGAAGAATCCATCTTATAAGAGACATGATTCAAGAAGAATTGGTAGAGCTTGAGAAGATTTGCACTACTGAAAATCCAACTGACATATTAACAAAGGCATTGCCTTATGCCAAGTTTGAATATCTATGTGACAAGCTTAAAGTTGGAAAATGATAATCAAAGCTAAGTAGCAAGAAGTCAATGACAGAGTGTAGATGTTGAATGTTTTCTCAAGGAGTTTTATACTTTGTTAAATCAGTGTTAAGGGGGTGTTTTGTTGAATTAACAGCTGATTCTAAAGTCTACAAGTTTCAAATTGAAGCTACACGTGAAGCCTAACTGTTATTATGTAGGTGTCAAGAATATAAACAATTATTTCCTGTTAGCTGCTAGTTGTTCAAATCAGTCATTTTTTGTACAGTTGAATTGGTTGATATATAAAACCATTTTTCTTTGAGTTTTTCATTAGCAAGTTTCTTAGAGATAAAGATAGAGTCTTACTAGCATTTAGCTTTGTAATTCTCAAGGGAAAACAACATTAATACAATATATTTTGTCATTCAACATACAATATGGTAAAATACTCTACCAAATATAAAAGTGTCATTATAAGTAAAATTAAATTGTTAAAATACAACTAGATATATAATAATCAACTTTAACTAGTGTTTTAAGCAGAAGGTTATTGTTGGTAATCTTCATAGGATAGACTAAAAGAAGACATGCTAAAGTTATCCGTAAAGACCCGACCTTTCGAGCATTAAATATACTTAATTAAAATAGTGGAAGACTCAATAAATGTTTTTTTATTGAAAACATGCAAACTTTTTAATCAATAAGTGTTTAAAACAAAACATAAACTCCGGAGTTCAATCTTTTAAAACAAAACAACAAACCAAAACATATTCTTAAATCCCACAACTCAAAATATAAAAATAAAGTTTCAATAATCAGATAAAAATCCAAATAAAATATGTATTTTATTCTATAATAATAATGAATAAATAAAATGGCACCGACATGACACGAACCCGCATCTCTTCCACTTCATCAACTGCCACCTCTCGGTCTATTATTACCTGAAAAAAAACAACAGATAACACTGTGAGGCTAAAGCTAGTGAGAAAACGACTTAATCAAAGATGAAGTCTTAAATAGTCTCTAACAATGCAAACTGAGTCCCAAGCACTCATCACTCTACAAAAACTCTTACGCTTAAAGCGTCACTTAAACTTCAAGTCTCACTCGCTTACATGAATAGGCAATTCTCACTAATTCCATATTCAATACCTTTAACTACCAATCTCAGTTAGATCACCAATCTTTCCGTTCTCATAACCATAGTAAATATCCACACTTTTCATAATCTCATTCTCATACATGAATAGGCACCTCTAACTAGCTCCATATTCAAGGCAATACATAATAATTACATACATGAATAGGCAACACTACCGGGTTCTATATTCAAGGTTTCTTGATAAAACTCACTTTACATGGGTAGACAACTCTCACTAGTTTCATACCCAAGGTTTTCATTCACAATCTCCCAACATCAATACTTAACATTCTGAACAACTAGAATTTTTCTTAGTTAACAAAACAATTAATTTCACAAACCACTAAGAAGGCGGTCCCTCAGAACTACTAGCACTTCTTAGTACTTGGTTATAGCCTCAACTATAACTGATAATCCCCTAATGAATCATTCGTATGAGTAATGATCATTAGTACTCGGTTATGGACTTTTCAATAACTAAAATGACTAAGTCATGTTGAGCTCGTAGCCTCAACACTAGTAAGCATAACCAAACCGGCCATCAATATCATCACAAACAACATTATACACATGATAATTTTCATTAAAATTCAATTTTAAACATTTAATTACAGCATCCCAAACATATAACAATAAGATTCTCAAAATTGCCTAAAACAGGAAAACTGTCGAAAACTGCCGAAAAACCGAAATATGCACTTTTGCACTTCTTAACTCAAAAATCATGGAAAATGAAGCTAAATAACTTCCAAAAATTCCAGAATTAAGTTCATCAACATTCAGAATTGATTCGAAACTAAAAATATCAAATTCTGCCGAAATAAGCCTAAACTAGTTTTAACCGAAAATTATTTTCTCCCAATTGTTTTTCGGTGTTTCCAAAATCATTTCTCATCCTAACATTCCAGAATAATATTTTTAAATATATGGAAGCAAACAATCTATGGTAAGAGCCTTAGATTTCTCTAAAACCCCACCGTTGATTAAACCGTTAACTCACCTTGTCGTTGCTAAAATTCCAATTTCCAAGCTACTTTCCACCACCAATCAGACCTGAAACAAAGGTCCTAAACATTTAATTTACATGATAAAATAGTACCAAATGTGTTAAAAATATTGGGGTTCAATGGCTCAAAGAACGAGAAAAAGGCAAACAACAAACGACCGTCGTTTGAAGAAGACAATAGCTACGGCTCTGCTGTCTTTTGCCGTGGCTGAACCGTGGCCTTCAGGCCACAGTTTGGTCTCAGTTTTGAGTTCGGGGTGATTGGTATTGATGGGTTTTGGTTTTAGGCAAAGGGGATCACACACTGATTAAGTTTTAAGCTTAAAATTAAGTAACAAGAGGTAATATGGAATGAGTTTTTGGGCAAGGTTCAAGAACATCAAAGTTTGATAAATAAATAAAAAATTCAGATTTGAAAAGAATGTAAAATCAATCTAAAATACTCACCCAATAATAGGAAAACACGGATCCGGACCACGAACCTTGTTTAATGAATTCCCACGATCAAAACGGACACCTATTATCAAGAATTGATGAAAAATCAACACCTATAAACCCTAGAGAGGGGCGGCGGCAATGATGATCCAAAAAGGGAGAGGAATTTTACCTTCTTGATTGGAAAGACGATTCCTACACTCCCTAATCCGCAAATCGAAAGGCAATCGACGATCCACCGGCAAGCAAACGAACGAAATCCGGAACTCCCCAATTGTAAAGACTCGAATTTTCTCAAATCTTTAAATCATGAGTAAAACAGCGAAAGACTTATTTTTACAAAAAATTGGCGTGGATCTGTTTAAAATACGAACTCCCTAAACCTGTTTACATGGGCTCAATCCAGAGAATTTAAAACAAACGACATTTCACTCCATTTTATACCCAAAATCAGAGAAAATAATACAAAATAATCTACAACGATTATTAAATTCTCATGAGCCATAAATACAAGTTTAAAAGTAATGACATATGATTTTTATCAAGCATTCGTAGAATGCTCCCAAAATGTACATATAAAGTCCATGTCCCGAAAGCCATCCACTCGTGATCAAGCAACACCATCTCCTCCACCTCGTACCCTACTAGGAGTAATACCTGAAAAAGTTTAAGTGTAGCAACATTAGCATAAAAATGCTAGTGAGAATAAGATGGATGCAAGCACTTCTATGGACCGAATCCCATATCGGAAAATGTGTCCAAAAATCCTAATGTGCTCTTACTACCCATTCCATATTCCCAAGTACTTTACATACGAAAATCAAACCCATTCAACTATATTGTAATTTCGAAAAGTAAACATTCAAGCACGTGAAATAAAGTACTATAGCATAACAAAGTAAATAACAAAGTAAATAGCAAAGTAAATAACAATGTAATTTCATAATTTAACCGTGACCACTTGTCACCATTCATATTCACCTCGTGACCACATTGTCACCATTCACAAACCGTACCGTGACCTCACTGTCACCGTGACCTCACAGTCACCAAACACAATCGTACCGTGACCTCACAGTCACCAAACACAATCGTACCGTGACCTCACTGTCACCAATCACAATTGTACCGTGACCTCACAGTCACCGTGACCTCACAGTCACCAAACACAATCGTACCGTGACCTCACTGTCACCGTGACCTCACAGTCACCAAACACAATCATACCGTGACCTCACTGTCACCGTGACCTCACAGTCACCAAACACAATCATACCGTGACCTCACTGTCACCAATCATAATCGTACCGTGACCTCACTGTCACCGTGACCTCACTGTCACCAATCACAATCGTACCATGACCTCACTGTCACCAAACACAAACCATACCGTGACCTCACTGTCACCAAACACAAACCATGCGTACATAACGCCATACGTACTACTCCCTTCAGTAACACTAAATAGTGAATCCCATCACTAATAATATCGTACTAACTCGATTCTACACAAGAATCTCTCCAAAGTTTCTTTTAACTATCTTATAACCACTCAAAATAAACGGAGTATCTAATACTCTTCTCCAATTTCCGGAATCTAATTCTCCTCGAGAATATAACTTAATCCACCAATAACATCTCACTTTGAACAACAACCAAACTTAACTAATTTTCCTTATGCACTTTCCTTAACTCCCAAATAATATATATTCTTAGAAATTTCTAAAGTCTATTAACCCTCTTAACCTCGATCGAACATAATCGTCAAGCAATTCGAAAACATAAAAGTAATCGCAACCATTTTAAACTCACCTTATTAAAAGAAGTCAACACCTAAACGCCGGTTGACCAAAATCACGAACGATGCACAAAACCTATAATTAAAATACACCTAAAGTAAATTAATTAACCGAATTGAACAACGATCATCACGTCAATAAAATAAAGGATAAAACAGCCCGGGAATTCATCCATGAAGCCCACGGCCCAAGGAAAGTAATAAGGGAAGTTGGTTTTCCGGATTTTCAAGCACTTTACAAGCATTTCGGTTTGGTTTCAGGTACTTTGGAGGTTGGTAATATCAATGGGTAAACGTGATTTAGGGTTTAGGTCAAAACTTCAATCCCGAACAATTATGAAAAACATAAAAACATATCATTTGAATAATCCTAAGTATCAACAAATAAGAGAAAAACTAAAAGAAATGGCTTTTGGCTCAAACCCGATTCTAGGGTTTAGGGAAAGTTGAGAAAAACGGTTCCCAAAGGTTTCCCCACATCAATTAGTAACAAATTTGAGAAGAAAGTGGAGCTTTGTTAAAGAAATCACAAGTTGGCTCAATTTCCATGAAGAAAAGTGTTGAGATTCGAAATCTAGGGCTTACCTTATAGAGGTGGAATCGTCCCAAGAGTGGAATGGGTAGAATGGTCTCGGCGAGAGCTTTCCAACGCATCCGAAATCGCGCAAAACGGTCGAGAAACGAGCTGGGCGACCATTTCTTTCTCTCCTCTTTTTTTCTCTCAAAGCTACGGGTTTGGGAAAGAAAATGAGAAGAAAATATGATTTTTGTCTAAAATTGGCTTAATAAAGAAGATAGTGAATAGTGTTAGGATATTAAGAATTCCGGAAATGAAGCCTACGTTCTTTTCTTGCCTTAAGCTTTTAAAACGAAACCCGAACCACTTAAACTAGTCCAAAGGTGATTAATAATTATTAATTGGCCTATTAATAATTATTAATACCATCGAAACTAATTTAAGCTAATTAAACAATTAAAAAGGTTTCCGAACGAAAATTAACTATTTACTTCTAAATAACAAATTCTAAAATTATCTTTAACACTTTAATGCAATAAATAAAATAAAATAAAATAAAATTTCACCTCAAAATAACGGGACGTTACACCAATGGAGGGAGGGGGCGGCGGCCATGAGAGAGAGAGAAGAGAGTCAAAAATCTCAATATTACAAATGAGGTGTCATCTTAGGTTAAAATCCTGAGTTGCAATATTTACGAAACTGTCACTCACCTTAAAACGTCTATAACTTGATCACCGTGTCGCAGAACGACAAACCGTCAGTTGCGTTGGAATCGTGACATCGAAATGATTAATTTAATGTCTTAATATTAATCAAATCAACAGGTACAAATTTCGAGGTTTTTCGGGAAAAAGTACCATAATACTCTTTTTTAAGAACACGATATTTTTGTTCTAATTAATCGATTAAGCCTGATTAATATTATTTAATAAAATAATATTGATTTTTAACTTTCTCGTGACGGGGCGTTATAGTTACAGAATTAAATCAAAGAAGATGTCATACAATACAATTGCTTCTCGATTTATTTCAATTTTTCCTTTAATATTGATTACTTCTCTAACAAGACCCATTATTACATAACTAGTAGTGGCTTTTATGTAATAATGAAAAGTAAAAGAAGATGTTTCCCATGATAGTTTGTCTTTGTAGGAAGAAAAAGCTAACCTGACCACACACTAATAAAAGTGCATGTGTACAAATAGAGGAAGGGGAGAAAATCCAATCCATTTTTGGATAAGATCATTTATTATTATTATTCTAAAGTACATATGAATGGTTGGTGAGTGGTTAGAAAGTAAAGTACGGAGAATACTTCCAAGAAGCTATTGGTGGACACACGATCATATATTTTATTATATTGTGCTATGCACTGTTTTCCACACAAAGTCATTGGAAAACCAAAGCTTGCTCCAATCCAATCAACCCTTTAACTTTCACTTTCACTTTTTTTTTTTTCACTTTTTTGATAAAGGTGCTCTCATTTATCTGATTTATCAATTAAATTCTTATAGTTTAAAAATAATTTTAAATTCCAATATTGTTTATAAATTTGCAAACCACATTCTTTCATCTCTATTTTTAATTAATTTTAGATAAATGTTTTTGTTTTTAATATAAACAACAAGGACGTTTTAAAACATTTTAAAAACAAAATAGTGATTTATATTTATCCCTTTATTTTTCACTTTTACTTATTTTTTCTTTTTTAATTCCCTGCACTATCACACAAATATCATCCATCCAAAGGATTTGAAAAGGAAAATTTTCAAATATATTCAATGTCGTGCGCTTGATTGTCCTTTTGAGGACGAACAAAATGTCAAATCAATAAAAAAGAAATATTGTATCCTCACACGTGCCAGCAAAATAAGGAAAGAGAGATGCTACGAGAACCAATAAAACTTACTGCATAGTGCATACTAAAGAGGGTGTTAAGAGGAAAATAATTGAGTCCATTCCTTACACAAATTAGTTTGAAAAAAATATAGATTTTAGCCTATGTCGTCAAAATGTACTCACAATAAGAGTTTTGGTTCTTTGATGAGATTGAACCAAGTGTTTTCGGTGTTAATAGAAGATGTTGATTATTAACCAATAGTAGGTTGGTTTAATGATTGATAGAATTTTCTTAAAACCGCAAGATGTGAGTTTTAACCATGTATGACTAATAACTTATAGCGTATCATCCTTTAAGTTTTTTGTCGTCTAGTGTCGTAAAGTCATGTGTTGTTGTTCTATAAAAGTAGTTAAGAAGTGTGCACACTGATCTAGACACTCATGGATATAAAAAAATAATTTCAAAACATAAGGTTTTTATAAAAAAATGCCCCTAAACTATGAGGTTTGTTTCAATTTTGGCTCGAACGTTTTAAAATTTTAACTATACTGTCAATATTTTAGTTTATTTCAAAAATATCATCTGTTAGCAATTTTCGTTAAGATTTATGAAAATTTAAATGTGAGAGGCAAAATATATTAAATGTATTAAGTTTCAATTTTGTCTCTAAATGTTTTAAAAGTTTCAATTTTTTCCATAATGCTTAAATTTATGTAAAACTTAACGAAAATACCTCATATTGGGGTATTTTTTAGGGGCATTTTCAAATATGTTAGAAATTTTTATAATATTTACAAATTTGTTAGGAAAAGTAAAATATTCACAAAAATTTTAGAATTTTAAAAATTCTGAGTATGTCAATCACTATTAGTATATCAGTGAACTATTAATATATCAATGATAGTTTTATCAGTCGATCATTAATAGTCTATCACTGATATACTATTATATATCACTGATATACTATTAATTATTGACTGATATACTAATATATTGACTGATATACTCGACTTTTGAAATTCTAACATTTTTGTAAAAAAAAATTTCCTAACAAATTTGTAAATATTCCACCCAATTATAACATTCATGTAAATTTCCCTATTTTTTAAACAAAATAAATATTGAGAGTAAAATTGAAACTTTAGAGATAAAATTGACACAAACTTTACAGGTTGGGGTAGTTTGTATAATTTAACCTAAAAATATAATAAAGATGCTTATTATTATTATGGGGATTATAGTTTGTTGATCTCCACGTAGGAACTTTCTTCCCCGTGATTTGTTTCTTCATGTCGTTAAGCATCTTATAGGTTTTAATGAATGGTTGAGATTGTATTTCTTCTTATGTAGATAGGAAAGAGGTAGGTTTTGATCAAATCCTAGAGTAAAGAAAAGAAGACGAGACATGTCTAGCGTAATGTCTAGAAAATGTTCTATTAGAAGAATAATTTTAGGCTAATTGGGTTTCTTCCAAATGTGATCGATGCTTGCAAGTTGTATATCTTTTATTCATCTTGTTTTTTTTCTCTAAAATAGATTCTAGCTAGCTAGCTAGAGCACTATAGCGTGTGTGTATATATATATATTAGAAAGAGAGTTGATTTGAACATTCAACTTCATGGAAAAAGTATGTATACAACAAATTTGAAAAAAAAGATTACAAATATGAGGAAAAATTTAAAAAATTTATCCGCTGTTTTGCATGAAAAAAATGGTGAAAGAAGTCTAAATATCTTCAATATAACTAAAACATCCAATGGATAATGAGTCTAATACTCATTGTACAAAACAGTAGCTGATGTACATCCCATCAGTTACAATGCGCACTAAACCCAAACTGACATACTTTTAAGGGCAAAAACGAAATGAAAAATATAAAAAAGAAAAATGTGACTGAAAAAAGGAGATGGGATGAGAGGTGGCTAAAATTTGATGTTGAAGGTCAAAAAGTGACCATTTCATTAAATTTCTCTTTGATTTTACCTTAGAAATTGATTTTTTTAAAAGATATTACGTCACATCTAAAGAGGTGAGACTTAAACTTCCAACGCTATGAGAGAGAATATTAATATCTTATTTATCAATTGTTTTATGTTCTGGTTGGTAAAAATAGACTGATTTTAGGTGGGGATCAAATGTTTTTCTTGTAATTAGGGTATTTAGAATTTTAGGTTTAATTTTGAATGTTTTTTTTTTCTTTCTTCTTTTTGTAATTTCATTGTTTCATTATGAAAAGAGAATTAATTTCACTAAAAAAAAAACTTGGGTTAAAAAGGAAAAGAATATTTTTTCTGCAATAACTTACCAAGACTCGTGATTAACATTTTTTTCAGAAATATGTCTACGTCGCTTGGTAGAAAAATAATTGAAGAAAGATACAGTTCTCATTGACTCACGATATAAACTCAATTATTTTCATCTTTCTGAAACTCTGGCTGAATTGATTCCAGAAATCTAAATATAAAATTAATTATATCCCAATTGGTCATTGAATGAATTGTATGTATTGTTATTAAATGTGACTTTGTGAAAGATTGTAATGTGTTTTTCATCCAATAATTTTTTTTTTTTTGTTAATATTTAGTTATATTGTATCATAAAAATGATTTCAAAGTTTCTTAAAACATTTAGGATGAAGATATGAATAATTTTGTGGCAACTGTGTTAAGTAAAATATTTTATTAATAAATATTATAAAAAAACACTAATTAAGTACTTTCCAAAAGATTTTTAAATATTTTTAAAGGTAAAATGTAAATTAAACCCGGTGGTTTTGACGAAATACATGAATATTCTCTGTGACTTAAAAATGACAAATCACAACTCTCTAGTTCCAAATTATTCTAATGAGACCCTTCCACTCCATGTCATTAACTTTATTTTAGTTATAAGTTCTTCATTTGAACTCTAATTTAAATGATTCAAGATATTTTAAAATTCTCATTTCGAGCTCTACGTTATGGTCACTTTAATTAAAATTGTCAATAAATAAAAGAATTTATTATCATCAGGTATTAGCACTACAAGAAATTGGAGCAATGCCAGTGAAATGTTTCGCCGGCATTGCCCCATATTTCGCCGGTAAAGCCTATGCCGGCGAAATATCTTCACCAGGAAAATTTACAGCAAAAGCTCTGTTGAGTTAGGCTATGCCGGTGAAATTTTGGTTTCGTCGGCATAGGCTATGCAGGCGAAATGTATAGTTTCGCCGACATAGCCTAACTATGGAAATTGCATAGTTATAAGGCTAGACTTTAATTTAAAAAACAATTTTATAACCTATGCCGGCAAATTTCTCCGACATAGAATATTAAAAAAAATTATTAGCTTATATTGGTGAAATTTGCTGACATAGCTTGAATTTAAAAAAAAAAAAAAACTCGCCGGCATAGCCCCGTAATGTTTTTTTTTTAAAATTTTTTTTACAATTACTAATTCTTACATTTGAAATTCTTGTAATTCCAGTTGAATAAAAAAACAAATTGCACATATTAAATGTATTAGACAATACTAATACTTTTTAAGCAACATAAAAGTTTGGATATAATATTTAACATGACGTCTAAGCATGTCCAAATACAAAAAACCATCAAACTGTTAAAATACATAAGTTTTTACAAAAGTACTCTCCTAATCACATGAAGTTCTCTCCGTAAATGTAGTAAAGAGGTTCCTCATCTCGCCAACACCACGTGCAAGATCGTCATACTTCCCCTTGAGTTAATTGTAATTACTTCTAAGTTCCTTGTTCTCTCACCTAAGCCTTTGATATAGCCAGATCAATGCCCTCACACTTTCTCAACGATCTCGGCACTGGTTAGGTGCGGTTGGACCTCTCCGTCATCATGTTCTACACGTATTACAAATAACATATGGTTTTAAAAATAATACATAAAACATAATCTTATAATGAACTCTTTTTGTCTCGTGATACACATGCTACTTGAATGTCGTCTTTGCCTATCTTCTTATAGTGTCTATGCAACTTCCCATGAAACTCGTTCAATGCGTCGGGCATCTTGTTATTAAGATAAACATTGACAACCTCTCGAGTAGGGTCAAAAATAAAGTTATCCTAGGTCAAGAGTCAAGAGGTAATTCTTCTTTCAATAGTTTTAGAAGCATATCGAAAGACTTGTTACTCCAATTGTTCAAAACTTTTATATGGATCAAATTCACCAAATATTTTAGAGCAGAAAACCTTGTTCAACCGGGGCATAGTTCTCTTCTAGCTTCACCCAATAAATGTGAGAAATCATTATTTGTAGATATATCGTTCTCTATATTCTGACTACTAGGATACTCAGGTAATGGGCCTCGTAGCTCCTGAATAACCTCATACATTTTACTCACCCTCCCATCTTCAGAATGTCCCCCTAAATTATCATCATCATGTGGTGTATTTCTTGACGTCGTTGCTCGTGAACCTACTAACATCAGCTTGCTCTCCATATGCAATACCCACCGAGTATAAGTCGGAGATATTCCATGAATATACAAGTGTCTTTTTCGCTCTCAATCTCCCTAAAGACAATATTCACACATTTCAATACAAGGACAACGAACCCTCATATTTTCTTTGACAACAGTCCTCACTACCTCTAAAAAAGACTTAACCCTCTTGACGTATTCTCAACAAAATATTTCCCTAAATACTATCCAACCCGTAAACAAACAATGAAATGAGGTATATCAATAACATGTCTGGCTAACTTTGCTGCAGGATAGCCACACCCAAGTTTTATGCTTGAAAAATCAAATGAGATATATCAATAATACTTGTAGCTGGTATGATTGAAGGCCATGAATTTCAAGAAAAATGTAACGCTTTTATATATATTTTTTTTAAATAAACACTAATTAAAGCATTTTTTTTTATATATTACATCAAGTTAGGATTGGGGAGACTCGAATCTTCGATATCCTAAGAATTGATAATTGAGTACTATAGAAAACCAGTTGAGGTGCGCTCATGTTGACAATTATAACATTTTCTTTAGAAACAGTTTTAAATGTAGTGAGTTTGAGATGAATTTTAAAGTATTATATTCACTATCTTAAATTATTCAAATCGGTGTTCAAACAAAAAAGTTATGGCTAAAAGAAAGTTTACAATGTTGGAATGAAGGGGTGTCATTAGCTTAATTTGATACTACAGAAGTGTGATTTGCTATTTTTAAACTACATGAATTGTTCACACATTCGATCGAAACCACAAAAGTGTTATTTACTATTTACCCTATTTCTAAATATTTTTATGATATAGCAAAACGTTGTAAAAATATTGAAAAGTGTTTTTTAGTGAATATAATACTTTAAAATTCATCTCAAACTCACTACATTTAAAACTGTTTTCTAAAGAAAATGTTTTAATTGTCAATATGAGCATATTTCAACTAGTTTGATATATTACTCAATTATCAATTTTTAAGAGATCGAAGTCTCCTCAATCCTAACTTGATGTAATATCTAAAAAAAAATACTTTAATTAATATTTTTATAAAAGTGTTACATTTTTCTAGAAATTCATTCTAAACTTACCTTAAAACACTACCGTATGATTATTAATCGAGGCAAAATTTAGCTTAACATTTGGATTTCCTCTCCAAGTGATACACCCATTTTTTTTTTTCTAATTTGTATTACAAACAAACTATTATATTGCAAAAAATTATATATAAATCAAAACCACATCTCTCTATCTACCTATCTTTTCCAGATTTTCAAACATAGAAAAATGAACAGATTCTGGTTTGGATCCCTAATACGTGAGGCTATATTTATAATAGAGATGCTAAAAAAAAAAGATTGAAAAATATATATGAAGTCATGGATACAAAATTGTACTAGCTTAGCTACATAGCCTTTAATTTCTTTGTGAGGGTCCACATTATGGATTGCTTCGTCACCACTTGTCCCCAATAGGGTTACAATGGCTGTCGGCAAGGGGAATTAAAAAAGAGATGGGGGTCACATACAACATTGTTTTTCTCAATTATCAATGTTTGGTAGAAAAAAAATATATTAAACTTGAGTTTTTGTAGTTTTGGATCATGAAAATCGGATTTATATAGTATGTGTTCATATATAGGTTTTAGAAATATGAGGTTATATAACTTATGTTTATAGATGAATATTAAATATATTAAATGATTAAAAATTGAAATTTATGGGTAAACATAAATTTAATTATAAGATAATATTTATACATTTTTATTGGACCAAACATGGTGGTATAACCCATATATTTATTTGTGAGATATAATTATTTATTATATAGGGTACATTGTAAATAATACCCTTGTGTTTTCAGTTAAATTCATGAACCAGTGCTTGTAGTTTAAAAATGACAAATCATACTCCTATAGTTCTAAATTATGCCTATAAGACTCTTCCCCTCTAACGTTGTAAACTTTGTTTTAGCTATAACTTCTTCGTTTGAATTTCGATTTAGATGATTCAAAATGTTTTGGAATTCTCATTTTGGGCTCCATGTTATAGTCACTTGAAAACTTCTAAATCATCATTAAACAAAGGGGTTAATGGCAGACCTAATATTTTGATGCTAGTAAACTTTGTTATTTATTGATGATTTTGAAGTTTTGAAATGACTATAATGTAGAGATTGAAATGAAGATTTCAAAATATCTTGAATTATTAAAATCGGAGTTCAAACGAAAAAGTTATGATTAAAAGAAAATTACAACGTTGGAGAGGAGGGGTTTATTAGTATAATTTGGAACTACATGGGTGTGATTTGCCATTTTTAAACAAAAAAGCTGTTGATGAATTTGATCGAAACAACCGGGGTGTTATTTGCAATTTACCATATTACATATTATCATATTTAGTTCAATATAAATAAAATAAGTATGAAAGTGAGTATAAGCTCATACTAGCAGGTGACTAGATAAGTATTATATTATCTCAACACTACCCCTCATATGTGGGCTTAAATATTTGTATAGAACTCAAAACATGTGAAATTTTAAAAAATGGGGAGGAAATTTTATCTTAAAAGGTTCGGTTTCAAGACCTCCTACTCTCATATCATATTAAATATGTTTAAACATCATTAAATCTCAAAATGTTAAGTTCATGAGTAAAAATAAATTTAATAATAAAAATCTGTAAGTTGAAAAAAAAAAAAAAAACCGAACGAATTAGACCTACTTGACCAACATAGATTAGGCCACCCCACCTTTCCTTCGGCCAAACATCCCCACAGGTTTTTGGACATAAAAAAACTAACTCTATAAATTAGATTGAAATGAGCATGAAAATTTCATCATCTGAAAATTTTCTTAGGAAACAAAGAGATGGACGGAAAGAAGCTGGAGTACAAGGGTGAGGAGGCATTGAAAGAGATTGATAAACTGACTAGAAAAGCTGATGAAGTTCAGGAGAAGATACTGAAGGATATCTTAAAGAGAAATGGTGAAACTGAGTATTTAAACAAATACATGAAGGGCTCAAAGGACATTGCAGAATTTAAGCGTTGTGTCCCTCTCGTTACTTTCAGACAAGTCTTTCCATACATTCAGAGAATTGCCAATGGCGAGGATTCTTCTCTCATCACTGGCCACAAAATCACTGAAATGCTAAGCAGGTCGTTTTTTCGCTTAATTAAAGACTCGGGTTTGGTAACCATCCTGCTTTCTGTTTTCACTTTTTAAAACCAAGCTTGTTTTTTAACCAATAGTTTTATTGTTTTTTTAAATTTGAAATCCTGTTTTTATAAATATGGTTTTAATTTTTATAAAATTTAAAATAAAAAAGTTAAATTTTTAAAACATAATTGAAGAGAAATTTAATTACTTTTGAATTTTGAAAAATTTGCAGCTCTGGGACTTCAAATGGAGAGCCTAAGATGATGCCATCGATTGCAGAAGATCTTGATCGCCGAACCTTTCTATATAATCTGATCATGCCAATCATGAACAAGTAACGTCTGCAATTAACATTTAGCCCTTATAATCTTCTGTTTCATAAAATTGTTCACTACTTTTTGAAAACTATTGAATGAGGTCCGTTTTCACAACGTGAACCCACCCTTTCAAACTATTAGATCTGGGAGAGAGACAACCGGCCGGTTATATAAGAGAAATTATATAACGAGCTTCATAAATTTAGTGATTAATGTGTGTATCAATAAACAATTTAGTGTAAAAATATACAATTCAATGTATATCACTAATTTAATCGATCAAAATTTATTATATTTACAAATATTGTAAGAACTGCTATTTTTATAAATATTATTAAAAATTTGCTAGATTTAATAATCCCATTTTATTTGGGAAAATTTCATTGGGTAGCAGAATTTTCTTCAATATTTATACATCTAGAGTTTTAAAAAGTATTTGCAAATTAACAGTTTTATTTTTAAAAAAATCCTCATTTAAGTGAACCAAACAAATATGTGATAATTTATCAGGTAATTAATGATTACATGTACGAAATACCATTTGATATAATGAATTAGTTAAATTAGTGAATACTTGTGTGGAAAACAGTAATTACGAACTAATGAAAATTTTGTAATATTTTTTTACTCGAATTTAAGTTTTTTGTAATTTTTGTAAATAACTTTTTGGGCTGTTATTTTTATAAATATTAGACATTTTTCAGCTAGTATATATGCAGGAACCCCTTTTATTTGTAAGTAAAAAGATAGTAGGTAAGTATTTTTCGTTTTAATATTCACAAACACTCCCATAAAAAGAGTATTTGCAATTGTGAAGGTACATCCCTCATCTTGATGAAGGAAAGGCTATGTTTCTTTACTTTGTAAAGGAAGAAACATCAACACCATGTGGATTACCGGCTCGTACAGTTCTAACTAGCTACTACAAAAGCAAACACTTCAAATGCCGATCCCTCGATCCCTTCAACGACTTCACAAGCCCCGACCAAACCATCCTATGCAACGACAGTAACCAAAGCATGTACTGTCAGCTCCTCGCCGGTCTCATCCACCGCCACCAAGTCCTTCGTCTCGGTGCCGTCTTCGCTTCCGCTTTCCTCCGAGCCATCTCTTTCCTCGAACGTAACTGGATCCTTTTAACCAAAGATATCCGCTCGGGCGAATTGAACTCCAGCATCACCGACCCCGGTTGTCGTTCGTCAATGACGGCTTTGCTCTCTTCCCCTGACCCGTCTCTTGCGAACCAAATCGAGGGCATTTGTAGACGGCAATCTTGGAAGGGAATTGTGTGCCAGATTTGGCCGAGAGCGAAGTACATTGAGGCAGTGGTAACGGGGTCAATGGCGCAATATGTGCCGGCATTGGAGTATTATAGTGGAGGGAAATTGCCATTGGTTTGTCCAATGTATGCTTCTTCTGAGTGTTATTTTGGAGTGAATTTGAAACCATTATCAGATCCTTCTGAAGTAAGTTTTACTTTATTACCAAATATGTGTTACTTTGAGTTTTTACCATTGGGAGAAAATGGAACTTTGTCAATGGAAATTTATGATCAAGATGAAGAAATGGAGGTCCCCACCAATAAGCTGGTTAGCTTGGTTAATGTCAAGCTTGGATCTTATTATGAACTTGTGGTCACTACATTTTCTGGTAAGATTTTATAATTTGTGGATATTTCAAAAATCACATTTCAAAAATTGATATTTTTAAATATACTAAAAATTTTGAAAATTCTCAAAAATGACATTTCTCAGACTGAACTCTACAAATATTAGTGAGATTAGTCTAAAGATTTGATAGATTTGAAATTACTCATAAAAAATTAATAAAATAATTCTCATACCTTAAACAAATTGAAGTGAGAAAGATAACCATATTTAAATGTACATTTGATTATTCCATTGACTTTTAGGTAAAGTTTGGTGAATTTTTTTTTCTCTATTTATTAATTTCGTTTTTTTATATAAAAATGGAAACATTAAGCTTTATTGGGTCACCATTTGTTTTAAACCTTGATCTGTAATGCTTTCTTTATTTTGTAATCTAGTTTAAAAAGTGTTATTAAATTCTAACCATAATTTAAAAAAAAACAATTGACCCGTTTGATCACAATTTGGATTTCAATTTTTAAACTTGAACAAAAATATTAAAAATAAAAAACTTGTTCACCAATAAGTTCTTATTTATCTTGTTTTTCAACATTTAAAAATTCATTTAAAATCTTAGTCTAATTTGAAAAAATAAAAACAAAAAATTGAAAAAGCTATTTATTTAGTTTATAATACAATATTTGATCAGGATTTTAAAAATATATTCTTTTTAAAATAGATTAAAAAATTAAAAAAATTAGTGTATAAACAAGCTTATAAACATAAAATAAAAAGAAAATTGTTGAGTACATGGTTTTAAATTTTAATGTCTTCAAATTTTTATTTTTACTACAAAAATGGAAACAGGGTTGATTATTAAATGGAAATAAAGGTAGAGGCATTGATAGAATTCATGTGGCGTTTCAGGATTATATCGATATCGCATAGGCGACGTTCTCCAAGTCCGAGGGTTCCACAACAAAGCCCCACAGTTCCGTTTCATCTGCAGAAGGAACGTTGTTCTAAGCATTGACATTGACAAAACCAACGAACAAGACTTGCATCACAGCATCTGCATTGCCAAGAAACTCTTAGAACCCTACAACGCACTTCTTGTCGAATACACGAGCTTTGCCGATACATCCTCCGTGCCCGGTCACTACATTTTGTATTGGGAGATTCGTGTCCACAACTCTCCTCTTGATCCTGCGCTGGATTATTCTAAAGTTGTACAAGAATGCTGCATTGTTGTGGAAGAACAACTCGATTACATCTATCGAAGATGCAGGGCAGTCGATAAGTCGGTGGGGCCGTTGGAGATCCGTGTGGTGAAGCCTGGTACATTTGAGGCATTGATGGATTTGATCATCACTCAAGGCGGGTCGATCAATCAGTACAAAACGCCAAGATGCATTACCTCTAATAATGGTGCAATAAAATTGCTCAATTCCAATGTGACAGACTCATTTTTCAGTCCCAGAGATCCAAAATGGATTCCTTGACATATCTCGATTCGTCGTTTCCAAATTTGTAGTTTCTAAAGGGGAGTGACAAAAGCTCACTCTCTGTAACTGTGAAGGAGAGTTCAAATCTCATTCTCGTCATAATTCCCTCCCCGTTATTGATTGTATGAACTAATTAATTGGGTTAATGTGGCTGAAGACAACCCTTCTTGGTTAAAATAATTAATGAATCTTCTTCTAATTAGCAGTTTAGTCTTTTTGTTAATACTGTTTAAAAGTGGATCAAGACTTGGCATATGGTGCTTTGATGGCTTCAGCCACCAATGTATGTTGTGTATAAGGGGAGGAGGGACCAAGAACGCACTGTCCATAAAAGAAGGGATTAGGCATTTGTGCGTTGTCAAATATCGTTTGAAATTGGTGAATATATTAGTCGAGTAAACTAATCATAACCTAGCATGTAAATATTGTTAAACAAGGCAAATCAAATCATTCAAAGAGTTTGGAGAGGATAAATTTATGATTATTACAATAATATATGATAGAGTTTATTTCTAATAACCAGAATTCAATTTTTTTTAGCAATATAACATAAATCATGTGTGAGAGTTAAGACGCTTCTTTCCTTCCTATCAGGTGGTTGAGTCACGCATCTCCAATTTGATGATATTAAAAAAACACACAATATACGTGCAGACATGCTTTAAATTGAATGTCAAAAACTATAAGGCGCTCAAACTTACATGTTGGTGTCAGTGACGGATCTAGAAGTTAAGTTTAGGAGGACACATATTAATAATTATAAAATTAAATTCATTACTCCAAAATTATTTAAACTCAAAAGTCTAACTTATTTAAAATTATTCTGGGTAAATATTGAAAATAATTTATATTAAGTTTTTCATATTAAAAAATGATTTAATTAAATATATTAGATAATGGAGGAAATTATTAAAGTAATTTAAGAATATCGAAAGGATATTAACATACAAGAAAAAGAAATTGGGATAGTTACTCAAGTAACAAAAAAATATAGATAATTACTTATTTGACATTTATAAATTTATCAAAACAACATAAATAAAATAATCAGATATGAAATATGCCATTTGAGATAAATTTTGAAGAAAAAAATTGATGTTTTGTTATAGATAAAATGATGGATTTTCATTTTACATCAAATAAAGTAAACTAGAAAATGGTAAAGCTTATATATTTAGAGGTATTAAAAGTCTTAGTAGGTAATTTAGATTAGATTCTTTAAAATATTAATTCTTTTTTTAAAATTGTGTGAATGAATATGTTTATAGAGTTTAGGATCTTTTGGGCTGTGATGAGTGTAGGGTATAGAGGCTATTAGGCCATTGACATAAACTTTGTCAAACCTTGTCTTATAAATGGAAACTCAGCAAAATATATGGTAAATTATCAGTGGCTGAGGGGGGCACATGCCCCCTCTGGTCCTTCTAATAGGTCTGTGGTTGGTGTGGAGGCTTTGATGTTTACAATAAAGTGACTAACTTAATATAGGCATTGCACGTTGAAAAATGTTAGGAATTTAAAAGGTTGTAAATTCTAAACTCTTTAATCTAAGAACGATGGAATATGAAGTACAAACAATAAATAAAATGGTACAAAACATTACAATAGAATTTATTACAGGTTTACCACTAAATGGGCTATGTTCTTTCTACTATAGAACTTCATAGGTTCAAATAAAAAGTTGAAGATTACATGATATGAATCATGGAACCTTACAAAACATGTCAAGGAAATACTTGTCTACCGAGAAGATAGTCTTAAAATTCAATTTGTGGCAAGTGAAGGTTCATGGAAAAGTTTGGAGATATATGAAGAACCAAGATCAAAAGGACTTTTTCTGAGAAGAAAAGTGATAGGATCATTTTAGGAAAGTTTTTGGTCATTTTAGGATTCTTTAGACCACTTTCCATATTTGTCGTCGACTATATAATGTCCACGACTTTAGCATGTAATTAGAGTTGTTTTGTGACTATTAGGCGTCTTGAATAGTTTAGGGAATATTTTATTTGCTAGGCAATACTTTCCAAAATTTCAAGTCTTCATTTTAGAAAAATTTGTTATTACAAAGATTTTATTTTCTCTCATTTTACCTTCATAATTTAAAAAATCGTAAGGTCTCTTTGACTATTGAAAGCCTCTTTTGTAAGCTCTAAAAAGCAGGTGATCATTGAATCAATGAATAGCTTTTGCTCTGTTTCTTTGCTTTGGTCAGAATTGCCTAACATGTTTATTTGTAGTCTTGTGTTTGGATTACATGCTCTAAGAATATTCAAATAATCTTGATCTAATTGTTTGTGGAGTGTTTAAATCTTGGACTAAGAAATAATTGTTTCTTATTTCAATCTTGGGGTAAGAAACAAGTAGATTCGTCTATTCCATGTTAAATAATTAGATTAATTAGAACAAACTTTCACTGCGTTAACTTGTAACAACCTTCAAATCTACCTTTTTGTGGAGTGTTTCAATCTTGGGGTAAGAAACAAGTTCTTCTTTTTTTAAGATCTTTGATCTATGATAATCTTCTCCTACTCAAAATTCCTTGGGTTTTGCTAAATTGGTTTTTTGGGTTCTAGGGTTTGTGATTCAAGGGTATGTATAATCAAAGTGATTTGAAAACTTTAGATATGGATCCAAAAACCCTTTGAAGAACCATCAAGTCATAAAGATTTAAAACCCTCAACCAATTTAACAACCCACAAGGAATTATGAGAAGGAAAAAAATTATACCTAGATCAAAGGCCTTAAAATAAGAACTTGTTTCTTATTTCAATATTGAAACGCTCCACAAACAATTAAATAAAGATTGTTTGAATGTTTCTAAAGATGTAATCTAAACACACAAGACTACAAAAACATGCATTGGTAAATTCAACCTAGCATTCATCTATCAAGATACTCCAAGAACTCCCACTCCAACTAAGTGGCGGGATCTACCACCTTACCCATCATCTGTCTCCAATAAACCTTGTGAAATGAATTTTCCACCAAAAACTTGACGTTTGTATTCAAGCCAGATTCCATAACACAGACTTCATCTTCAACGTCCAACAACCCCGTTGATTCTAAATCTAGTCAAAAGTGACATAATTCCCTTATACAACTTGATACCAAAAAATTGATTAACTGGCAAGAATCCTTTAAAGAAGAACCCTAGATGAGAAAAATAAGAATTTACAAGATTAGTAGTAAGAACTCAAAGGAAATAGTTAAGAGAATAACATACCTTTATGATCTATTGTCTTGAAACAAGAATTGAACTCTTACCCCAAGATGAAAACACTCCACAAACAATATGATTAATATTGTTTGAATTCTAAATTCATATAACCCTAAGCAAGATTACAAAGATGAAGAGATATGTACACTTTTGATTTTTAATTGAATGAAGGTGTCTTTAAATAGCTTAACCAAAGGCTCCTACTCCTAATATGATGATAATCGTGAAATTTAGGAGATAACATCATATAAAATTTGTGACGACCCGACTCTTTTAAATAATTTAAAATCAGATTGACAATGGAAGTCTTTAAATTTAATAAAAATTTGGCATGGATATGTTTAAAACTCAGACTATCCATAACCTGTTTACATTTTTCAGAATCAGAGAATTTAAAATTAAGGAAATACAATTCCTTTTCCAAAATTAAAAGAAGATTATAACATAAAACTTAAGACGAAAAGCTCTTAAGAGCTTATAAACAAATTTACATCTCAAAGACTGAAATCAAAAGAAAATAAGATAATGTAAGTTCCGAAACTTTTAAATGACATCTAGTCCATCTCAGCATCATCATCATCTCGATCAAGCCACACCAGCTTCTCTCTCATGACCTGAACACCTGAAAATGTTTGTAATATCATAAGCTAACAACTTAAGCCCCAGTGAGAATAAACAGAATAAAAAGTAAAGTTAAACCCCAAACCCGTATCTGGATTCGTGTCCAAGAACATACTTACTCTTTGCTATCAATCCATTCAGAGAGTTTTATCTCAAGTGTTCCACTTTTACTTACTGCCAAGCATTTCTAGGTATGGTTTCGTAATGCATTTAGCATTTATATCTCATTTTCTTTATATACCTTATACTATGTACAAGGTTTACATCAAATCGTATTCTCCCAAATATTTGAGGAACCATCTTCCAACCATTAGGAGGATATGTTTCATAACATATATATATAACATTTGAATCTCGTTCTCTTTAATACCTTATACTATACATAAGGTTTACATCAAGTCTTATTCTCCAATTACGAAATCTTCCAAGTTATTGAGAAACTAGTTCTCTTACAACTTTCTCACTAAAACTTCCAAACTAGAGAATAATAACTCCCAAAATTTAGAAGAAAGTGGTCATACCCAAATTTCTCCTTACAACCTTCATCGAGGTATATAGTTATAGTCATTTGACCATAAAAACTTATATCATCTTCTCTTGATATAAACATATTCAAATAAAAATAAATTGTGATGAATGACAATAATAATAGCTCCCGAAGGCTATGTGTAAGCTCCCGCAGGCTATGTGTAAGCTCCCTCAGGCTTTGTGATATGATATGTTAGGAATGGTGTCCTAGAACTTGTAATTATTTAATAATAATAATTTATTAAGAATAAATTAAATAAATAAACATAAGTTCTTTATATTATCTAGATTGATTCAATTAATGATATTAGGAATATATGGAAATATATAAATATCAAACATTCAAATAGTAAACCCTAAGTTACTCTTATGAAATCACGACTTAGTATGTGAGTCATACGAGAGGATTAAAGTCGAGATGAGTAACTTAAAAGTGTCTACGATAAATGGATAACGTTTGGGAACCTTATCCTGGTAACATCGTTGATAGCTTCGCATTTTGTTTATAGACAAATGATCTAATCCTGATCATTCATGTGGGAGACATGAAATGGAAGTATCATATGCAATGTTGATTGTATAAGACAGACCACGATGTTCGATCAAATTTCTCATTAGTACCGTTTACGAGAAATAATCGAATATCAAACTAAGTTTATCAACCATGATACATCTCAATCCTGAGTGAAATGCGGACTCCTATTTGTGGGGTTATGTTCTTTGATTCACATAGTTGAGAGCGATCCGTAAGAACGCTCAATACACTCTGTTTTGGGAACATGACTAGATAAGTAGCTGGGAACTCATTTTCACGAGATGGAATTCATAACTTTCCTATAAATTAACGGTATCGGTGCGATACCTAAATATTTTAGGAACTTTAGGAAACTCCCTTGATGTATCGATTCGAGACATGAACAAGTGGCGCCACGACTTCTATTGATCACGAAGTATATTATCTCTAGTTCGACTAAAGATAATGTTCATTGGAGAATCACGGGAACACAAGGATAAAGCGGTAATTACAGGGGCAAAACGGTAAATTTATCCTTTGTAATTATGAGGGTTCCACGTGAAGGATTATATCACGGATATAAATAAAGATAAACTAAATGGACATAACTCATCTATAGTGAGGGGAGTTCAGCTATGAATCTATAGTGGAATTATTCATAGTTAGATAATAAGTAATTAACTCGATTATGAGTTAATCAATTAATTGACTAATTATTAAGCCCATGATCTATAGGTCCATCAGGTCCCTATGCTAGCCCAAATATCGTAGTCGCGAAATCAAGTAGAAGAAATGGAAATTTTAAGTAAAGTGAATTACTTAAAATAGGCAATATTAATTGTTTAAATATTGAGTATATTTAAACGGTAATTAATATAAACATTATTAATTGTTTAAATAATGAGTTTATTTAAACATGAAATTAATAATGAAATATTATTAATTAGATATTATTAATTATTTAAATATTGAGTATATTTAAATGGTAATTAATAATTTGAAATTAATTAACAATTATTAATTGTTTAAATAATAAATTTTATTTGAACGGAATTAATAATTAATAATTAATTAATTAATAATAAAATGTTATCAATAAAATTATTAATTAAATAATGAGTTTATTTAATGGAAATTAATAATTAAAATATTTATTATTAATTATTTAAATAATGAAAATTATTTAAATGGAAATTAATAATTAAATATAATTTGATAATATTTAGTCGGGAGAAAATATTAATATTATTAATTGTTTAAATAAAATATTTTATTTAAATGGTAATTAATAAATAAATTAATTAAGTTGGACTTATTAATTTAAGAGAGAGTTTCAAGCCCAATTGGATTAATGAACCCAATTGAAATTGGCCCAAAATAATTAATTAAATAAATTTGATTTATTAATTATTTATTAATTTTGGCCTTCATAGATAATTTGTAGGAGATAATTATTTGAATTATATCCTATAATAATTATATAGATTTATTTACCCAAGATAAAATAAAGAAAAGAAAATAATCTCCTATTTATCTATGGCATTTTCGAAATTGCAAGATAAAGGAAAGAGATAATCTTTATTCTTTTTGTATTTATCTCTATAGATCAATCCTAATGTGATTAGGATTCCTATTTTCCTATAAATAGGAGGGTTGGGTCATTCATAAATCACACAATTAAATTCCTTAGAAATTCGAATTCTCTCTTCCTTCTCCCTTCCCCCTTAGCCGATTTTCCCTAGTCCATTGGGAAGAAAATATTTTTTCTTCTTCCCAATTTCTTCTTAAGTTCGATCCCACAATCGGATTTCGTTTGATCGATCGGGATATAGCGTAGAAGATCCTGGTGTTGCTTGAGGATTTGATGTTGTAAAGAAACCTCCAACCGATTCTCCATTTATTACTCAATGTAAGTTTTGATTTTAATTTTGAAATCTAAAGCATGAATCTACATGTTTTTCACAAATTGCATGATATTAATAGATCCATAATTAAATGTTAATTAGTTTACTAAATCAAATTCCGCTAGTTTAGTAAATCATCCCTTCAATTGGTATCAGAGCTAGTTTTAATTATCATGCAAAATTGTGAGTTTTCGAAAATTTTGGTGGGTTGCATAAAAAACTTTTTATGTATGTTTATATAAATTGTGCTATATAAATTGTGGAGGTTTGCTAATTGACTGTTTAGGTATTCTTGAGGCACTTAGGATTTTAAATTTTAGTAGAAAATTTGTAAACCCTAATTTTAGGGTATAGGAAAAGGTTGTAATTTTCCCATACCAAAAGGAGCAAAATCGGCTACACCAAGGGAGGAAGAGAAGAAAATTCATCTCCAACAATCCATGTGGTCCACGCCCAAGGAGGAGATTTTTTCAAGATATGGTAAGATATTTTATCATAATTATCTTGTTATCTCAATTTAAAAATTTAAATATTTAAGATAAGGATAAAATCTTTTTAAAGATTATATCCCTATCTTAAATTATGAATTTAGAAATTGATATAAGATTACATGGAAAATATTTTCTTTATTTTTTCCATATAATTAAAAGATAATTATTTTAAAACAAGTAATTATGGAAATATTATGGGAGATAATATTGCCTCCATAATTACCCATTGCCACGCCTACACCATGGAGGAGAGAGAAAGTTGAAGCCTCAAGTTCTACAATGGAAGATTTAAATTAAGTTGTAATTTTAATTTTCCGTTTTAGAAATAGTGCCAAGAATACCTGGTCAATTTAGCTATTTATTATTTAAATTGTTTATATGTATGATATAATTGTTTTTAAATAATATTCATGCATAAGAGTATGTCATGTAGAAAATCCCACCATAGGTTGTATGATTTTAATTAATTGTACATACATGCATCATGATATAATATGTGTTATTATATGCTAATGTATGTGAAGCATGCTATAATTTTATTTTATAAATGTTATTATCGAAAATTATATTCTAATTGTTTTAGAATTAAAAGCATGCTTATTTAGTTAAAATTCAAAAGTTAAATCTAGTTTAAAAGTTGAATAGAAACTAAATGAATTATTTGTAATATGGAATTATTGTTTAAACAATTGGGCCAAAATCCATATAGGATAAACAAATAGAAACTTTTAATTAAGGGTTAATTAAAAATTAATAATTGAGATTAATTAAATTGAACGGATCTCTCAGGCGAGAAAGCTCGCCAGGCGATGAGGTTTCATAAAGTTCCCCTAACACCTGGAGCGCCTAACTCGGGAGCGATCCGGGAGAAAAGTTGAAATTAATAAATCAAAATTATTAAGACGGCTCATAATGTGATTAGTTTTAATTAGGAAAACTTGAACAATCACTTTATAAAATTAATCTAACCAATTTAAGAGTTAAAGTTGATTAGGTTAATTAAAACTTGGATTAATGAGTTAGCCTGAATTAGTCTAAGTTATGAAACCCTAACTCAAAATATTAAGTGGGAGAAGGAAACATGTCAATGTATCCTATGGTCTCCACTAATGGGCTCAAACGTGAGATTTATACATGGCCTCTCGTAACATCTGCTGCAGTGTTCATTCCCATAGGAAGGTTTATTGTATAAATCAATATCAAGTTGGGTCTCCCGAAAGGGATAAAGAATTTTAAATGAGATTGATTGAAGATCGAATCTACACTTCGTAGACACTCTTCAATTTTATTTAAAAGACTAAATTAGTGGGTCACACTTAAAAGGAAATTTGATAAAGTTTGTTATCAAAATTCTTGACCAAATACACGGTAAACAATGACATAGGAATATGAGTTATTCCGGGAGTTGTCAATTGTTCGAGTGGCATCTCGTTTTAATGATGGTAACCGACCTATCATTCGACTGGCACTTCACCGGTATCATTAAAATATCGTGACATAGTAACATGTTTTAGGGCTTTTCTGTTCATTAATATGTTCGCATTCATGCATCATATTTAATTATATGTCGAAACTTTGAGTATTTGAATGTTGAATGCATGTTAGATTATTAAGATAAAGTTTATTTAAATTTCAGTAATATAGCATCTGTTTTAGTCACCATACTTGGAAAGAACAAACTGAAAGATGAGAACTATGAAATGAATAATTTTAGTAAAGTAGTTTACTTAAATAAATGACAATATTAATTGTTTAAATAATGAGTTTATTTAAATAGAAATTAATATCATTATTATTAATTATTTAAATAATATGTTTATTTAAATGGTAATTAATAATAAAATATTATTGATAAATAATTATTAATTATTTAGGTAATGTGTTTACCTAAATGGAAATTAATAATTAAACATTTATTATTAATTTTAAATAATAGCGATTATTTAAAAGGATAATAGTAAATAACATATTTATTATTGATTTAAATAATGTCGATTATTTAAATAGAAAATAATAAATATTTATTAATGATAAAGTATAAAATCGGAATATGATATTTTATTTGAATAATTGATTTATTGAAATAAATATCAAGAGTTAATAAATAAGATTTATTAATAAGGAAGAATCTAGAATTGAATTAATGAATTCAATGGATTTTGGTTCAAATTATTAAATACCAAAATCGGTACATATATAATGTTTTAGGAAATAATTGTTGAATTATTTTATCTAAAATAAATATATAAAAGAATGTTTAACCAAAGACAAATTAAACAAAGAAAAAATTGGTTTTTCTTATTGATTTTATTCACATAAAATCGGCACGTAAGATAAATAAGGAATAAAATTTGATTTTATTCTTGGCATTTATCTTGTATTTATTTTAATAGTATTTCCTAATTCGATTGGAAAATTGTTTTGCGTATAAATACAAACGTCTTGGTTGTTCATTCAAAAGCTTCTAATTTCAATTTTCGAAATTGAAAAGTCTTCTTCTTCCTATTCTCCTCGTGAACCGATTTTACAATAGTCTAAAAGGGAAGAAAATATTTCTCTTCCCAAGCTATAGTTTTCGAGTTTAGTTTAGTTATCAATTTGTTTTTATTTTGAATTATGTAATAACTATTGGTTCTCATTTCGTATGAACCAAGTTTGGGAATATTTTAAATAAGAGTTATTTAGGTAGATATTCCTTTACAATTATATTACAAAGTTCCAAAGTGTGATTGGATGGTTGTTCAAAATACTTAGTATAAAACAAATAAATTCCAAAACCAAATTCTAAACTCCTAAATATCTAAACAAGTTATGAAGGTTTAAAAATGTTTAAATGTTTAAGTCTAAAATTACTTAAATAAGTTAGAGGGATTAATCTCTTAAAGATGGTTCTCAAGGAATTTGAGATGATAACCATATTAATCCACGAACTTATGGGATAAGTAAAATCGAATATCTTTGATTTATCAAAGATAATTAGACTTAAATATCACTAAAACTTGAACATTCAGATGTTAGAACTTAAGTGAAAAATGAACATAGAATCAATTTCTTGTATTCCAAACATTCAGTTATTTAAAAGGATGTTTTAAAGGAGTACTAACTGATATGGAATAAACAAAATAGAAATTGAAAAGTAATAATTAGTGGATAATTGAATTCACAAATTATCAAAGAAAAGTTCAGGTAAATCAGTGATACTGAAAAAGTTTAAACCATACTTAAGATAGAAAAGAATTACAATGATTTTATTTCACAATAAAACAAGTAGTCATTTAAAAGTTTAAATGGTAAAACTACTTATAGAACTTTATTTGAGTGGGAGCGTCATAATACGAACCAAAGGACTTTCGAAGTCCAAGTGAAACTCATTGACTTCAAAATCAATGAATAAAGTTCAAAATAAGTGAAATAAAAATGACACGAATTTTCAATAGTGGAGTTGAAAAATGGTCACTTATACTTATACATTATTTTTGAAATAATAACAAGTATAAAATTGTAATCATTAAACAAATGAAAGTAATGGAGAATTACTTTGTAGTGGGAGCTTAAGAATTTCGAGAATCCTAGAACCAATGTGACTAAAATAATAATTGCAAATAGTATGTTAGTGTACATAGATAAAATGAGAGATTTTATGAGTTGTACGGGCTCAAATTCGAACATGAATTTACTTCCATGTAAGAATTCGACAAAAGACCTTTGCGAATTAAACATCAAATGAGTTAAGTATAAGTAAAATAAGATTTTACTAACTAAACTCTAGATTCGCGTGATTACTAAGTTGTTAGTAAATGAAAGGTGGTTGAACATGATGGTTTCAAATCAATAGTTAATAGAGTTTATTTTATGGCGATAAAATATGGAATCTATTACACTTAATGAAACTAACATCGACAAAAGAAATACATACTAAACAGATGAAAACGTTATCGATAAAGTATTAAAATGACTACCATGGCTAAGTAGTTGATAGTCATCCAGTTTGACTGGAATTACAAGTCAAATCTCCAAAGGTCTAGGACAAGTGGGAGATTGTTAGGAATGGTGTCCTAGAACTTGTAATTATTTAATAATAATAATTTATTAAGAATAAATTAAATAAATAAACATAAGTTCTTTATATTATCTAGATTGATTCAATTAATGATATTAGGAATATATGGAAATATATAAATATCAAACATTCAAATAGTAAACCCTAAGTTACTCTTATGAAATCACGACTTAGTATGTGAGTCATACGAGAGGATTAAAGTCGAGATGAGTAACTTAAAAGTGTCTACAGTAAATGGATAACGTTTGGGAACCTTATCCTGGTAACACTGTTGATAGCTTCGCATTTTGTTTATAGACAAATGATCTAATCCTGATCATTCATGTGGGAGACATGAAATGGAAGTATCATATGCAATGTTGATTGTATAAGACAGGACCACGATGTTCGATCAAATTTCTCATTAGTACCGTTTACGAGAAATAATCGAATATCAAACTAAGTTTATCAACCATGATACATCTCAATCCTGAGTGAAATGCGGACTCCTATTTGTGGGGTTATGTTCTTTGATTCACATAGTTGAGAGCGATCTGTAAGAACGCTCAATACACCTCTGTTTGGGAACATGACTAGATAAGTAGCTGGGAACTCATTTTCACGAGATGGAATTCATAACTTTCCTATAAATTAACCGGTATCGGTGCGATACCTAAATATTTTAGGAACTTTAGGAAACTCCCTTGATGTACCGATTCGAGACATGAACAAGTGGCGCCACGACTTCTATTGATCACGAAGTATATTATCTCTAGTTCGACTAAAGATAATGTTCATTGGAGAATCACGGGAACACAAGGATAAAGCGGTAATTACAGGGGCAAAACGGTAAATTTATCCTCTGTAATTATGAGGGTTCCACGTGAAGGATTATATCACGATATAAATAAAGATAAACTAAATGGACATAACTCATCTATAGTGAGGGGAGTTCAGCTATGAATCTATAGTGGAATTATTCATAGTTAGATAATAAGTAATTAACCGATTATGAGTTAATCAATTAATTGACTAATTATTAAGCCCATGATCTATAGGTCCATCGGGTCCCTATGCTAGCCCAAATATCGTAGTCGCGAAATCAAGTAGAAGAAATGGAAATTTTAAGTAAAGTGAATTACTTAAAATAGGCAATATTAATTGTTTAAATATTGAGTATATTTAAACGGTAATTAATATAAACATTATTAATTGTTTAAATAATGAGTTTATTTAAACATGAAATTAATAATGAAATATTATTAATTAGATATTATTAATTATTTAAATATTGAGTATATTTAAATGGTAATTAATAATTTGAAATTAATTAACAATTATTAATTGTTTAAATAATAAATTTTATTTGAACGGAATTAATAATTAATAATTAATTAATTAATAATAAAATGTTATCAATAAAATTATTAATTAAATAATGAGTTTATTTAATGGAAATTAATAATTAAAATATTTATTATTAATTATTTAAATAATGAAAATTATTTAAATGGAAATTAATAATTAAATATAATTTGATAATATTTAGTCAGGAGAAAATATTAATATTATTAATTGTTTAAATAAAATATTTTATTTAAATGGTAATTAATAAATAAATTAATTAAGTTGGACTTATTAATTTAAGAGAGAGTTTCAAGCCCAATTGGATTAATGAACCCAATTGAAATTGGCCCAAAATAATTAATTAAATAAATTTGATTTATTAATTATTTATTAATTTTGGCCTTCATAGATAATTTGTAGGAGATAATTATTTGAATTATATCCTATAATAATTATATAGATTTATTTACCCAAGATAAAATAAAGAAAAGAAAATAATCTCCTATTTATCTATGGCATTTTCGAAATTGCAAGATAAAGGAAAGAGATAATCTTTATTCTTTTTGTATTTATCTCTATAGATCAATCCTAATGTGATTAGGATTCCTATTTTCCTATAAATAGGAGGGTTGGGTCATTCATAAATCACACAATTAAATTCCTTAGAAATTCGGAATTCTCTCTTCCTTCTCCCTTCCCCCTTAGCCGATTTTCCCTAGTCCATTGGGAAGAAAATATTTTTTCTTCTTCCCAATTTCTTCTTAAGTTCGATCCCACAATCGGATTTCGTTTGATCGATCGGGATATAGCGTAGAAGATCCGGTGTTGCTGAGGATTTGATGCTGTAAAGAAACCTCCAACCGATTCTCCATTTATTACTCAATGTAAGTTTTGATTTTAATTTTCGAAATCTAAAGCATGAATCTACATGTTTTTCACAAATTGCATGATATTAATAGATCCATAATTAAATGTTAATTAGTTTACTAAATCAAATTCCGCTAGTTTAGTAAATCATCCCTTCAATTGGTATCAAGAGCTAGTTTTAATTATCATGCAAAATTGTGAGTTTTCGAAAATTTTGGTGGGTTGCATAAAAAACTTTTTATGTATGTTTATATAAATTGTGCTATATAAATTGTGGAGGTTTGCTAATTGACTGTTTAGGTATTCTTGAGGCACTTAGGATTTTAAATTTTAGTAGAAAATTTGTAAACCCTAATTTTAGGGTATAGGAAAAGGTTGTAATTTTCCCATACCAAAAGGAGCAAAATCGGCTACACCAAGGGAGGAAGAGAAGAAAATTCATCTCCAACAATCCATGTGGTCCAGCCCAAGGAGGAGATTTTTTCAAGATATGGTAAGATATTTTATCATAATTATCTTGTTATCTCAATTTAAAAATTTAAATATTTAAGATAAGGATAAAATCTTTTTAAAGATTATATCCCTATCTTAAATTATGAATTTAGAAATTGATATAAGATTACATGGAAAATATTTTCTTTATTTTTTCCATATAATTAAAAGATAATTATTTTAAAACAAGTAATTATGGAAATATTATGGGAGATAATATTGCCTCCATAATTACCCATTGCCACGCCTACACCATGGAGGAGAGAGAAAGTTGAAGCCTCAAGTTCTACAATGGAAGATTTAAATTAAGTTGTAATTTTAATTTTCCGTTTTAGAAATAGTGCCAAGAATACCTGGTCAATTTAGCTATTTATTATTTAAATTGTTTATATGTATGATATAATTGTTTTTAAATAATATTCATGCATAAGAGTATGTCATGTAGAAAATCCCACCATAGGTTGTATGATTTTAATTAATTGTACATACATGCATCATGATATAATATGTGTTATTATATGCTAATGTATGTGAAGCATGCTATAATTTTATTTTATAAATGTTATTATCGAAAATTATATTCTAATTGTTTTAGAATTAAAAGCATGCTTATTTAGTTAAAATTCAAAAGTTAAATCTAGTTTAAAAGTTGAATAGAAACTAAATGAATTATTTGTAATATGGAATTATTGTTTAAACAATTGGGCCAAAATCCATATAGGATAAACAAATAGAAACTTTTAATTAAGGGTTAATTAAAAATTAATAATTGAGATTAATTAAATTGAACGGATCTCTGGCGAGAAAGCTCTGCCCAAGCGATGAGGTTTCATAAAGTTCCCCTAACACGGAGCGCCTCTAACTGGGAGCGATCTGGGAGAAAAGTTGAAATTAATAAATCAAAATTATTAAGACGGCTCATAATGTGATTAGTTTTAATTAGGAAAACTTGAACAATCACTTTATAAAATTAATCTAACCAATTTAAGAGTTAAAGTTGATTAGGTTAATTAAAACTTGGATTAATGAGTTAGCCTGAATTAGTCTAAGTTATGAAACCCTAACTCAAAATATTAAGTGGGAGAAGGAAACATGTCAATGTATCCTATGGTCTCCACTAATGGGCTCGAAACGTGAGATTTATACATGGCCTCCGTAACATCTGCCGCAGTGTTCATTCCCATAGGAAGGTTTATTGTATAAATCAATATCAAGTTGGGTCTCCGAAAGGGATAAAGAATTTTAAATGAGATTGATTGAAGACTCGAATCTACACTTCGTAGACACTCTTCAATTTTATTTAAAAGACTAAATTAGTGGGTCACACTTAAAAGGAAATTTGATAAAGTTTGTTATCAAAATTCTTGACCAAATACACGGTAAACAATGACATAGGAATATGAGTTATTCCTGGAGTTGTCAATTGTTCGAGTGGCATCTCGTTTTAATGATGGTAACCGACCTATCATTCGACCCGGCACTTCACCAGGTATCATTAAAATATCGTGACATAGTAACATGTTTTAGGGCTTTTCTGTTCATTAATATGTTCGCATTCATGCATCATATTTAATTATATGTCGAAACTTTGAGTATTTGAATGTTGAATGCATGTTAGATTATTAAGATAAAGTTTATTTAAATTTCCATAATATAGCATCTGTTTTAGTCACCATACTTGGAAAGAACAAACTGAAAGATGAGAACTATGAAATGAATAATTTTAGTAAAGTAGTTTACTTAAATAAATGACAATATTAATTGTTTAAATAATGAGTTTATTTAAATAGAAATTAATATCATTATTATTAATTATTTAAATAATATGTTTATTTAAATGGTAATTAATAATAAAATATTATTGATAAATAATTATTAATTATTTAGGTAATGTGTTTACCTAAATGGAAATTAATAATTAAACATTTATTATTAATTTTAAATAATAGCGATTATTTAAAAGGATAATAGTAAATAACATATTTATTATTGATTTAAATAATGTCGATTATTTAAATAGAAAATAATAAATATTTATTAATGATAAAGTATAAAATCGGAATATGATATTTTATTTGAATAATTGATTTATTGAAATAAATATCAAGAGTTAATAAATAAGATTTATTAATAAGGAAGAATCTAGAATTGAATTAATGAATTCAATGGATTTTGGTTCAAATTATTAAATACCAAAATCGGTACATATATAATGTTTTAGGAAATAATTGTTGAATTATTTTATCTAAAATAAATATATAAAAGAATGTTTAACCAAAGACAAATTAAACAAAGAAAAAATTGGTTTTTCTTATTGATTTTATTCACATAAAATCGGCACGTAAGATAAATAAGGAATAAAATTTGATTTTATTCTTGGCATTTATCTTGTATTTATTTTAATAGTATTTCCTAATTCGATTGGAAAATTGTTTTGCGTATAAATACAAACGTCTTGGTTGTTCATTCAAAAGCTTCTAATTTCAATTTTCGAAATTGAAAAGTCTTCTTCTTCCTATTCTCCTCGTAACCGATTTTACAATAGTCTAAAAGGGAAGAAAATATTTCTCTTCCCAAGCTATAGTTTTCGAGTTTAGTTTAGTTATCAATTTGTTTTTATTTTGAATTATGTAATAACTATTGGTTCTCATTTCGTATGAACCAAGTTTGGGAATATTTTAAATAAGAGTTATTTAGGTAGATATTCCTTTACAATTATATTACAAAGTTCCAAAGTGTGATTGGATGGTTGTTCAAAATACTTAGTATAAAACAAATAAATTCCAAAACCAAATTCTAAACTCCTAAATATCTAAACAAGTTATGAAGGTTTAAAAATGTTTAAATGTTTAAGTCTAAAATTACTTAAATAAGTTAGAGGGATTAATCTCTTAAAGATGGTTCTCAAGGAATTTGAGATGATAACCATATTAATCCACGAACTTATGGGATAAGTAAAATCGAATATCTTTGATTTATCAAAGATAATTAGACTTAAATATCACTAAAACTTGAACATTCAGATGTTAGAACTTAAGTGAAAAATGAACATAGAATCAATTTCTTGTATTCCAAACATTCAGTTATTTAAAAGGATGTTTTAAAGGAGTACTAACTGATATGGAATAAACAAAATAGAAATTGAAAAGTAATAATTAGTGGATAATTGAATTCACAAATTATCAAAGAAAAGTTCAGTAAATCAGTGATACTGAAAAAGTTTAAACCATACTTAAGATAGAAAAGAATTACAATGATTTTATTTCACAATAAAACAAGTAGTCATTTAAAAGTTTAAATGGTGAAACTACTTATAGAACTTTATTTGAGTGGGAGCGTCATAATACGAACCAAAGGACTTTCGAAGTCCAAGTGAAACTCATTGACTTCAAAATCAATGAATAAAGTTCAAAATAAGTGAAATAAAAATGACACGAATTTTCAATAGTGGAGTTGAAAAATGGTCACTTATACTTATACATTATTTTTGAAATAATAACAAGTATAAAATTGTAATCATTAAACAAATGAAAGTAATGGAGAATTACTTTGTAGTGGGAGCTTAAGAATTTCGAGAATCCTAGAACCAATGTGACTAAAATAATAATTGCAAATAGTATGTTAGTGTACATAGATAAAATGAGAGATTTTATGAGTTGTACGGGCTCAAATTCGAACATGAATTTACTTCCATGTAAGAATTCGACAAAAGACCTTTGCGAATTAAACATCAAATGAGTTAAGTATAAGTAAAATAAGATTTTACTAACTAAACTCTAGATTCGCGTGATTACTAAGTTGTTAGTAAATGAAAGGTGGTTGAACATGATGGTTTCAAATCAATAGTTAATAGAGTTTATTTTATGGCGATAAAATATGGAATCTATTACACTTAATGAAACTAACATCAGACAAAAGAAATACATACTAAACAGATGAAAACGTTACTGATAAAGTATTAAAATGACTACCATGGCTAAGTAGTTGATAGTCATCCAGTTTGACTGGAATTACAAGTCAAATCTCCAAAGGTCTAGGACAAGTGGGAGATTGTTAGGAATGGTGTCCTAGAACTTGTAATTATTTAATAATAATAATTTATTAAGAATAAATTAAATAAATAAACATAAGTTCTTTATATTATCTAGATTGATTCAATTAATGATATTAGGAATATATGGAAATATATAAATATCAAACATTCAAATAGTAAACCCTAAGTTACTCTTATGAAATCACGACTTAGTATGTGAGTCATACGAGAGGATTAAAGTCGAGATGAGTAACTTAAAAGTGTCTACAAGAAATGGATAACGTTTGGGAACCTTATCCTGGTAACATCGTTGATAGCTTCGCATTTTGTTTATAGACAAATGATCTAATCCTGATCATTCATGTGGGAGACATGAAATGGAAGTATCATATGCAATGTTGATTGTATAAGACAGGACCACGATGTTCGATCAAATTTCTCATTAGTACCGTTTACGAGAAATAATCGAATATCAAACTAAGTTTATCAACCATGATACATCTCAATCCTGAGTGAAATGCGGACTCCTATTTGTGGGGTTATGTTCTTTGATTCACATAGTTGAGAGCGATCTGTAAGAACGCTCAATACACTCCTGTTTTGGGAACATGACTAGATAAGTAGCTGGGAACTCATTTTCACGAGATGGAATTCATAACTTTCCTATAAATTAACGGTATCAGTGCGATACCTAAATATTTTAGGAACTTTAGGAAACTCCCTTGATGTACTGATTCGAGACATGAACAAGTGGCGCCACGACTTCTATTGATCACAGAAGTATATTATCTCTAGTTCGACTAAAGATAATGTTCATTGGAGAATCACGGGAACACAAGGATAAAGCGGTAATTACAGGGGCAAAACGGTAAATTTATCCTTTGTAATTATGAGGGTTCCACGTGAAGGATTATATCACGGATATAGATAAAGATAAACTAAATGGACATAACTCATCTATAGTGAGGGGAGTTCAGCTATGAATCTATAGTGGAATTATTCATAGTTAGATAATAAGTAATTAATCGATTATGAGTTAATCAATTAATTGACTAATTATTAAGCCCATGATCTATAGGTCCATCGGGTCCCTATGCTAGCCCAAATATCGTAGTCGCGAAATCAAGTAGAAGAAATGGAAATTTTAAGTAAAGTGAATTACTTAAAATAGGCAATATTAATTGTTTAAATATTGAGTATATTTAAACAGGTAATTAATATAAACATTATTAATTGTTTAAATAATGAGTTTATTTAAACATGAAATTAATAATGAAATATTATTAATTAGATATTATTAATTATTTAAATATTGAGTATATTTAAATGGTAATTAATAATTTGAAATTAATTAACAATTATTAATTGTTTAAATAATAAATTTTATTTGAACGGAATTAATAATTAATAATTAATTAATTAATAATAAAATGTTATCAATAAAATTATTAATTAAATAATGAGTTTATTTAATGGAAATTAATAATTAAAATATTTATTATTAATTATTTAAATAATGAAAATTATTTAAATGGAAATTAATAATTAAATATAATTTGATAATATTTAGTCAGGAGAAAATATTAATATTATTAATTGTTTAAATAAAATATTTTATTTAAATGGTAATTAATAAATAAATTAATTAAGTTGGACTTATTAATTTAAGAGAGAGTTTCAAGCCCAATTGGATTAATGAACCCAATTGAAATTGGCCCAAAATAATTAATTAAATAAATTTGATTTATTAATTATTTATTAATTTTGGCCTTCATAGATAATTTGTAGGAGATAATTATTTGAATTATATCCTATAATAATTATATAGATTTATTTACCCAAGATAAAATAAAGAAAAGAAAATAATCTCCTATTTATCTATGGCATTTTCGAAATTGCAAGATAAAGGAAAGAGATAATCTTTATTCTTTTTGTATTTATCTCTATAGATCAATCCTAATGTGATTAGGATTCCTATTTTCCTATAAATAGGAGGGTTGGGTCATTCATAAATCACACAATTAAATTCCTTAGAAATTCGGAATTCTCTCTTCCTTCTCCCTTCCCCCTTAGCCGATTTTCCCTAGTCCATTGGGAAGAAAATATTTTTTCTTCTTCCCAATTTCTTCTTAAGTTCGATCCCACAATCGGATTTCGTTTGATCGATCGGGATATAGCGTAGAAGATCCGGTGTTGCTGAGGATTTGATGTTGTAAAGAAACCTCCAACCGATTCTCCATTTATTACTCAATGTAAGTTTTGATTTTAATTTTCGAAATCTAAAGCATGAATCTACATGTTTTTCACAAATTGCATGATATTAATAGATCCATAATTAAATGTTAATTAGTTTACTAAATCAAATTCCGCTAGTTTAGTAAATCATCCCTTCAATTGGTATCAGAGCTAGTTTTAATTATCATGCAAAATTGTGAGTTTTCGAAAATTTTGGTGGGTTGCATAAAAAACTTTTTATGTATGTTTATATAAATTGTGCTATATAAATTGTGGAGGTTTGCTAATTGACTGTTTAGGTATTCTTGAGGCACTTAGGATTTTAAATTTTAGTAGAAAATTTGTAAACCCTAATTTTAGGGTATAGGAAAAGGTTGTAATTTTCCCATACCAAAAGGAGCAAAATCGGCTACACCAGGGAGGAAGAGAAGAAAATTCATCTCCAACAATCCATGTGGTCCACGCCCAAGGAGGAGATTTTTTCAAGATATGGTAAGATATTTTATCATAATTATCTTGTTATCTCAATTTAAAAATTTAAATATTTAAGATAAGGATAAAATCTTTTTAAAGATTATATCCCTATCTTAAATTATGAATTTAGAAATTGATATAAGATTACATGGAAAATATTTTCTTTATTTTTTCCATATAATTAAAAGATAATTATTTTAAAACAAGTAATTATGGAAATATTATGGGAGATAATATTGCCTCCATAATTACCCATTGCCACGCCTACACCATGGAGGAGAGAGAAAGTTGAAGCCTCAAGTTCTACAATGGAAGATTTAAATTAAGTTGTAATTTTAATTTTCCGTTTTAGAAATAGTGCCAAGAATACCTGGTCAATTTAGCTATTTATTATTTAAATTGTTTATATGTATGATATAATTGTTTTTAAATAATATTCATGCATAAGAGTATGTCATGTAGAAAATCCCACCATAGGTTGTATGATTTTAATTAATTGTACATACATGCATCATGATATAATATGTGTTATTATATGCTAATGTATGTGAAGCATGCTATAATTTTATTTTATAAATGTTATTATCGAAAATTATATTCTAATTGTTTTAGAATTAAAAGCATGCTTATTTAGTTAAAATTCAAAAGTTAAATCTAGTTTAAAAGTTGAATAGAAACTAAATGAATTATTTGTAATATGGAATTATTGTTTAAACAATTGGGCCAAAATCCATATAGGATAAACAAATAGAAACTTTTAATTAAGGGTTAATTAAAAATTAATAATTGAGATTAATTAAATTGAACGGATCTCACGCGAGAAAGCTCGCCCAAGCGATGAGGTTTCATAAAGTTCCCCTAACACCGGAGCGCCTCTAACCGGGAGCGATCCGGGAGAAAAGTTGAAATTAATAAATCAAAATTATTAAGACGGCTCATAATGTGATTAGTTTTAATTAGGAAAACTTGAACAATCACTTTATAAAATTAATCTAACCAATTTAAGAGTTAAAGTTGATTAGGTTAATTAAAACTTGGATTAATGAGTTAGCCTGAATTAGTCTAAGTTATGAAACCCTAACTCAAAATATTAAGTGGGAGAAGGAAACATGTCAATGTATCCTATGGTCTCCACTAATGGGCTCGAAACGTGAGATTTATACATGGCCTCGTAACACTGCTGCAGTGTTCATTCCCATAGGAAGGTTTATTGTATAAATCAATATCAAGTTGGGTCTCCCGAAAGGGATAAAGAATTTTAAATGAGATTGATTGAAGATCGAATCTACACTTCGTAGACACTCTTCAATTTTATTTAAAAGACTAAATTAGTGGGTCACACTTAAAAGGAAATTTGATAAAGTTTGTTATCAAAATTCTTGACCAAATACACGGTAAACAATGACATAGGAATATGAGTTATTCTGGAGTTGTCAATTGTTCGAGTGGCATCTCGTTTTAATGATGGTAACCGACCTATCATTCGACGGCACTTCACCCGGTATCATTAAAATATCGTGACATAGTAACATGTTTTAGGGCTTTTTCTGTTCATTAATATGTTCGCATTCATGCATCATATTTAATTATATGTCGAAACTTTGAGTATTTGAATGTTGAATGCATGTTAGATTATTAAGATAAAGTTTATTTAAATTTCAAGTAATATAGCATCTGTTTTAGTCACCATACTTGGAAAGAACAAACCGAAAGATGAGAACTATGAAATGAATAATTTTAGTAAAGTAGTTTACTTAAATAAATGACAATATTAATTGTTTAAATAATGAGTTTATTTAAATAGAAATTAATATCATTATTATTAATTATTTAAATAATATGTTTATTTAAATGGTAATTAATAATAAAATATTATTGATAAATAATTATTAATTATTTAGGTAATGTGTTTACCTAAATGGAAATTAATAATTAAACATTTATTATTAATTTTAAATAATAGCGATTATTTAAAAGGATAATAGTAAATAACATATTTATTATTGATTTAAATAATGTCGATTATTTAAATAGAAAATAATAAATATTTATTAATGATAAAGTATAAAATCGGAATATGATATTTTATTTGAATAATTGATTTATTGAAATAAATATCAAGAGTTAATAAATAAGATTTATTAATAAGGAAGAATCTAGAATTGAATTAATGAATTCAATGGATTTTGGTTCAAATTATTAAATACCAAAATCGGTACATATATAATGTTTTAGGAAATAATTGTTGAATTATTTTATCTAAAATAAATATATAAAAGAATGTTTAACCAAAGACAAATTAAACAAAGAAAAAATTGGTTTTTCTTATTGATTTTATTCACATAAAATCGGCACGTAAGATAAATAAGGAATAAAATTTGATTTTATTCTTGGCATTTATCTTGTATTTATTTTAATAGTATTTCCTAATTCGATTGGAAAATTGTTTTGCGTATAAATACAAACGTCTTGGTTGTTCATTCAAAAGCTTCTAATTTCAATTTTCGAAATTGAAAAGTCTTCTTCTTCCTATTCTCCTCGTAACCGATTTTACAATAGTCTAAAAGGGAAGAAAATATTTCTCTTCCCAAGCTATAGTTTTCGAGTTTAGTTTAGTTATCAATTTGTTTTTATTTTGAATTATGTAATAACTATTGGTTCTCATTTCGTATGAACCAAGTTTGGGAATATTTTAAATAAGAGTTATTTAGGTAGATATTCCTTTACAATTATATTACAAAGTTCCAAAGTGTGATTGGATGGTTGTTCAAAATACTTAGTATAAAACAAATAAATTCCAAAACCAAATTCTAAACTCCTAAATATCTAAACAAGTTATGAAGGTTTAAAAATGTTTAAATGTTTAAGTCTAAAATTACTTAAATAAGTTAGAGGGATTAATCTCTTAAAGATGGTTCTCAAGGAATTTGAGATGATAACCATATTAATCCACGAACTTATGGGATAAGTAAAATCGAATATCTTTGATTTATCAAAGATAATTAGACTTAAATATCACTAAAACTTGAACATTCAGATGTTAGAACTTAAGTGAAAAATGAACATAGAATCAATTTCTTGTATTCCAAACATTCAGTTATTTAAAAGGATGTTTTAAAGGAGTACTAACTGATATGGAATAAACAAAATAGAAATTGAAAAGTAATAATTAGTGGATAATTGAATTCACAAATTATCAAAGAAAAGTCCAAGAAATCGGTGATCCTGAAAAAGTTTAAACCATACTTAAGATAGAAAAGAATTACAATGATTTTATTTCACAATAAAACAAGTAGTCATTTAAAAGTTTAAATGGTGAAACTACTTATAGAACTTTATTTGAGTGGGAGCGTCATAATACGAACCAAAGGACTTTCGAAGTCCAAGTGAAACTCATTGACTTCAAAATCAATGAATAAAGTTCAAAATAAGTGAAATAAAAATGACACGAATTTTCAATAGTGGAGTTGAAAAATGGTCACTTATACTTATACATTATTTTTGAAATAATAACAAGTATAAAATTGTAATCATTAAACAAATGAAAGTAATGGAGAATTACTTTGTAGTGGGAGCTTAAGAATTTCGAGAATCCTAGAACCAATGTGACTAAAATAATAATTGCAAATAGTATGTTAGTGTACATAGATAAAATGAGAGATTTTATGAGTTGTACGGGCTCAAATTCGAACATGAATTTACTTCCATGTAAGAATTCGACAAAAGACCTTTGCGAATTAAACATCAAATGAGTTAAGTATAAGTAAAATAAGATTTTACTAACTAAACTCTAGATTCGCGTGATTACTAAGTTGTTAGTAAATGAAAGGTGGTTGAACATGATGGTTTCAAATCAATAGTTAATAGAGTTTATTTTATGGCGATAAAATATGGAATCTATTACACTTAATGAAACTAACATCGAGACAAAAGAAATACATACTAAACAGATGAAAACGTTATCGATAAAGTATTAAAATGACTACCATGGCTAAGTAGTTGATAGTCATCCAGTTTGACTGGAATTACAAGTCAAATCTCCAAAGGTCTAGGACAAGTGGGAGATTGTTAGGAATGGTGTCCTAGAACTTGTAATTATTTAATAATAATAATTTATTAAGAATAAATTAAATAAATAAACATAAGTTCTTTATATTATCTAGATTGATTCAATTAATGATATTAGGAATATATGGAAATATATAAATATCAAACATTCAAATAGTAAACCCTAAGTTACTCTTATGAAATCACGACTTAGTATGTGAGTCATACGAGAGGATTAAAGTCGAGATGAGTAACTTAAAAGTGTCTCCAGAAATGGATAACGTTTGGGAACCTTATCCTGGTAACACTTGTTGATAGCTTCGCATTTTGTTTATAGACAAATGATCTAATCCTGATCATTCATGTGGGAGACATGAAATGGAAGTATCATATGCAATGTTGATTGTATAAGACAGACCACGATGTTCGATCAAATTTCTCATTAGTACCGTTTACGAGAAATAATCGAATATCAAACTAAGTTTATCAACCATGATACATCTCAATCCTGAGTGAAATGCGGACTCCTATTTGTGGGGTTATGTTCTTTGATTCACATAGTTGAGAGCGATCCGTAAGAACGCTCAATACACTCTGTTTTGGGAACATGACTAGATAAGTAGCTGGGAACTCATTTTCACGAGATGGAATTCATAACTTTCCTATAAATTAACAGTATCGGTGCGATACCTAAATATTTTAGGAACTTTAGGAAACTCCCTTGATGTACCGATTCGAGACATGAACAAGTGGCGCCACGACTTCTATTGATCACGAAGTATATTATCTCTAGTTCGACTAAAGATAATGTTCATTGGAGAATCACGGGAACACAAGGATAAAGCGGTAATTACAGGGGCAAAACGGTAAATTTATCCCTTGTAATTATGAGGGTTCCACGTGAAGGATTATATCACGGATATAAATAAAGATAAACTAAATGGACATAACTCATCTATAGTGAGGGGAGTTCACTATGAATCTATAGTGGAATTATTCATAGTTAGATAATAAGTAATTAATCGATTATGAGTTAATCAATTAATTGACTAATTATTAAGCCCATGATCTATAGGTCCATCGGGTCCCTATGCTAGCCCAAATATCGTAGTCGCGAAATCAAGTAGAAGAAATGGAAATTTTAAGTAAAGTGAATTACTTAAAATAGGCAATATTAATTGTTTAAATATTGAGTATATTTAAACGGTAATTAATATAAACATTATTAATTGTTTAAATAATGAGTTTATTTAAACATGAAATTAATAATGAAATATTATTAATTAGATATTATTAATTATTTAAATATTGAGTATATTTAAATGGTAATTAATAATTTGAAATTAATTAACAATTATTAATTGTTTAAATAATAAATTTTATTTGAACGGAATTAATAATTAATAATTAATTAATTAATAATAAAATGTTATCAATAAAATTATTAATTAAATAATGAGTTTATTTAATGGAAATTAATAATTAAAATATTTATTATTAATTATTTAAATAATGAAAATTATTTAAATGGAAATTAATAATTAAATATAATTTGATAATATTTAGTCAGGAGAAAATATTAATATTATTAATTGTTTAAATAAAATATTTTATTTAAATGGTAATTAATAAATAAATTAATTAAGTTGGACTTATTAATTTAAGAGAGAGTTTCAAGCCCAATTGGATTAATGAACCCAATTGAAATTGGCCCAAAATAATTAATTAAATAAATTTGATTTATTAATTATTTATTAATTTTGGCCTTCATAGATAATTTGTAGGAGATAATTATTTGAATTATATCCTATAATAATTATATAGATTTATTTACCCAAGATAAAATAAAGAAAAGAAAATAATCTCCTATTTATCTATGGCATTTTCGAAATTGCAAGATAAAGGAAAGAGATAATCTTTATTCTTTTTGTATTTATCTCTATAGATCAATCCTAATGTGATTAGGATTCCTATTTTCCTATAAATAGGAGGGTTGGGTCATTCATAAATCACACAATTAAATTCCTTAGAAATTCGGAATTCTCTCTTCCTTCTCCCTTCCCCCTTAGCCGATTTTCCCTAGTCCATTGGGAAGAAAATATTTTTTCTTCTTCCCAATTTCTTCTTAAGTTCGATCCCACAATCGGATTTCGTTTGATCGATCGGGATATAGCGTAGAAGATCCGGTGTTGCTGAGGATTTGATGTTGTAAAGAAACCTCCAACCGATTCTCCATTTATTACTCAATGTAAGTTTTGATTTTAATTTTCGAAATCTAAAGCATGAATCTACATGTTTTTCACAAATTGCATGATATTAATAGATCCATAATTAAATGTTAATTAGTTTACTAAATCAAATTCCGCTAGTTTAGTAAATCATCCCTTCAATGAAAATCTTTTAATTGCAAGTAAAATAAATATAAATCATTCATCACTAAATGAAAGAACATAAAGTAAAGGGCTTAAAGTAAAGTGCATTAAGTAAATAAACAGAAATTTCGGATTTACAATAAGTAAACCGAACTAACGATACTTTAAATAAAGTAGATCTTATCTTAAATAAGTAATCTACACTTCCAAGGATTCTAAACTTCCAAATAAAATCCAAAGTTCTATTTTCGAGTTTCTTTAACCATTCCATCTAAAAGTTTGGATCCTTTAATTTCCTATGATCAATTTTTAATCTCTAAAATGATTCTAACTTAGAAATTCCTAAAGTTCAATGTTTCCCTCGAGAAACTCCAAAGTTTTCACTAAAAGAACTAGTTCTTAATCCTAAGGGCACTAGCTCACTTTCGTTTACTCTTAGATTCGAATCCTATTCTTAACCTCCGATTTTACAAACCGTTCTACTTATTCGGGATTTTTCGTCGTTTTATGCCTTTAGTTGTCAATCGATCGATGTATGTTTATTTATTAATGATCGTTAGATATACTTTTAATTGTAGGTTTTTATTGATTCTTTGCTTGATCGCTCTTCCGGAGGTTTGGAGCGAAACCACATCTACCAAGGTGAGATTAAATAGGATTTAAAGTAGCTTTAGAAACCGAATAAGTAGAATAGTTTGTAAAATCGGAGGTTAAGAATAGGATTCGAATCTAAGAGTAAAAGAAAGTGAGCTAGTGCCCTTAGGATTAGGAACTAGTTCTTTCAGTGAAAACTTTGGAGTTTCTCGAGGGAAACATTGAACTTTAGGAAGTTTTAAGTTAGAATCGTTTCAGAGATTAAAAATGGATCATTGGAAGTTAAAGGATCCAAACTTTCAGATGGAATGGTTAAAGAAACTCGAAAATAGAACTTTGGATTTTATTTGGAAGTTTCGAATCCTTAGAAGTGTAGATTACTTATTTAAGATAAGATCTACTTTATTTGAAGTATCGTTAGTTCAGTTTACTTATTGTAAATCCGAAATTTCTGTTTATTTACTTTATGCACTTTACTTTATGCACTTTACTTTAAGTCCTTTACTTTATGTTCTTTCATTTAGTGATGAATGATTTATATTTATTTTACTTGCAATTAAAAGATTTTCATATCATATCACAAAGCCTACGGGAGCTTACACATAGCCTACGGGAGCTATCACATACCCTGAGGTAGCTATCACATAGCCTGCGGGAGCTATCACAAAGCCTGCGGGAGCTTACACATAGCTTTCGGGAGCTATTATTATTGGCATTCATCACAATTTACTTTTATTTGAATATGTTTATATCAAGAGAAGATGATATAAGTTTTTATGGTCAAATGAATATAACCACATACCTCGATGAAGGTTGTAAGGAGAAATTTGGGTATGACCATTTTCTTCTAAATTTTGGGAGTTATTATTCTCTAGTTTGGAAGTTTTAGTGAGAAAGTTGTAAGAGAACTAGTTTCTCAATAACTTGGAAGATTTTTTAATTGGAGAATAAGACTTGATGTAAACCTTATGTATAGTATAAGGTATTAAAGAGAACGAGATTCAAATGTTATATATATATATATATATATATATATGTTATGAAACATATCCTCCTAATGATTGGAAGATGGTTCCTCAAATATTTGGGAGAATAAGATTTGATGTAAACCTTGTACATAGTATAAGGTATATAAAGAAAATGAGATATAAATACTAAATGCATTACGAAACCATACCCAGAAATGCTTGGAATGTAGTTCCACAATTATATTGGAGAATTGGTAAGTAAAAGTGTTGAGATAAAACTCTTTGAATGGATTGATAACAAAGAGTAAGTATGTTCTTGGATGTGAATCCGGATACGGGTTTGGGGTCTAACTTTACTTTTTATTCTGTTTATTCTCACTAGGCTTAAGTTGTTAGCTCATGATATTACAAACATTTTCAGGTGTTCGGGTCATGAGAGAGGAGCTGGTGTGGCTTGATCGAGATGATGATGATGCTGAGATGGACTAGATGTCATTTAAAAGTTCCGGAACTTACCTTATCTTATTTTGTTTTGATTTCGGTCTTTAAGATGTAAATTTGTTTATAAGCTCTTAAGAGGTTTTCGTCCTAAGTTTTATGTTATAATCTTCTTTTAATTTTGGAAAAGGAATTGTATTTCCTTACTTTTAAATTCTCTGATTCTGAAAAATTTAAACAGATTATGGATAGTCCGAGTTTTAAACAAATCCATGCCAAATTTTTATTAAATTTAAAGACTTCCGCTGTCAATCTGATTTTAAATTATTTAAAAGAGTTAGGTCATCACAAAATCTAACTAATAGCTAAATATGATCATATGAGACAAATCTAATCCTATGTAGCAAATCTACTTATGTGACTCATGACACATCACATGATGAGTCATCTACTAATCCTAGTCATTTGACACCTCACTTGCAAAATCATCAAGAATTAACCTACTCCAGAAATATAAAAATTATAAAAATAAAAGCCATAGAATATCTTATTTTCCATTCCTATACATCATCTGAAAGCTTGAAGTATGAAATTTTCAAAAATAGGAAAATGTCTTGGTAAAAAAAAAATATAAAAATATCTTGAAAATATCTTAAAAATTTATCTAAAATATTTTCTTGAAAAAATTTCCTCAAGAATATAATTCTTGATATTTTTCATCTCCTTGAAGTTGAATTTTGCATAGATTGTATGTTAAACCTTTAAGAAGGCATTTTCAAACTCTCCATTTACTAACTTCCTCCATGTGCAAGTTCCATAAGCAAACGTTTCTTGTGAAAGCTTCCTAAGTGCAAGTAATGATCCATGATTCATATTATTCTCTCCATCTTAAAAAGGATCATCTTCAAATAAAAGACATGACGTACATCACAAGAACTTAAGTTAGAAACATTAAAAACAAATCTTTGGAACTTAGTTACCTTCACAACTTGTATTGTATCATAAAACCATGCCCTCTCGGATCAAATACCATTGTCCTCTTTGGTGCTATCATTTAAGTTTTCTTTAGTTTCAATTGTTGGGATTGATGCCCTTGAACTTGTAATTGAACGTACATAATTTACTTAGAATAAATTAAACTTAAATAAAATAATATTATTTTGAAAAAATCTATACATTGCCACATATATTAGATATAATACATTCAAAGTACAATAATACCCCAGAGTTACTTGCACGTAATCTCAACTGGCTATATGAGACATATAAGAGGATCCAACTTGAGATAGTAACTCAAAGATTCTACAGTAGATGAATAAGGTTGGTAAACCTTATCTCGTCAGCATTGTTGATACAATCCGTTTTGTATTGATTACAAATGTGAAAGGATGTTATAAGTTAACGCAGCGAAAGTTATTCTAAATTCATCTAAATTAATTATTATGGAAGATACAGATCTAGTTTAATTATAAATTCTCTTCTACAAGGTGTGAAAAGCAAGAGAACAGAGGTAGAGGCTGCCCAAGATTGGAAGGGGGAAGCGGTGGCAGAATCAAGTCGAGCCAAGCTGAAACAATCTCATCCTTCGGGGAGTACCAAGGCACTAGGGGCAGGGGTTGAGATTACCGACCTTACTGTGGACCCTCCTATCCTTAAAAGGAGAAAGGATTGGAGGATTGTCGCACTTAGTAGCGCGATAAGGGGCGCCGAGGATTTCTTACAATCGTGAGATGGCTCACACACCTTTTTCTCCTGAGCACGATTGTTCCCCTTTGAGAAGTTCTGATATTTTTTCTTCTGATTCTCAAGAGTCTGAACAGGAGGTCCTCGACATTTCAAGATTCGATGCTTGCTGTGTCTTAGTTCTTGTTGGCTCAAGATTTTCCTGTTTTGGCTCCGGGTGCTAAAGTTGTTCTGATGGATGGTACTCCTGCCTCTGTAGCTGGAATCTCTTCTTTAGGTGAGGCTCTTTCAGTGCTTAGGTCATTTATCACTCCAGGGAAAGAGTATGATTCTCACTCTCTTACCAAAGAGAATATCTTTCGACGTGCCTTTGACACTGTAAGGTTTTCCCTCGATATAGAGAGGCTCGATTTGGCTCCCCTTATCAACTATACTGATGGGGGTGAGACAGTGTGGAACATTTCTTATCGTTACCTTATGGTAAGTCCTTTTTCAATTTACCGAATTTATGTTTTTCCCATTTTCGTGTAATTCATGCTTTCTTTCATTTTGCAGGGAGTGCAAGCAGAGTCTAGTGCTTTATAAACCTAGAGAATCTTTGGTCAAAGTACCAAGATTTGAAGCTTAAGGTGGCTGAACTGTCAGCGAAACTGGATAAAGTGTGTGGTAGGCAGTTCAACTTGCTTACGAAGAATCCCGCTTTGGTTGCAGAGATTGCCAAATCAAAGGCTCAGCTTAAGGTAGCCGAGGAAGAGAACTGCGGGTTGAAAGATGAACTTGACGACTCCAAAGGTGAAACTGAGTTCTCAGTGATTCTTTGACCGAAGCCGAGTAAGAACGTGACTCGAATAAGCGGCTTCTCGGCCGCCAGTCTTTCATCATTTCTATCATCTTTTTTCTCATTTCCTCCCTGAGGACCTTGTCCGTAAAACCGGTCAATCTCATGGGCGATGATCTTACAATCCTTAGTACTCTGCCCGTTCGTTTTGTGGAACTTGCAATATACTGTCTCTTTAGATCGCTGAACATACCTTGTCTTTTTCTCTCATTGAGTCCCTTCTTTTCGAAGACAATTTTCTATTACATCCGCTTGCGTAATCCTTTCTGAACTTTCCTTCCCTAAGTCCCTTACTCTCTCCTAAGAGTGCAACTCTAGATATTTAGTGGAGTTATCTAGGAGCTAATGAATAAGAATTAATGGATTAAAGGAGTTAGATCAATGCAATTCTAGATTATTGGAGCTTAGTCATAGGTTCATTAAGTCCTCCGAGCCAACACATGTAATTGAGAACATAAATTAATATGAATTAATTTCTTTGGAAAAATGGTTTCAAGTATTTAATTTGAAGTTGTCAAATTAATTAAGGCAAATACAAATAGATGAGTCTATTTGATTGATTAAATGAAATTAAATAGAAGAGTCTATTTAATTATTTAATTAATGGTGAAATTAAATAGAGAAGTCTATTTAATAATTTATTAAATAGAAGGGTCTATTTAATTATAGAGAGATTAAATAGATGAGTCTTTTTAATTAAATTAATTTTGTAGTTGTCCAAAATTAATGAGGATTTAAATAGAGGAGTCTATTTAAATATTTAATCTGAGGTAGTCAAATTAAAGAGGAATTAAATAAATAAAAGGAGTTTTATTTATTTAAATATTAATTGGAATTGTTCTATTAAATTAAAAAGAAAAAAAAATGTCCAATATTGTCATGATGATGAAGATGTGGGAGTGTGACCCATGGGTAGGGCGTGTGGGCATGCCACTTTGGTTAATTTTTAACCAAGTATTTGCATTTTATTTTATTTAAAATATATGGAATATCTTAATTTAAATTAATATGATTAATTTAAAGGAGTAAGATATGTGATATTTAATTTAAATTAATAAGTATTAATTTAAGTTGTGATATGGGAATATCTTATTAAGGAACAAGATATTATATCTTAATTATTCAAAATATATTTTATAATATATTTATTTAATTATTTGATAATTAAAAGATATTCAATATAAATAAGAGCCTTGGGGTGACCCCAAAACACACAACTAAGAGAGCAAAAGAAAAGGCTCTGAAAATTTCCTCTCCTACCTCTCTCTGTACCGCCGCCACCCCCTTATGGTATAAGGAAGAAAGCTTTTCTTCCCTTTTCCTTTTTTCAAAGAGGATAGTGCCGAGGCACCGATTCTCTTTTGTTCGTAGTGAGGAATAACTTTTTGGCTGTCCTAGGATCGTAACCAAGAACGACGAGGAAGAGCCAGACACTTCTCTACAAGAGTTAATTTTTTGTTTATGCGTTACTTTTAGAATAATATTTCCGCTTGAGAACTCTTTTATAGCGGCTTCAATCTCAACACTTTTCATGTTACTTCGTACAAAAAAATTGTTCTCATCTTTTACTTCAAGCGAGTTTGGCTTAGTGAAAATGGGGAACGAAAATATCTCTTAAGTAGCTGACATTGGAGACGCAAGTTTGGAAACTGATACAGGATACCGGCTATTATTAAGGAAAGTCAGGCATGTTCCTAATTACAAGTGTAATATTATTTTTGCTGGTCAACTTGATACTGCTGTTTATTGAAGTGAGTTTAGCAGAGGGGTATGGAAACTCACTAGAGGATCTTCATTAGTGGTGAGAGGCTACAAGCGTTCTACTATGTATGTTACACATTTGAATGTTGCCAAAGTTAATGGTGCTACACGTAAAGTGCAAATTTGGAGAGTTGTTGATGTTCCTTCAAATGGGAGGGGTAAGCCGACAGAGTAGAAAGGGAAGTTATATCCTAATCCTTTAGTTCATGAGGAGGAACAGTTGGGAGAATCTAGAAGCGGTCATAAAATAGCCTCAACTGACAGGCAAGATAGGGAACTGGTGAAGTTGCTTGAGGCAATAGGGCACTTTTGGCTAGTTTCAGAGTCAAAGAGGGTTTAAGCATCAGAGATAGAATCTCTAATCTAGCAACTGAAATATTTCGTTACCAATGTTTGTTGGAAGCGGATAGTTAGTAAAGTGGTTGATCCCACCACATAGATGGAGTGGAAGTCGCTGGAGTATCTTTTCATGCCTGGGAGATAGCTCACAGCGGAGGCCTTGCAGGGGCCAATTATGTTAGTAGATTCTAATAGGTAGATGGTTTTGCAAATCGATTTGAGTTTACAAGTTGAAGCCTCGGTGTTCCAAGCAAGTGATGAACTTCTAATGCAGTGGGAGTTTGAAGATGATTGATTTGTGTCCAAGTGGTAGATTGTTGGGCTTTGGACCCAAATCAACAATTAGAGTTCAAGCCCATTATCATCCAATTACAACCCATATTAATATAATCCTCCATGAATATGTTTATTTGTTGTTGCCAAGTTTAAATTAAAGGTGGTGAATGGTGATGTTAGCATGCAATTGACCATCTACCTTTCCTTATCAAAAGCAATAAGACGGTGGCTTTATTTTTGTGGCGGTGAAATCCTTCTTTCGACTCACACACACACATACACATATATTACGTTGAAGCAAGACATATGACCCAGTGAGAGAAAATTAAAAGTTGTGGCATTGCTTTTAATTTCTTTGTGAGCGGCACTAGGCGGTTTTAGGCAAAAATCCAAATTGGGTTTATTTGGGTTGTTCATTATTGAGAGAAAATAGAGAGTTGTAATCAATTGTAAACTTCTATTTTTCGTCTGAATTATATTCTTCATCTTCATAGTAGAACCTGCAAAATTTGCAAAAGACATGACATACCAATTGGGAACCTGTATAAAATTTCTCGTGTCGTTTTCTCTCTCACTTTTATTTATTCTTATGTTGCTATTTATCGCTCTTGAATTAGGTAGGTACGTGATTTGCAAACCCATAAAATTCCCAACAAAGCTGTGGAAAATGGGTGAAACTGTAAAACTCACTCCTTAGGTATAGGCATTTTGATAATTTCTTAAATTCTCAAAATTTAAACTTTTTGTTTTTATCATTATTTTGAGTTGTAATTGATCGCCTCGTTATCAGGATACCAGTGCAATGAATGGATGGTCGATCTAAGACTCGATCTGTAAGTTTTGGACGTTTCATGGTGAGTGAAAATTTTGTAATTTATGGATTACATGATTTTTAACCCTAACCCTTTGTCCTCGTTTTCTATAATTTTTCTCCTTCTTCTTTGACTCTCATTGCCTCCACCCAACCCCTCATTTCCCTCTTGGTTTTGATTGATTTTCCTTGCGGTTTATGATGGAGTTCATGTTGTTGATGATTTTAATCGATCCTATCATTATGGAAGCAAATTAACTCACTTTTAGAGATTGGGTGAGAATTTACAAAACATTTCTCTTATTTTTTCTTGAGTTCTTAAAAGTAAAATTCTTATTTTGATTTAGATTAATTGCTGGAAACTTTAAACCGAATCATCATTGTAATTCTAGTTTCAATTCGTTGATTTTGACAAAAACCTAGACTATCCTTACTGTTTTTGCTACTATTCATTAAGACCTGAAACCACAACTTTTCCTTCGGTTTATTTGTAGCTCCCTAGCCGATGCCACCTCAAAAAAACCAAAACCCCCTGTAACGTCCCGTTATTTTGAAGTGATTTTTTATTTATTTATTTATTTTATTCTATTATTTATTTAATGATATTTATTTATTTCAATTTAAGTATTTAGATTAATTATTATTTTGTAATTTCGATTTTAGTAGTTAATTTCGCCCGAAATCCTTTTTAATCGTTTTAATACTTTAAATTCGTTTCGGTGACATTAATAATTATTAATAGGCCAATTAATAATTATTAATCACCTTTAGATTTATTTAAGAGCATCGGGTTTTGATGTATAAGTCAAAAGTCATAAAAGGACGCAACCGTCATTTCCAATTTCTTAAAATATCTAAAATTACTATTCATTCTCTCTTTAAAAGTCAAAAAATCACATTTTTGCTTCTCATTTTTCCTCCTTGGCCGTAGCTTCCTTCTCCCATGGAAAGAGAGATTTTTCTCTTGGTTTTTCTTCGATCCTCGACCGTTTTCGATGAGGTTAGTTGCGTTGGATTGGTAGGGACGAGGGCTACCTATCCAACCTAGCCTTTCAAAGTTTCCCGTTCTCTAAGGGAAGTCCCAAAAAGTAAGATTTCAAAAATTTTTATATAGATTTGTTCGTTTTTTTATTATAAATGAGTTTCGAAGTTGAAATCATGAATTTCTATCATGGAAATTGACGATTTTGAGCCCGGATTTTCGAAAAACACTATTCACCCGAAAACACTATTCATCCGAAATCACTATTCATCCGAAATCACACACTTGTTCTCATCTTTGTTGTGAGTTGTAATATGTTGTGCAATTGGTGAATTGTAGGTGCGATTGCTCGGTTGTTGATTCGTGGGAATTTGGAGATTTGGAGAAAATCTTATTTTGGCAAAGGTGAGAATAGTTAAGATTTAAAGTAACTATAGAAAGCGAATGAGTATGAAGGTTTGTAGCATTTGAAACTAAGACTAGAAACCGAATCTAAGAATAGAGGGAATGAGCTAGTACCCTAGGATTAGGAGCTAGTTCTTTAAGTGAGAACTTAGGAGTTCTCGAGGAAAGCATTGAACCTTAGAAAGTTCTAAGTTAGATTCGTTTCGAAGTTTAGGATGAATCATTGGAGGTTAAAAGATCCAAACTTGTATTTAGAACGATTAAAAGAACCTCGGATTATGTTGGAAGTTTAGAATCCTTGAAGGTATAGGTTAATCGTTGAAGTTATGATTCTACTCTTATTATTGATACCAGAGTTCGATCGACATATCATTCGTCCGAGATTACTATCTATTTTACTTTATGTCATTTACCTTACATCCTTTACTTTATGCCCCTTTATTTATGTTTGCATCAACTACTTTAATTCCGCACTTTATTTATTAACTTTTACAAGGATATGCAAGCATATGCATATCATATTGCATCATACCATTCTCGCACCATTCATGAAAAAGAAATGAAAGTGAGAAAGAAATGAAGGGGAGAATGTTGGAGCCTACGGGTAGTGTCCGCATCACCTTCAGAAAAAGAAACGAAAGTGAAAAAGAAATGAAAGTGAAAAAGAAAAGAAAGTGAAAGAGAAAAGAATGAAGAATGATGAACCCTACGTGGAGTTCACATCACCTTCAGTGAAAAAGAAACGAAAGTGAAAAAGAAATGAAAGTGAAAAGAAAAGAAAGTGAAAGAGAAAAGAAGGAAGATTGATGAACCCTGCGTGGAGTTCACATCACCTTTAGAGAAAAGAAAGAATGTGAAAGAAAAAAAGTTGAATGGTAGCCTACGGGATGTACGCATTACTTCTTCATGCATAGGGAGTTGAATGTTAGCCTACGGGATGTACGCATTACTTCCTCATGCATAAGGTTGAATGGGAGCCTACGGGATGTCCGCATTACCTTCATTCACGCACAAAAGGGCAAATGTGAAGTCCTACGAGATGCTCTCATGCATTCATGTTTATGATAGATGAAAGAGAGAATCGAGAAGTTGTATGTTGTGCAAAGTATATTTACTTTTCTTACTTATGTCATAACAATGTTAATGGATGAGTATTGACTATGATTATTAGTAATATCACCCTTAGAAAGTATAAAACGAAATTACCTTAAGTTTGGAGAACTTTAGGATTGATCGTGTTAGGTAAGTTGGACACAAATCGAAAATACGAGTTTGAGGTCTATTTTTACTTTTTATGCTTATTATTCTCACTGGGCTTAAGTTGTTAGCTCATGATATTACAAAATTTTCAGGTAATGCCCTGGCTAGAGGTCGAGGGAGAGGAGATGGTGCTGCGTGATCGAGGGATGAAGACTTGAGATGGACTAGGTGGTTGTAAAAATCCATGTACATGGTTTTGTGAATTTTAAACAATTTTGGATTTGTATATTTGTAAATGGCTCTTAAGAGCTTTTCATCTATACTTTTATGATTATAATTCATTTTGAACTCCTGGATAGGAACTTAATGTTCCTTGTGTATTTAAATTGCGAATTTAAAATGTAACAGGTTTTGGCTAGCCACTTTTCAAACATAACCACGCCATTTTTCTTAAAATATAAAGACTTCCATTGTGTATTTCTAATTTAAATTATTTAAAAGTGACGGGTCGTCACACCCCCTCATCGATTGGCTTAATTGAATCCTCAAACCTTAACCCGGACCTTGAATTTATTTATTTAATTCATTGGTTTTTGTGAACTTTGGTTCATTCCATATTCGTTGAAATTACATTTCAAGGTACAAAGTTAAGAGAACAATCTAGGGTTTGGGTAACCATTTAGTAAAATTTAAAGATTATTTGAAATTATTTTGGAAATATTAAGAGTTAATATTATAGTGTTGATAGGTTGTTTGTTGGAATTTATTGTTAAGTTGGCGATAACTTCATAAAATGAAGTTGTAATGTCCCTAACTTCAACAATTAAAACCTATTAATGTTAAGTAATGAATAGTATGTACAGAAATTAGTTAGATTTTATATATGTAATAATATATATAATAAGGAATTAGGAATTAGGAGCAATGAGCTTGGTGAGAATTTATATATATAATAATGGAACACTGATTAAGATATGAATTCAAAATAACTTCATTGAGACGTGAATATTTGCATTACGTGTTGTAATTTGAAACCAAAACAAATGAAATTAGGCTAGCCCATTTCAATAACTTTTTACTTTGCCTTAAAAATTTGTCTCACATGAAAGCAAATTGAAAAATATAAAAGGAAAGATAAAAAGCTTAATCATTCCATTTGGCGGTGATTCTTCATTGAGTGAGAAAGAGCCAATACAAGAGAGAGAAAAAGAGTCTTCTTATTTGATGGTGGGGTGTGAGAGATTAAAAGAATTATTGTTAAAGAAAGAGTTTTCTTTCTTGAGTGCTTTTGAGTGCAATAATACTCCATTGAGAGTGTATTGAATAGTTCTTCAATTATAATCTCTTATTAAACGTACTAAAATTTGCAGCGGATGCAAACTGAATGCATACAATTGGGGTGAACCAGTATAATTTTTCATGTCGTTTTTCCATATATTTTAGTTTATTATTCCACCATCGTTCTTGTGTGAGTTTTAGGTTTTGCGACCCTAGACTTTCCTAACAACTAGTATCAGAGCTCTAGTTATTGTTGAAGAATGATGTCTAATCGAGAAGAGAATTCAAGTTTAGGAATTGCAAATTTTGACAGCAATGATTTTTGTCTTCTAGAAGATTTTTTGTACACCAAATTCCTAGAATTACCGTAGGGACCAAAACCGAATGAGATGAAAGGTGATGAATGGAAGAAGTTGGATAGGCGGGTAGTGGGCGTGATTTTTTTGAATTTGGATAATAGTGTGGCTCATTCTGTATCAAAAGAAGCGACTACTGTGAGTATAATGAAAGCCTATCTGACTCTTATGAACAACCATTTGCAAATAATAAAGTATACCTATTTACCAAATTATTTAATTTGCTAATGGTAGAAGATCAAACTATTGGCTCACAAATTAATGAGTTGAATATATAGACTAGTTAGCCTCCATCAACATTAAATTTGCTGATAAAATTTATGCAATACTTTTACTGAAATATTTGCCTGGTAGCTTGGATACAATGAAAACCGCTATTTCTAACTCATTTGGTGATCGTGAGTTGTTTCTTTTTTTAATATAAGAATGCGGCACTAGTAGAAGAAGTTCACAGGAAACATAAAGGTACTACTTCCAGTTTTGGTTGAACACTGAATGTAGAAAGACGTAGAAGTAATATTACGAATGATAGAGGTAACGGGAATAGGAGAAACTTAAAGAATCACATAAGCAAGTCTAAGAACAATAAAATTGAGTGTTAGAATTGTGGTAAAGTCGGACATTTGAAAAAGAACTGAAGGGCTCCCAAGATGAATGAGGGCCAAGATAATGGTGTAACTAATGCATTGACTGAGGAGGTAAATTATTCTTTACTACTATTAGTTGTTAGTTCTCATGATTCTTGGGTTATTGATTCAAGTGCATCTTTCCATACCACTGCACAAAGGAATATTCTAGAAAATTATGTCGCAGGAAATCATGGTAAAGTGTTTCTCATTGATGGAGAACCCTTGAGATATTTTTAGTATAGGTGATCCCAGTTTAAAGGCTATGAACGGTTCAGTTTGGAAGATTCTCAAGGTAAAACACGTACCTAAACTAGCAAAGAATTTGATTTCAGTTGGCCAGTTAGATGATTCAGGATATACAATATCCTTCGGTGAAAAATCTTGGAAAGTTACTAAAGGTGCCATGATAGTTGCTAAAGGAAGCAATGAGGGAAGTTTATATATTAGCTCCAGTCGTATATATTTGATTGTAGTGACAGAATCTACAGACAAAACTGGATTATGGCATAACAGGTTGAGACATATGAGTGAGAAGAGTATGAAAATTCTTCACTCTTCAGGAAAGTTAGAAGGGCTCAACTCAATTCAGCACAAGTTTTGTGAGGGCTGTATATTTCGAAAACACAAGAAAGTTAGCTTTTCCAAAGTGGGAGTAGAGCAAAAAAAATTCAAGTTAGTATTGGTTCATACTAACATATGGGGGGGCCACTCCAATCACTTCTCTAGGAGGTTCCAATTACTACGTGCCTTTCATAGACGACTAAAGCAGAAATTTATGGGTATATTTTCTCAAACATAAATTTGATGTGTTTAATGTTTTTAAAACTTGGAGAGCTATGGTTGAGAATGAGACAGGTTTAAAGGAAAGAGCTTGAGGTCAAATAATGGTGGAAAATACACAAGGAGGAAGTTTAAGCAGCATTGTGCAGAAAATGGTATTGTGATGGTCAATACTCTTCTAGGGAATCCACACCAAAATGATGAACATAACATTGAACGAACGTGCCAGAAGTATAAGACTACACTCTAGGTTGCCTGAGATGTTTTGGGTAGAGGTAGTTAGTACATTAGCCTATTTGATCAATAGGAATCCTTCCACACCACTAGACTTCAAATTGCCTAGGAAGTCTAGAGCGATAAGAAAACAAACCTGTAACGTCTCTTTACTTTTGAGGTAATTTTTTTAAAAAATATTAATTAAAGTATTTAAAATTAATTTTAGAATTAATAACTTAGAATTTAGGAGTTTATTTCGTTCATAAACCTTTGTAAATGCTTTAATAGATTAAATTAGTATTGGGCGTATTAATAATTATTAACGGGCCAATTAATAATTATTAATCACCTTTTAGCTAGTTTAAGTGATTCGAGTTTAGTTTTAAAGGAAAAAAGCAAATAAGGGATGATTTTGTGATTCTTGATTTCTTAAAAATATCTTTACTATTCAATCATCTCCTTAAATACACCAAAAAGTCAAAAAAGTGGAAAACTACTCATCTTTTCTTGCTTTCAAAATCATCGGCATTATTCCTTGGGAAATGTTTATTGGGTTTTCATCAATTCTTGATGGATTGTCTCGATACTTGATTCGTTGGAAAGCCCTCGCTTCAAGCTTCCTTTTCAACCTACCTTTGAAGTTTTTCTTTCATTTTCGAGAGGCCTTAAGATAAGACAAAGTTTCTAAATCTTTATGGGTTTTGTTCCAATTGATGTTTAAATGAAATCTATGGTTGAAATCTTCAATTTCTCACCAAGAAACTTGAAGATTTCAATTAAGGAAGTTGATTTATGTACTTAGCAAGCTTTCCCCTAACCCTAGACTCGAGTTTGAACCAAAAACTCATCCCGTTTGATTTATCGAAAACCGTGGGGATGTCAGGGTGTTATTAATTGATTTAGTTTTGTGTTTTCTTTAATTTTGGGGAAAGATTTCTGGTACAAAAACCCAAAATATGTTAACCCATTCATAGTACAATCTTCCAAACTACTCGAAACCAACCCAAAACGCCTCTAAAATGCATAAAAGCTGGAAAATCAAACCCAAAACCCCCTTGTATTTGGCTGAGAGCATCATTGGCCAATTTAGGGCTGTTTTTGTTGTTTTATTAGGTGCTATTAATCGCTCTTGTGATTATTCTTTTGACTCTTTGGAAGCTCGACTTCATTGCTAAGGTGAGTTTAAAGTTGTCTTTTGTAATTTTATGTTTTGAGTTGCATGAAGTCATTGTTTGATCAAGGATAAGAGATTCGCTTATTGTTAAGAGATATCAAATGGTTGGATATGGTGACTATGAACCTTGGAAGTGAGTTTGAGATATTATGTCTTTCAAGTGTACTTGGAGTTAATTAAAGGTTTTTAGCGAAAGGTAAGTTTTAGTGTGTTTTCAGAAGTTATATAAGGTTAAGGTGGATTTTGAAGAATCTTGGAAATTGAAGGTACTTTGAGTAGTTTTAGACCAAAGTAGCTTAAAAGTTTTTCTTGGGAGTCATTTATGAAGTGTATGTGTTCTATTATCTTTGATAGCGTCAATATGTTAAACCTTGTTAATTGTCTACTTTGCATTTGCGATCTTCTTGAACGTGGCATCGGTGATGATGTTGGGATATTGTTTTAATCAAGCTTGTACCTTATGTAATGATTGAGGTTTATGGTTTGATGGCGGTGGTACCATGAATTATGGAATTCTAATGATAATACAATCGATGTACTTGAGATTTTTTCAAAAGACAACACCTTGAAAAGTACAAATGATAAGCATGTAATTGATTTTAGACTGTATTGATTATTTTTTTATTTGTGTTGTGATGCAATAGGGTCATGAACGGATTTATGGATATAATGGATTAATAATTGAAACAGGCTATGGGTGACAATTATATCGAGGTACTATGTGATGTGATTTTGGGATATAACGGATTGAGAGATGAAACAAGCTATGGGTGATGTTATATGAGAAGATCGAGATACTATGTGATGTGATCTTGGGATATAATGGATTTATAGATTAAATTGACTATGAGTGATGTTGTATGAGGAGATCGAGATACTATGCGATATGATCTTGGGATATGGCGGATTCATAGATGAAACAGGCTATCTGTGATGTTATATCAGGAGATCTGTGAATAAATTGAGTTCATGGCATGAGCATCCCAACTTGTTTGTTGTTTGTTATGTAGAAACATGATTATCCTATATACAAGTGTTTTGATTTCAATTGTCATACCTTATGTGGTTCAATGTGTGTCGTAATTTGGAATTTGATTGGTGTATGCTTAGGTTGTATTGGAAGTGTAGAATGGGGAGTAAAGAGCATATTAGGTCTTTGGACACAATTTCTGATATGGAATTCAGTCCATAGGATTACTTGCCTCCATTTTACTCTCACTAGTATTTTTATGCTAATTTTACTACACTTACAACTTTTCAGGTACTTCTCGTCGAAAAGGTCGTGATAGAGGAGGTTGTGTGGCTTGACTAAGGGACGATGGCATTGGGCATTGGACTTTTGTTGAGCATTCTAGAATTGCTCGTTGTGTATATATCCATCATCATATACTTTGTATTTTGGGCTCGTGAGAGCGTTTTAATACTTGTACTTATCTTTATGACTTTATGTCTATTTCGGGATTTATCTATAAACGGAAATGCACATTTCCATGTTTTTATGCTTTTTCTGGTTGTGAAAAATGTAAAACAGGTTTTGGATAGTCTGAATTTAAAATGCACCCATACCGTTTTTTAAAAACCAAGTCTTTCATTGTGTCTTAATTAAAATTAAAGGATTTAACGGAATCGAGTCATTACAATTGGTATCAGAGCCTCATGGTTCTATAGACCACATGCATCACATGTTTTTCATGTTTTGATTTTAAGTCATTGTCCAAATCATCGTTCGAGGTCAACGACACCAGGTATCTTTAAAATTTTCTCATTTGATAAGTTTAAGTGTAGTTTTGTAAATTCCTTTCTTAGTAGCTCACATGAGACTTATCTGGTTTCAATTTTAATATGCCTCCGAGAGAAGTTGTACCGACTCTGGTACAGGGCAGGGTTCGACCTAGAGTAGTCACACCACGACCTCCACCTGAGTATCGGGAGGATGAGCCTCTAGTAGACGAGCCACCTAGGCATGGACGTAGTGTTATTTGGATTTGTTATGTGGTGGTGGAGGACACGTAGATCAGGTTATACCACCTACTAAAGTACCCGATCAAATAGTAGACCCACCTGGTATTACCAATGCTACTAGACTTTGAATGAGTATATATGGTACGCCCCTATTGAGTTCGATGGGACATCTACTGATCTGGTAGTTGCCGAGAGATGGGTTACAGTTTCTAACACTTTGACAGGATGATAGGTCTATTGTTGAGTGTAAGAGGGAGTTTGATCAGTTGCCTAAGTTTTCCATTGGGCATGATACTGACCTTAAAAGTAAGAAAAAAAGGTTTCTTGTGGGATTGAGAGCAGGCATTCGAGGACAGGTATGAGTTTTACGACCTGCCACTACTGAGACTTTAGATGCTGCATTTGTTTTAATCATTAGGGCCTCTGAAAAGAACGTTAACGTAGTTGCTGTTCAGTCATCTTCCCAAAAAAAGAAGGTTGAGGAGGATCTTCCAGGTCGAAGGCCATAACTGTAGAGACAATCTGATGGTAGAGGCGGAGGATAGATCAGACCTCAGATTCGTGAAGGATAGCGGACAGACTAGCTTAGAGCTCTGGTTCCTCCATTGCCCCATTGTCACTATTGTATGGGGTATCTTCAAGACTAAGAAATGATTTTATTGTGGTCAGGTTGGATATATTAGGCAATACTGCCATAGTTTACAAACACCACAGTAGTGTGGTGGTCAGGGTCAGAGTCAGAGTTAGGGCCAGGGTCAAGGCCAAGGCCAGAGCTAGAGCCAGGAACAAAGGAAAACGGGAGGTAAAGGCAAGGTTAGGCCTAATCAGCAGTAAAGACCACAACCGACTATTCAGGCACAGCCTCAGACATGACAGCAGGCCCGTGTCTTTGCCACCACTCGAGAGGATGTTGAGGCATTAGGTACCATTGTTACAAGTGCTTTGTCAGTTTTAGGGCACTCTACTCTTGCAATATTTGATTCTAGGGATACTCATTCCTTTATTTCTGCTGAGTTTATCGAGTCTACTGCTTTTGAGTCTGAGATGTTAAGGCATGAGTTGCATGTTACTACTCCGCTTGGAAAATCAATAATTGTCAATAGCGTGTTTATAATAATGATTTGTGTATTTTGGGTTGCTATCTGCATGTTGTTTTGATGGTGATGCCGATATCTGACTTTGATATTATCTAGGGCATGGATTGGCTGTCGGCCAACCACGCCAACATCGGTTGTAGTGAGAAAGTTCTAGACTTTGTTGGTCCATGTGGGACTAGTTTTTCGTTTTTATGGGTCTTGAGGTAGGGTGACATCTGCAGTTATCTCAGTGATCTAGGCTAGAGCACTTTTGAGTGATGGTGGTTGAGGTTATTTGGCTAGCGTTGTAGACACGTCAGTTAGTTAGACTACTCTAGTTTCTGTACCAGTTATGAAGGATTTCACTGATGATTAAACTGATGAGTTACCAGGTTCACAGCCAGTGAGGGAGTTAGACTTCCAGATAGAGGTGATTCATGGGACCGCTCCATTATCTAAGGCACCTTATCGTATAGCACCAGTTGAGTTGAAAGAGCTCAAGATTTAGTTACAGGAACTCTTAGACTTGGGGTTTATAAACCTAGTGTACGCCTTGGGGAGCTCCGGTGTTGTTTGTGAAAAAGAAAGATGGCTCTATGAGATTGTGCATCGACTATAGAGAGTTGAACCGTGTTACAATGAAAAATAAGTACCCCTTACCCAGAATAGATGACTTATTTGATCAGTTGAGATGAGCCACTGTCTTTTCAAAGATAGATCTTCGATCGGGGTACCATCAGTTGAGGATTAGGGATGGGGATATTCTTAAGACCGCCTTCAGGACACATTATGGCCATTATAAGTTCATTATCCTTTCTTTTTTGCCCGGCAACACTGTAGCAACCTTTATGGACCTTATGCATACAATGTTCAAGACATTTATCCACTCTTTTGTGATAGTGTTCATCTATTGCATTTTGGTTTACTCTAAGATTGAGAAGTTGCATGCCATGCATTTAGAAAAGGTCTTATCGATCTTAAGAGCTCAGAAAATGTATGCAAAGTTTTCAAAGTATGAATTCTATTTGAAGGAAGTAGCATTCTTGGAGCATGTGGTATCTAGTAGAGGGATTTATGCTGATCCTTCTAAGGTGGAAGCCGTCAGTGGTTGGCCCCGGCCAACTAGTGCGGTTGAGGTATAGACTTTTCTTGGAGTTGCAGGATATTATAGACTATTTGTGTAAGACTTTTCCAAGATTGCATCATCTTTGACTCATTTGATGAAAAAGGGAGTGGACTTTGTATGGTCTGAAGAGTATGAAAAGAGCTTCGAGGAGCTTAAGAAAAGAATTGTATCGGTCCCAATTTTTGTACCACCAGATGAGTTTGATGGATTGACAGTGTATGCAGATGCATCCAAGAAGGGTTTAGATTATGTATTGATGCAACATGGGAAGGTAATGGCTTACGCCTCTCGACAGTTAAAGCGCGTGAAAAGAAGTATTCAACTAAGGACATGGAGTTGGTAGCTGTGGTACATACGTTTAAAATCTGGAGACACTACTTGTATGGCGAGAAGATTCTATATCACAAAAGTCTCAAGTACTTCCTCACCCAGAAGGAACTGAATATGAGACAGAGAAGATGGTTAGAGCTTGTGAAGGATTATGACTGTAACATACAATATCACCCGGGAAAGGAAAACGTAGTTGTTAATGCCCATAGTCGAAAGTCATCACACTCGTTCGCCTTGTCTTCTATCCCGTTGAGACTTAGATGGGAGATGGAAAGAGCTAAGATAGTCATTCTTACATCCAAGGTTACTATGAGTATGGCAAGTTTGACTATTGGCCTTACTATGAGATAGAGGTAGGTAGAAGAACAGAGGGGTGAGAAACACTTGGCAGTGGGTTTTTGTGACAACCCGACTCCTTTTAAATAATTTAAAATCAGATTGACAGCGGAAGACTTTAAATTTAATAAAAATTTGGCATGGATATGTTTAAAATTATGACTATCCATAACTTGTTTACACTTTTCACAATCAGAGAAATTAAAGACAAGGAATTGCAATTCCTTTTTGTAAAGTTTAAAGAGTTTATGACTGAATAAATCAAAACGAAAAGCTCTTATGAGCATATATACAACATCTCAAAAGACACAACATAAACAAAATGAGACCATGGTCTTTTTAAAACGTATCTAGTCCATCTCTGTGTCATCATCCTCTCGATCAAGCGCGCACCAGCTCCTCTCCCATGACCCGAACATTTCCTGAAAATGTTTGTAATATCATGAGCTAACAACAAAGCCCAGTGAGAATAAACAGAATAAAAAGTAAAGTTAGATCCCAAACCCACATCCGGATTTGTGTCCAAGTGAAACTCACATTTTTTTACCTTTCAACCACCAAATGGTTTTACATCCATATTTCACTTTTACTTACCAATTCTCCCAAATATTTGAGGAACCATCTTCCAACCATTAGGAGGATATATTTCATAACATATATATATATATATATATATATATATAACATTTGAATCTCGTTCTCTTTAATACCTTATACTATACATAAGGTTTACATCAAATCTTATTCTCCAATTACGAGATCTTCCAATTTATTGAGAAACTAGTTCTCTTACATGTCTATCACATGATAATTATACAAGGTTCAATACACCCTTGTATTCTCTCATTATCTAATTCAATCCCATTCCTTTTTCCTATAGCACTCGGCTATACATCAAATTCATTTCTTTTCTCTCTAGAAATGAACGTCTTACATAATCCTTTCTATAGTCCTCTAAACTCTAGAAAACAAACTTTCATAATCTATAATCTCTAGAGGATGATAATACTAGCACACGTAGTCTAATTCTCATCCATTAACTCGTTAAAACAAATGTAAGAAAAAGTAAATAAACCTTGCATAAGCATAATATCTCAATTCTTTCTCCATGATATAATTCCATCGATAATATGCATGAAGGTAATGAAGACATCCCGTAGGATTCACATTCACCTTTTATGCATGAATGAAGGTAATGTGAACTTCCCGTAGGATCCACATTCTCCCTTATGAATGAATGAAGGTAATGTGGACTTCCCGTAGGATCTACATTCTCCTTTCTTTTCTTTCTCACTTTCTTTTCTTTTTCTCTGAAGGTAATGTGAACTTCCCATAGGATTCATCATTCTCCCTTCTTTTTCTTTTTCACTTTCTTTTCTTTTTCACTGAAGGTAATGTGAACTTCCCGTAGGATTCATCATTCTCCCTCATTTTCTTTTTCACTTTCTTTTCCTTTCATTTCAATGATGCGCGATGTTATGGTGCGAGATGTTATGGTGCGCTCACAAAAGTAAATAAACGTAAATATGAATGGAGCGTAAAGTAAAGGGTATAAGGTAAAGGATATAAAGTAAATGGATCATAGATGTCCTTATGCATAAAGTAATAAATAGGAATTTCGGAAGAACAATAAATAAATTGAACTTCTGATACTTTCATAAAAGTAAGTTCTTATCTTAATGAGTAAGTCTCCACTTTCAAGGATTCTAAACTCCCAAATAAAATCCAAGGTTCTAATTTCAAGTTCCTTTAACCATTCTATCTAAAAGTTTGGATCCTTTTGTTAGGAATGGTGTCCTAGAACTTGTAATTATTTAATAATAATAATTTATTAAGAATAAATTAAATAAATAAACATAAGTTCTTTATATTATCTAGATTGATTCAATTAATGATATTAGGAATATATGGAAATATATAAATATCAAACATTCAAATAGTAAACCCTAAGTTACTCTTATGAAATCACGACTTAGTATGTGAGTCATACGAGAGGATTAAAGTCGAGATGAGTAACTTAAAAGTGTCTACAGTAAATGGATAACGTTTGGGAACCTTATCCTGGTAACACTGTTGATAGCTTCGCATTTTGTTTATAGACAAATGATCTAATCCTGATCATTCATGTGGGAGACATGAAATGGAAGTATCATATGCAATGTTGATTGTATAAGACAGGACCACGATGTTCGATCAAATTTCTCATTAGTACCGTTTACGAGAAATGATCGAATATCAAACTAAGTTTATCAACCGTGATAGATCTCAATCCTGAGTGAAATGCGGACTCCTATTTATGGAGTTATGTTCTTTGATTCACATGGTTGAGAGCGATCTGTAAGAATGCTCAATACACTCCTGTTTTGGGAACATAGCTAGATAAGTAGCTGGGAACGCATCTTCACGAGATGGAATTCATAACTTTCCTATAAATTAACCAGTATCGGTGCGATACCTAAAAATTTTAGGAACTTTAGGAAACTCCCTTGATGTCTTGATTCGAGACATGAACAAGTGGCGCCACGACTTCTATTGATCACGAAGTATATTATCTCTAGTTCGACTAAAGATAAAGTTCATTGGAGAATCAGCGGGAACACAAGGATAAAGCGGTAATTATAGGGGCAAAACGGTAAATTTATCCTTTGTAATTATGAGGGTTCCACGTGAAGGATATATCCCAGATATAAATAAAAGATAAACTAAATGGACATAACTCATCTATAGTGAGGGGAGTTCAGCTATGAATCTATAGTGGAATTATTCATAGTTAAATAATAAGTAATTAACTGATTATGAGTTAATCACTTAATTGACTAATTATTAAGCCCATGATCTATAGGTCCATCAGGTCCCTACGCTAGCCCAAATATCGTTGTAGCAAAACTAAGTTATTAATTTAACTTAGGAAGAATAAATAATTTAAGTAATTGAATTTACTTAAAATTAGGCAATATTAATTATTTAAATAATGAGATTATTTAAATGATAATTAATATAAATATTATTAATATTGATACAATATTAATTGTTTAAATAAAGAGCTTATTTAAATGGAAATTAATATAACATTATCAATTATAATATTTTACGGTAAAATTAATTGTTTAAATAAATAAATTATTTAAACAGGAATTAATATTAATATTATTAATTATTTAAATAATGAGTTTATTTAAATAGAAATTAATAATTAGTATTATTAATTAAATAATGAGTTTATTTAATTTAATAATAAATATTAGAGAGAATTAAATACAATTGGTTTAAGAAACAAATTGGTTTTGGCCCAAAATAATTAATTAATTGAATTAGATTCAATGGTAATTAATATATTAATTTTTGGCTAAATGTATTTAATTAGAAATTATTATTTGAATTTTTTCTAATTTAAAATATAAAGAATAAATAGAAAATTATATTTTATCAAAAGATAAACATGAAAAATAGTTTTTTATTATATTTCTTTTGGTCGTACACGTTTTTTGTCAAAAGTAAAAATAAGAAATTTTGTTTTCTTTATCTTTGTACAGCCTGACGCCATTGGTAAAGATAAAATAATTGATTTTCTTTTATTTTATTAGGAGATAAACATATCTAATTAGATTAGATATCATATTTTCCTATAAATATGACCATTGGGATTCATATTTTATACACTTCTCACTTTAATTAGAAAAGTGAAAATTCTCTCTCAAGTTTTTGCCCAATTGCCGATTTTCCTTAGGAAAAAAATTTAGAAGAAATTTCTTCTTCTTTTGTTCTTCCGGTTCGATTCCCACAAATCAGTTTTGCTTTCGATCGGGATATAGCATAGAAGATCCGGTGTTGCTGAGGATTGATGCTGTAAAGAAACCTCCAACCAATTCTCCGATTTTACTCAATGTAAGTTCCGGTTTGATTTTAATTTTCGAAAATATAAGCATGAATCTACATGTCTTTCACAAATTGCATGATGTTAATAGATCCGTTATTAAATGTTAATAAGTTTACTAAACAAAATTCCGCTAATTTAGTAAATCATCCCTTCAATTGGTATCAGAGCTAATTTTAATTATCATGCTAAATTTGTGATTTTTCGAAAATTTTGGTGGGTTGCATAAAAAGTTGTTTTATGTATGTTTATATAAATTGTGGAGGTTTGCTTATTGACTGTTTAGGTATTCTTAAGGCACTTAGGATTTTAAATTTTAGTAGAAAATTTGTAAACCCTAAATTTTAGGGTATAGGAAAAATTTGTAATTTTCCCATACCCAATGATGGCAAAATCGGCTACACCAAGGGAGGAAGGAAGAAAATTTTTCCCCATCATTCATGATGCCCACGCCCAAGGATGAGATAAGGTAAAGATATGGTAAGATATTTTAACATAATTATCTTGTTATCTCAATTTAAAAAATTTAAATATTTAAGATAAGGATAAAATCTTTTTAAAGATTATATCTCTATCTTAAATTATAAATTTAGAAATTGAGATAAGATTACATGGAAAATATTTTCTTTATTTTTCCATATAATTAAAAGATAATTATTTTAAAACAAGTATTTATGGAAATATTAAGGAGATAATATTTGCCCCATAAATACCCATGCCCACGCCTACACCATGGAGGAGAGAGAGAAAGATGAAGCCTCAAGATCTACAATGGAAGATTTAATTAAGTTGTAATTTAATTTTCCGTTTTAGAAATAGTGCCAAGAATACCGGTCAATTTAGCTATTTATTATTTAAATTGTTTATATGTATGATATAATTGTTTTTAAATAATATTCATGCATAAGAGTATGTCATGTAGAAAATCCCACCATAGGTTGTATGATTTTAATTAATTGTACCTACATGCATCATGATATAATATGTGTTATTATATGCTAATGTATGTGAAGCATGCTATAATTTTATTTTATAAATGTTATTATCGAAAATTATATTCTAATTGTTTTAGAATTAAAAGCATGCTTATTTAGTTAAAATTCAAAAGTTAAATCTAGTTTAAAAGTTGAATAGAAACTAAATGAATTATTTGTAATATGGAATTATTGTTTAAACAATTGGGCCAAATCCATATAAGATAAACAAATAGAAACTTTTAATTAAGGGTTAATTAAAAATTAATAATTGAGATTAATTAAATTGAACGGATCTCCCAGGCGAAAGCTCGCCAGGCGATGAGGTTTCATAAAGTTCCCCTAACACCGGAGCGCCTAATCTGGGAGCGATCCTGGGAGAAAAGTTCAAATTAATAAATCAAAATTATTAAGACGGCGCATAATGTGATTAGTTTAAATTAGGAAAACTTGAACAATCACTTTATAAAATTAATCTAACCAATTTAAGAGTTAAAGTTGATTAGGTTAATTAAAACTTGGATTAATGAGTTAGCCTGAATTAGTCTAAGTTATGAAACCCTAACTCAAAATATTAAGTGGGAGAAGGAAACAAGTCAATGTATCCTATGGTCTCCACTAATGGGCTCGAAACGTGAGATTTATACATGGCCTCTGTAACATCTGCTGCGGTGTTCATTCCCATAGGAAGGTTTATTGTATAAATCAATATCAAGTTGGGTCTCCTGAAAGGGATAAAGAATTTTAAATGAGATTGATTGAAGACTGAATCTACACTTCGTAGACACTCTTCAATTTTATTTAAAAGACTAAATTGGTGGGTCACACTTAAAAAGAAATTTGATAAAGTTTGTTATCGAAATTCTTGACCAAACACACGGTAAACAATGACATAGGAATATGAGTTATTCTGGAGTTGTCAATTGTTCGAGTGGCATCTCGTTTTAATGATGGTAACTGACCTATCATTCGACGGCACTTCACTGGTATCATTAAAATATCGTGACATAGTAACATGTTTTAGGGCTTTTCTGTTCATTAATATGTTCGCATTCATGCATCATATTTAATTATATGTCAAAACTTTTAAGTATTTGAATGTTGAATGCATGTTAGATTATTAAGATAAAGTTTATTTAAATTTCAGTAATATATCATCTGTTTTAGTCACTATACTTGGAAAGAACAAACTGAACGATGAAACTATGTTTCCTAGAAAAGGAAATGAATAATTTAAGTAAAGCAGTTTACTTAAATAAACTGACAATATTAATTATTTAAATAATGAGTTTATTTAAATGGAAATTAATATCATTGTTATTAATTATTTAAATAATGTGTTTATTTAAATGGTAATTAATAATAAAATATTATTGATAAATAATTATTAATTATTTAGGTAATGTGTTTACCTAAATGGAAATTAATAATTAACATTTATTATTAATTTTAAATAACAGTGATTATTTAAAAGGATAATAGTAAATAACATATTTATTATTAATTCAAATAATTTCGATTATTTAAATAAAAAATAATAAATATTTATTAATAATATACAAAATCGGAATATGATATTTTATTTAAATAATTGATTTAATTAAATAAATATCAAGAGTTAATAAATAAGATTTATTAATAAGGAAGAACCTATAATTGAATTAATGAATTCAATGGATTTTGGTTCAAATTATTTGAATAATTTATATACCAAAATCGATACATATATGATATTTTAGGAAATAATTGTTGAATTATTTTGTCTAAAATAAATATATAAAAGAATGTTTAACCAATGACAAATTAAACAAAGAAAAAAATTAGTTTTTCTTATTGATTTTATGCACATAAAATCGGCACGTGAGATAAATAAAGAATAAAATTTGATTTTATTCTTGGCATTTATCTTGTATTTATTTTGATAGTATTTCCTAATTCGATTGGAAAACTGTTTTGCATATAAATACAAACGTCTTGGTTGTTCATTCAAAAGCTTCTAATTTCAATTCTCGAAATTGAAAACTCTTATTCTTCCTATTTTTCCTCATATTCGATTTACTATAGTCTAAATGGAAGAAAAATATTTTTCTTCCTAAACCATAGTTTTCTAGTTTAGTTTAGTTATCAATTTGTTTTTATTTTGAATTATGTAATAACTATTGGTTCTCATTTCGTATGAACCAAGTTTGGGAATATTTTAAATAAGAGTTATTTAGGTAGATATTCCTTTACAATTATATTACAAAGTTCCAAAGTGTGATTGGATGGTTATTCAAAATATTTAGTATAAAACAAATAAATTCCAAATCCAAATTCTAAACTCCGGTATATCTAAATGAGTTATAAGGTTTAAAAATGTTTAAATACTTAAGTCTAAAATTACTTAAATAAGTTAGAGGGATTAATCTCTTAAAGATGGTTCTCAAGGAGTTTGAGATGATAACCATATTAATCCACGAACTTATGGGATAAGTAAAATCGAATATCTTTGATTTATCAAAGATAACTAGACTTAAACATCACTAAAGTTGGACATTTAGATGTTAGAACTTAAGTGATAAGTAAACATTAAATCGATTTCTTATATTCCAAACATTCAGTTATTTAAAAGGTTGTTTTAAAGGTAATAACTGATATGGAATAAACAAAACAGAAATCAGAAATTAGTGAATAATTGAATTCACAAATTATTAAAGAAAAGCTCAGTAAATCAGTGATACTGAAGGCTTTAAACCTTACTTAAGATATAAAGAATTACAATGACTTTATTTCACAATAAAACAAGTAGTTATTTAAAAGTTTAAATGGTTAAACTACTTGTAGAACTTTATTTGAGTGGGAGCGTCATAATACGAACCAAAGGACTTTTGAAGTCCAAGTGAAACTCATTGACTTCAAAATCAATGAATAAAGTTCAAAATAAGTGAAATAAAAATGACACGAATTTTCAATAGTGGGGTTGAAAAATGGTCACTTATACTTATACATTATTTTTGAAATAATAACAAGTATAAAATTGTAATCATTAAACAAATGAAAGTAATGGAGAATTACTTTGTAGTGGGAGCTTAAGAATTTCGAGAATCCTAGAACCAATGTGACTAAAATAAAATTTACAAATAGTATGTTAGTGCACATAGATAAAATGGGAGATTTTATGAGTTGCACGGGCTCAAATTCGAACATGAATTTAATTCCATGTAAGAATTTGACAAAATACTTTTGCGAATTAAATATCAGATGAGTTAAGTATAAGTAAAATGAGTTTTTACTAACTAAACTCTAGATTCGCGTAATTACTAAGTCGTTAGTAAATGAAAAGTGGTTGAAGATGATAGTTTCAAATCAATAGTTAATAGAGTTTATTTTATGGCGATAAAATATGGAATCTATTAAACTTAATGAAACTAACATCGACAAAAGAAATACATACTAAACAGATGAAAACGTTATCGATAAAGCATTAAAATGACTACCATGGCTAAGTAGTTGATAGTCATCCAGTGGACTGGAATTACAAGTCAAATCTCCAAAGATCTAGGACAAGTGGGAGATTGTTAGGAATGGTGTCCTAGAACTTGTAATTATTTAATAATAATAATTTATTAAGAATAAATTAAATAAATAAACATAAGTTCTTTATATTATCTAGATTGATTCAATTAATGATATTAGGAATATATGGAAATATATAAATATCAAACATTCAAATAGTAAACCCTAAGTTACTCTTATGAAATCACGACTTAGTATGTGAGTCATACGAGAGGATTAAAGTCGAGATGAGTAACTTAAAAGTGTCTCTGTAAATGGATAACGTTTGGGAACCTTATCCTGGTAACATTGTTGATAGCTTCGCATTTTGTTTATAGACAAATGATCTAATCCTGATCATTCATGTGGGAGACATGAAATGGAAGTATCATATGCAATGTTGATTGTATAAGACAGGACCACGATGTTCGATCAAATTTCTCATTAGTACCGTTTTACAGAAATGATCGAATATCAAACTAAGTTTATCAACCGTGATAGATCTCAATCCCGAGTGAAATGCGGACTCCTATTTATGGAGTTATGTTCTTTGATTCACATGGTTGAGAGCGATCCGTAAGAATGCTCAATACACTCCTGTTTTGGGAACATAGCTAGATAAGTAGCTGGGAACGCATCTTCACGAGATGGAATTCATAACTTTCCTATAAATTAACGGTATCGGTGCGATACCTAAAAATTTTAGGAACTTTTAGAAACTCCCTTGATGTCTTGATTCGAGACATGAACAAGTGGCGCCACGACTTCTATTGATCACAGAAGTATATTATCTCTAGTTCGACTAAAGATAAAGTTCATTGGAGAATCAGCGGGAACACAAGGATAAAGCGGTAATTATAGGGGCAAAACGGTAAATTTATCCGCCTGTAATTATGAGGGTTCCACGTGAAGGATATATCACAGATATAAATAAAAGATAAACTAAATGGACATAACTCATCTATAGTGAGGGGAGTTCAGCTATGAATTTATAGTGGAATTATTCATAGTTAAATAATAAGTAATTAACTGATTATGAGTTAATCACTTAATTGACTAATTATTAAGCCCATGATCTATAGGTCCATCGGGTCCCTATGCTAGCCCAAATATCGTTGTAGCAAAACTAAGTTATTAATTTAACTTAGGAAGAATAAATAATTTAAGTAATTGAATTTACTTAAAATTAGGCAATATTAATTATTTAAATAATGAGATTATTTAAATGATAATTAATATAAATATTATTAATATTGATACAATATTAATTGTTTAAATAAAGAGCTTATTTAAATGGAAATTAATATAACATTATCAATTATAATATTTTACGGTAAAATTAATTGTTTAAATAAATAAATTATTTAAACGGGAATTAATATTAATATTATTAATTATTTAAATAATGAGTTTATTTAAATAGAAATTAATAATTAGTATTATTAATTAAATAATGAGTTTATTTAATTTAATAATAAATATTAGAGAGAATTAAATACAATTGGTTTAAGAAACAAATTGGTTTTGGCCCAAAATAATTAATTAATTGAATTAGATTCAATGGTAATTAATATATTAATTTTTGGCTAAATGTATTTAATTAGAAATTATTATTTGAATTTTTTCTAATTTAAAATATAAAGAATAAATAGAAAATTATATTTTATCAAAAGATAAACATGAAAAATAGTTTTTTATTATATCTTTTGGCTGTACACGTTTTTTGTCAAAAGTAAAAATAAGAAATTTTGTTTTCTTTATCCCCGTACAGCCTGACGCCATTGGTAAAGATAAAATAATTGATTTTCTTTTATTTTATTAGGAGATAAACATATCTAATTAGATTAGATATCATATTTTCCTATAAATATGACCATTGGGATTCATATTTTATACACTTCTCACTTTAATTAGAAAAGTGAAAATTCTCTCTCAAGTTTTTGCCCAATTGCCGATTTTCCTTAGGAAAAAAATTTAGAAGAAATTTCTTCTTCTTTTGTTCTTAGGTTCGATTCCCACAAATCAGTTTTGCTTTCGATCGGGATATAGCATAGAAGATCCGGTGTTGCTGAGGATTGATGCTGTAAAGAAACCTCCAACCAATTCTCCGATTTTACTCAATGTAAGTTCCGGTTTGATTTTAATTTTCGAAAATATAAGCATGAATCTACATGTCTTTCACAAATTGCATGATGTTAATAGATCCGTTATTAAATGTTAATAAGTTTACTAAACAAAATTCCGCTAATTTAGTAAATCATCCCTTCACCTTTAACTTCCAATGATCCATTCTAATCTCCGAAATGATTCTAACTTAGAACTTTCAAAAGTTCAATGTTTCCCTCGAGAAACTCCAAAGTTTTCACTCAAAGAACTAGCTCCTAATCCTAAGGTCACTAGCTCACTTTTCTTTAATCTTAGATTCGAATCTTAATCTCAACTTTCGATCCTACAAACCGTTCAACTTATTCGGTTTCTAAATCTACTTTAAATCCTATTTATTCTCACCTTAGCCAAAGTAGATTCGATCCAAATCTCCAAAAGCACGATCAATCAACGATCCAAAACACCTATAATTAAAAGTATATCTAACAATTATTAATAAAACAAACATCGATCAATTAACATCTAAAAGCTCAAAACAACGAAAAACCCCTGAAAAACCCAAAGGGTGCTCTCGGCCCCTCAAAGGAAAATGGGTTTCGGGTTCGGTTTTCCGGCTTTTAGGCACTTTAGAGGTGTTTCGAGTTGGTTTCAAGTAGTTTTGAAGTTCCCAATTTCAATGGGTATCGATGATTCGGGTTTTTGGACAATAATCGATTTCCCGAATTTAATTACAATAAATATTATATCAATAAAAATAGACCTCAAAACAGCCCCCACGATGTAAATTTCAAACGAGTTTCAGGGTTTAGGAAAAGTTTCAAAAATCACTAAAAACAACTCCCATAATTAAAATCATCGAGTTTCTTGGCAAGAAATCAAAGATTCAACATGAAAACTCCATTAAAACACTATTTGGAGCTTAGGGTTTGAACTTTAACTTACCAAGAAGTCCTTAGAACAAGGATGGAAAGCACGATTGCTAGGTGGAGAAGAATCCTAGGACCGAAGGCTTTCCGATGCAACCGAAATCGAGTCAATCCGTCGAGAAACAAAGAAAAACCAAAAATGTCTTTTCCCCCCTTAAGACCCACGACATTTGAGAGAAGAAGAAAATGAGAAATGGTCTACTTTTGGTCAATGAAGTGTTTTAAAGATGATGGAATAGTGTTTTGGTATTTTATGAAATTTAGAAATGACGGTTGCGTCCTTTAATGACTTTTGACTTATAAATCAAAACTCGAAGCTCTTAAATTAATCTAAATTTAAAGTATTAAAACGATTAAAAAAAATTCAGACTAAAATAACTACTAAAATTGAAATCACTACTTTTAAATTAACCTTAAATACTTTAATTAAAATAAATAAATAAATAAAAAATTCACTTTAAAATAACGGGACGTTACAGTTTTCGAGAGGCAGAGTCTGATTTACCTAGCCTGTTCACCTTTTCCACTAATGATGCCTTGTTGTATCGTAGGAGGCTCATAGTCCTATCTTTTCTGTGCATCTAGGTAATATTAAGATGTATAGGGACTTGAGACAGCATTACTGGTGGCTTGGGATGAAACATGAAGTTGCCAACTTTGTAAGTAAGCGCTTCATTTGTTAGCAAGTCAAGGCTTTGAGGAAGAGTCTACCTGGATATCTCAACCCTTTGAGTGTACCTGAGTAGAAGTGGGAAGAAATATCGATGGAGTTCAATAGTGGCTTGCCAAGGACATTGAAGGGTTATGACACCATTTGGGTGATAGTCGACATGTTGACCAAGAGTGCACATTTCATACCAGGGAAGTTGACTTACCCTGTTAAGACATGGCCACATTTGTATTTGAAAGAGATTGTTAGACAACATAGAGTACTAGTTAGGATTGTTTCAGATCGAGACACCAGCTTTGTCTCAAAATTTTGGCAGAGTCTACACAGTGCCATGGACAGTGGCTTGGATTTCAATACTGCTTTCAATCCCCAGATAGATGATCAAACCGAAAGGGTCAATCATATTTTAGAGGACATGCTAAGAGTTTGTGCTCTAGACTTTGATGGTTGTTGGGATACTCAGTTGTACCTTTTGGAGTTTGCTTATTACAACAGTTACCAAGCTACCATCAAGATGGCACATCACCCACTCATTGGGATGAATTTGGTAAAAGAAAGCATTTGGGACCAGAGTTAGTACAGATGACTAGTGAGTCCAACATTTTTATCAGATAGAGGATGAGGGTAGCTTAGAGTAGACAGAATAGTTACGCCAATGAAAGACGAAGTGCACTTGAGTTCGAGGTAAGGTGACCACATTTTTCTGAAAGTGGCACCCATGAAAGGGGTGATGAGGTTTGGGAAGAAGGGAAAGTTGAACTAGATTTATAGGCCTGTTTGAGATCCTATATCGGATAGGATCGGTAGCATATCGCTTGACCTTGCCACCGGCCTTATCGACAATTCATAATATATTCCATGTGTCGATGCTCATAAAGTATGTCACATTATTGATTATGAGCCAGTGACTTTGGATGCTAATCTATCTTACGAGCAACTGCCGGTTGAAGTTCTAGCTATCGAGCAAAAGGTGTTGAGGACCAAGACGATAAACTTGGTCAAAGTTCTTTGGAGGAACCAAGTGTCGAAGGAAGCTACGTGGAAGCGTGAGGATGATATGCGGGCTAAGTATCCATACCTTTTCACCTAGTGAGCTTACTTTTTGGGAATGAAAAGCCTTTTTAGGAGGGTAGACTGTAACGTCCCGTTACTTTTGTGGTAATTTTTTTAATTAAATTATTTAAATTTAATTTTAGAATTAATAACTTAGAATTTAGGAATTTATTTCTTTCGTATACCTTTTAATTCCTTTAGTAGATTTAATTAGTATTGGGTATATTAATAATTATTAATGGGCCAATTAATAATTATTAATCACCTTTTAGCTAGTTTAAGTGCTTCGGGTTTAGTTTTAAAAGCTCAAAGAAAACGAGGGACCATTTCTTAATTCTTGATTTCTTAAAAACATCTTCATTATTTATTCATCTCTTTAAATTCACCAAAAAGCCAAAAATTAGAAGAAAAAAATAACCCCTCATCTTTTCTTTCTCCAATCCGTCAGGGGGGGAGAGATTTTTCTTTGGGCTTGGCCAATTCTTGATGCATCGTCTCGATTCTTAGTTCATTGGAAATCCCTCGCTTCAAGCTTCCTTTTTAAACTACCTTTGAAGCTTATTTTTCGTTTTCGAGAGGCCTCAAAGTAAGACAAAGTTTCTAAATCTTTATGTTTTTTGTTTCAATTGAAGTTTAAATGAAATGCATGGTTGAAATCTTCAATTTCTCACCAAGAAACTTGAGGATTAAAATAAGGAAGTTAATTTATGTGTTTTGCAAAGTTCCCCTAACCTTAGACTCGAGTTTGAACCAAAAAACCCGTCCCGTTTGACTAACATGTGGTAACACGGTACGTGGTAACATGTTGATGCGGTAACATGTGGTAACACGGTACGTGGTAATATGTTTTAATACGAGATGTGATCTATGGTGTGGTAACAAAGAAAGTTCGAGATACTATTATTTACTTGCGATAGTTTTATTTGGAAAGACATAGTCATCGTTAGTACTTTTATTTTCAAATCTCGAATTCATTACTATACGTAGTTGGATGTTGATTGAATTGGAGTTACACTTTCATATTATGCATAACATGTATTTTAGGAGTATGGAATAGGTAGTAATGAGCTTGTTAGGACTTTGGACACATTTTTTGATATGGAACTCGGTCCATAGAATTGCTTGCCTCCATTATACTCTCACTAGCATTTTTATGCTAATGTTGCTATACTTACAACTTTCCAGGTACTTCTTGGAAAAAAAGGACGTGGTAGAGGAGGTGGTGTTGCTTGACTTTTGAGGATGATGGGGATGGACATGGTTTTGTTTAGCATTCTAGAAATGCATTTTGCACATATTTCCATCCTCGCATACTTTGTATTTTGAGCTCAAGAGAGCGTTTTTAAAATTTGTAATGGTCTTATGATTTTATGTTTGTTTTAGAAATTTTTTTATAATCAGAATACGTATTCCACTTTTTATTGCTTTCTCTAGTTGTAAACAGTGTAAAACAAGTTTTGGTAAGTTCGAATTTTAAACGTACCCATGCCATTTTTTTTTAAAAACCAAGTCTTCCGTTGTGCCTTTGAAATTAAAGAATTTAATGGAATTGGGTCGTTACATGTGGAAATATGTGATGTGGTAACATGTGGAAATACGTGATTGTAGACACCTATTTTCATACGGTGTTATTTCAAGGTAACTTTAGTTGCAAAAACGTTAAAAAAAAAAAAGAGAGAGAAAGAATAGATTTGGTGATTGAGATTTGATATTTAATGATAATTTGATTCAAATTCGATTTTTACGGTTTTTAGAAAATAAATTTTTTTTTTAAAAAAAAGAGCTTGCAAATTGGAAATTTGATTTGATTTTGATTGGAAATTTGATTTGAATTTGATTTTGAAAATGAACCTAAATTCAGCTAATTTGTGACAAGGTAGAGCTAATTTGGGGAATGATTGTCAAAAAAAATTCCTTATTTTATTACCCCAATTAGTCTTTAAATAGGACCCTAATTCTACACTAATGACACACAATATTCACTAGAGGTAGAATAGATTCTGACAATAAGCTTTTCATCTCTCTCTCTAAAAGAGAAGCTCTATCACGCTTGTTTCTTCCTTAATTTCAATGTTCATCCTACCATTACCCTTATATTCCAAATCTCATCCCACAAAACTCAAACACCACTTCTCACATATTCATAAACCCCCAAACCCACGTCCCTCTCCATAACAAAAACCTTCCAAAACTTCCACAGCCGACCTCTATCATCAGTCCAACTTGTCACTATGTAATCGCGACGCGAAAAATAAAAGGGAGTCGCCACTAATCATTGGTTTTCTAAATTACGTGTGATTAGTCACCTATTTATTAACTAAGGATGGTCTACTAACTTTTGATAATGGGTTCGGGGAGTTTATTCACACATAGGGAAGGTATTAGCATCCTATTATGTTCGTTTTAAAACGATTGTTGTTTTTTTTTTTGGTGTATTATTAAAGAAAGCCTTTATCTATAAAATAAAATTATTTTTTTGGTTATTTTTAAATGTCTCATGTTTTATTAATCAATACTTTAGTAATAAGGCATGATTAAATAAGTATGAGTGGCATAAAGCCATTAGAAAAAATATCGGGAATTTTAACTCAGTATTCCGAGAAAAAAAATTCCTTACCTTAAGAATGTTTAGGAGCATGGTATTCCAACGCCCCATATTCCGTCGTCGGAGTTTTCGAAAACGATTTTTTTGTTTGTTTTTTATGTTTAAGTTTTAAAGAATATTTTAATTAATTATGAATTTTTATCTTTATTATTATTTAACTCAATATTAGGTTTAAGGTAAGTTTCACTTTTAGCCTCTAGGTTTTATAAGGAAAATTTTATTTGACAAATATTTTATTTATGGTATAAATGAACAATTATTATCTTAATAAATTTCAATTTTTATTTAAGGATTATACTATTTATCTTTTGTGTTTGGAAAGTTGGTAGATTTATACCCTAATAAATTCGAATTAATGTTTAAAATTTCATTGTTAATTTTTATGATTTTATTTAAATTGTTCAGTTTTATGCTTTGGAAAATTAGTATCCTAATTAATTCCAATATATTTAAATTATTAATTTTTATGCTTTGGAAAATTAGTATCCTAATTAATTCCATTTTATATATTCAAAAATTTGGTAATTTAATCAAATTATGTTTTTTAGGAAGTTGGAAAATTAGTATCCTAATAAATTCAAACTTCTTTTTTTTTTTTTTTTGAAAATCCAATATACATCAATATAATATTAACAAATCAATTCAAGATTTACCTTAATTTGAAGACAATAAATAGAAAACATAAAATATGGCAATCAAATTCACAAATATGGAAAACAAATAAAATTAGCATAATTATCCCAAATATAACACCTCAACTTTAGAAATTCATAACTTTATAACAAAAATGTATTTTTACTTGATTCTTTCTTCTAAATATTCTAGGTTCATCCAATATTGACTTCTAATATCAAAAAGTATATTAAAAAAAATCATATTTTCATGTAAAAAAGTTTCAGCCACGGTTTTGCTACATAAATTTTTGTAGAATTTACACCAACTTTAAAAAATCATATGTTTTTTAATACTTATCAAACCGGGGTGATTCTTATTCCTAAATATTTATTTACAAGTCTAGTTTTTATAAAAAAAAAATAACCATAAATCATTAGTTTCAAATAATCAGTGTCGAAAAATCAAGTAATAGTAAGTGCTCAGAAATTTTCGTAACAGTGAATTTATATGAACATCAAATTTCAAAAAATCATAACTTTTAAACTAAAAATCTAAATCCATTGATTGTTTTTCCTATGGGTTCGTATTTAAGTATAGTTTCAAATAAAAATTTCAAAAAAATCTTAATTAGTTTACAAAAATCACAAAATCAAATAAAAAAAAACAGCAACATATGAATGACTACATTTTTAATGGAAAATGATTTTACCTTGGTTCGATAGAACCTTTCAAATGTGTAGCCCCGAGTTCCAATGAGTGAATCAAGAAGATGATGAGGAGAGTAAAAATGATGAAGGGAGGGAGGCTCTTGTGAATGATTTTGTGTTTTAGAAAGCAAGAGGATTAAGGTCATGGCCGTGAAAAGGAGAGATGTAGAGAAAACTTCAAGGTTTTTGCTCTTGTGAATATTGTGTGTGTTTAGGGTTGTAGAAGGGCTCTATTTATAGCCAAATGAAAAATTAAAAATTAGGAAAATAATAAATGAGAATAAAATCAAATAAAATCAATATTTAATTCACCCCAAAATCATGCAAAAATTTGATTTTATTTTATTTGACAACTCACAAAAATAATTTTCCTACTAATCTTTTCCATGTTTAAATTGATTGTCATTTAAAAATTATTTTCTAAATCTTTTTTTTAAAACACATTTCAATTCAAATCAATTTTAACCAAATTTGACACAATGTTATTTATTATTATTTTTTTATATTTTTATTCTCACTAATAAAACATTAGGACAAAAAAAAAATACAATTATATATATCCAAAAAATCTATTTACTAATTTTAAAATAAACATAAATCAATTTTTTTAACACTTAGAAATAAATTTAAATAACACAGGACGAAAATAGGTGTCTACACAACTATTCGCTGGATTTTTACGCCTCCTTACTGGTTCATAGTTGTTATATCTTGCTTGATCGAAGTTCTGTTAGCTTGCCCACTGAATGAAACTCAGAGGAAGTCACTGGTTTTTTTGTTGTCATTCGGCTGCCATCGTGAAGAGTTGGAGAAGAAAGTTTGTTCTGGTGAGTTTTTCTTTATATCAGTGTATGATGCAAAGGAGTAAAATTTTTAGTTTTGCCTAAATGTTTACATGTATTGACATGGCCCATTAGCTAAACTACCATGTTCATATAACCTTTGCCTGGGTTCAAATCATGATTAAAATGTTTTTACATTTTTTTTTATTTTAAAAATTATCCAGATTTCTTATTTTTAATTTGTTTATTCCTTACATGATTTAATTTGTCCTATTGGCTGTCTGTTTGGTTTGTTCATGCTTAGTCTTAGGCTCAAATCTTTAAGAGGGGTCCTTTTTTTCAGATTTATTTTGTAAAAAAAAAAAAAAAAAACTTAGAACTTTATGATTGATATTGTGTGGTTTAATTGGATCTCAAATTCTAGAATAATTTTATTCACCTTATTTTTTAAAAAAAATCAATCAAATTCGTGATATATTTATATGTATATTTTATTAATTAATCAGGCATCAAATTTAGATTTGCATAATTATCTTGATTTTTGCTTCTTCTTTTTTTTTTTTTTTTTTTTTTGAAAAACAGAGTTTTATAGCAAAAAGAAAACAAAGAACAGCAAACTTCACTCCATGGGAAGCCAAAAATGAGGGGGAAGACAACCCCACCAATGACCTGAGCAGCCTGAGTCATCCGCAAATTTCGCTAACGAATGAGCAAAGTCGTTGCAACTTCGATTTGCATGATGAAAACCTGAGATTTTTCCATGTTCAGATAAAGATTGAATTTCAGCAATGACAATCCCTACTTCAGTGAAATCAGTGTCAATGTTGTTGAGAAGGTTTATTATGTTTAAGCAGTCTGATTCCACAAAGACTCCTAGCTCCTGGTCGTTCAGATGAGAAATACCTTCCTTGATTGCCAACGCCTCGAGAAGCTTGGGAGAATTTGAGAACAAGATTTCTTTACAGCCTGAAGATAAAATGGAGCTTTCATGGTCTCTCAAAATCCAACCTAGGCCCCCAGATCTTCTAATTTTGTTGTAGGCAGCATCCACATTAAGTTTTAAACAATTTATTGAAGGGGGAATCCAGCTCCTACCCGTGCAAACAGGAATGCCCAAATTGAGAGGGGGATTGCTGCTGGAGGAGGACGAACAAAATTCTTCTTCCCAACCGATTATTTTGTTGATTGAAGCCTCTGGGTCAGGTAAGGAAGAGTTAAAAGTTTGATTGTTCCTGCTGTCCCAAATATGCCATATGGATATTAACACTCTCTCCTTTCTATCATTACAATTTTCAAAGAACCACATTATACTATCAGCCGGATGCCAGTGATCTCGAATCTCGATGTGGAGATCTGAGAACAGACCTCTCCAAATCTTCTTAGATGAAACACAACCCCAAATTGCATGACTAGTAGATTCGATTTGGTTGTTACAGATATGGCAGTTCAGATCTATTTTGACTCCTCTGTTGGATAAATTCATCTTGCAGGGAATGATGTTGGAGAAAACTTTCCAAGCTAAAGTCTTTATTTTCAAGGGGACTTTGACATTCCAGAACTTCTTCCACCAAGAGGCAAGCCTTAGACCATTAGAAGTCGAAGGAGAAAGTGAATTTTTATGATCCAAACTGTGTCCCAGTCTATATGCACTCTTAACTGAAAAATTACCATTGGTGGTAAACTTCCAAATGATCGAATCAGGGATGGATCTATTTCCAACAGGGATACTCAGGATTTTTTCTGCATCCTCCTCAACAAAAGATTGTTTAATAAGTTGTTCATCCCATTGACCTTCCTGATTCATTAACGAAGTCACATATATGCCTTTTAGAGAATCTGGTATCCGTTGGAATTGATTTGGCTCAAAGTCAGGGATCCAAGAATCAATATCAATGATGGCAGAGTAGCCATTGCCAATCCTCCAGCGAAAGCCCTGCTCAAACAAATTTCTTCCCCACAAAATGCTCCTCCAAATAAAAGACGGATTGTTCCCCAGATGAGCTTTAAGAAAATTACCAGATCTGAAGTACCTTCCCCTAAGGACTTGAGACACAAGGCTTTGAGGGTGACGTAAAATTCTCCAGCTTTGCCTCGCCAAAAGTGCCTGATTAAAAATACCCAAATCCCTGAAACCCAAACCTCCTTCCTCCTTATTTCTACACATCTTCTTCCAGTTGTACCAATGAATTTTCCTCCTATTTTCTGTTGATCCCCACCAAAATTTTGCGAATAAAGAATGCAAATCATCACAAAAAGTTGAGGGGAATTGAAAACAGCTCATTGTGTAAGTTGGAATTGCTTGAGCCACAGCTTTAATCAGAATTTCTTTTCCTCCCAAAGAGAAAAATTTTTGCTTCCAGCTTTGCAAAGAATTCCAAACTCTGTCTTTGATCCCTCTGAAAATCTGCTTTTTATTCTTTGCAGTTTGAGAAGGGAGGCCAAGATATCTGCCTAAAGAAGTAGTCTTGGAAAGGTTAAGCTCCTTGCTGATGAAGTCATTCAAATCTGGCATAGTATTCTTACTTGTCATAAAAACAGATTTTTCAAAATTGATCATTTGCCCCGAAGCTCTTTCATAAGTTGAGAGAATATATTTAATTGCTAGACATTCTTCCTTTATTGCTTTGAAGAAGATAAGGCTGTCATCTGCAAAACTTATACCTAATTGTTAATTAAGCCTAAAAAATGTTAGGTCAAAATTTAAATTAAAAAGAATTTATAAATGGAAGCTGGGAAATTTTAGGATGTTAATTTTCCCAATTTTTCTAAAAAAATAATATTTAAATAATGAAAATGAAATTTAATGGGGATCAGAAATTTTATGATTCTAATTTTCCAATCTCCCAAATTTTAATAAAACATTCCTATTAAACAAATAAAAAAAAAATTCCAAATTCGCTTTAACAAATTTACCTTATATAAAAATTCAAAATTTGAAGAACACATTTAACCTAAAAAAAATCAATATACGATTATGTTTCATTCAAAATATTCCTTTAATAATAATTTTTCATAAGACATTAAATTCAAAATATTAAAGAACTTAAAGAAGATAAGATTTTAAATATAAAACATTTCTAAGTTTAATATACTTTTCCTTAAATAAAACTAACATTTCAAGAAGTTTTTTTTTTTACCTTGATAAAATTTCTAAACAATTTTTCATAAAATTTCAATTCAGAATTGTGACGACCCGTCACTTTTAAATAATTTAAATTAGAAAACACAGCAGAAGTCTTTATATTTTAAGAAAAATGGCATGGTTATGTTTGAAAATTGGCTAGCTAAAACCTGTTTACATCTTAATTTCAAAATCTAAAATACACAAGGAACATTAAGTTCCTATCCAGAAGTTCAAAATGATTTATAATCATAAAAGTAAAGACAAAAGCTCTTAAGAGCTATGTACAATTTAACAAATCTCAAAATTACATAAAATTCACAAAACCATGTACATGGACTTTTACATAACACCTAGTCCATCTCGAAATCATCATCCCTCGATCATGCAGCACCACCTCCTTTCATACGACCTCTAATCAGGGCATTACTTGAAATTTTTGTAATATCATGAGCTAACAACTTCAGCCCAGTGAGAATAATAAGAATAAAAAGTAAAAATAGACTTCAAACTCGTATTCCGATTTGTGTCCAATTAATCTGACACAATTCAATCCTAAGTTCTCCAAACTCTAGGTAATCTCATTTTATAATTTCCAAGGGATGATATTACTAACACTCGTAGTCAAATACTCATCCATTAATTTATTACGACATAAATAAGAAAAGTAAATAAACTTTGCATCAAGTATAACATCTCGATTCTCTATTTCATCGATCATAAGCATGAATGCATGAGGACATCCCAATGGATTCGCATTCGCCCTTATGCATGAAGAAGGTAACGTGGTCTATCCCGTAGGATCCATCGTTCTCCCTCCTTTTCTTTCTCACTTTCTCTTCTTTTTCTATGAAGGTAATGTGGTCTATCCCATAGGATCCATCATTCTCCCATTCATGTCTTTCTCATTCTCTCTTCTTTTTCTATGAAGGTAATGTGGTCTATCCTGTAGGATCCACCATTCTCCCATTCATGTCTTCCTCATTCTCTCTTCTTTTCCATGATGCGAGATGTTATGATGCAATATGATATGTTTTGGTGTAAATAAATAAAGTGTGGAATTAAAGTAGTCGATACAAACCTAAAGTAAAAGGCATAAAGTAAAGGACATAAAGTAAAAGACATAAAGTAAATAAATAGGAAACTCCAGAAGAACGATACGTAAATCGAACTCCGCTACAAAAATAAAAGTAAAACCTATCTTAAACGATTAACTTATACCTTCCAGGACTCTAAACTTCCAATATAATCTGAGGTTCTATTAATCGTTCTAAAATACAAGCTTGGATCTTTTAACCTCCAATGATCCATCCTAAGCTTCGAAACGAAACTAACTTAGAATTCTCTAAGATTCAATGTTTTCCTCGAGAACTCCTAAGTTCTCACTTAAAGGATTAACTTCTAATCCTAAGGGCACTAACTCACTTCCCTCTAATCTTAGATTCGAATTCTAATCTTAGTTTCCAATTCTACAAACCATCATACTTATTCGCTTTCTATAATTACTTTAAATCCTAACTATTCTCACTTTAGAAAAAGATGACTTCGCTCCTAAATCCGCAAGAGCGATCAAACGAACGGTTCGAAAACACCTACAATTAGAATTATATCTCAAAATCAATAAATTACCTATTAACGATCAAACAACAACTAAACGTACAAAATAACGAAAAACTCAACAAACCCCCTACATGAGGCTCTCGGCCCCCACATGAAAAATGGGCTTCGGGTTTGGTTTTCCTGCTTTTAGGCAATCTAAATGTGTTTCGAGTTGGTTTTAAGCAATTTCGATATTCCCGATTTCAATGGGTATCGATAATTAGGGTTTTTGAACATTATGCCCTTTCCCGAATTGAATTTCAATAAACAATATCTCACTAATTTATAACCCATAACAAACCCCAAAAGGTAAATTTCAAACGGGAAAGGTTTCGACTGAAACTCGGTTTTAGGGTTAAGGGAAACTTTCCAAAATCAGTAAAAACAACTCCCGTATTAACAAACACCGAGTTTCACGACAAGAAATCGAAGGAAATCAAAGAAAACTCCATTAAAATACTATTTGGAGCTTAGGGTTTGAAACTTTACTTACCGAGAACTCCGTATATCACGGGTGGCAAGCACGATAGTTAGGTGGAAAATGATCCTAGACTCGAGGGCTTTCTGATGTATCCAAGATCAAGTCGATCCGTCGAGAATTGAACGAAAACCAAACTTCCCATTTTCTTCTTTGATGCTCACGGGTGTGAGAAGGGAAATGGATGAGTTTTTTAGTCAACTTTTGGTCTTAGGCGTTTTAAAGAAGATGAAACAAATAGTGTTTAGATATTTAAGAATTTTGGAAATGACGGTTGCGTCCTTTTATGACTTTTGACTTATAAATCGAAACCCGAAGTTCTTAAACTATCCCAATGGTGATTAATAATTATTAATTGGCCCGTTAATAATTATTAATACCATTAAAACGAAATTAAGCTAAAAAGGTAATTTAAAAAGAATTAAACCGAAATAAACTACTAAATTCTAATTTACCGATAAATAAATAAACTTTAATTACTTAAAATAAAATAAAATAAAATAAAAATTTATCACAAATTAACGAGATGTTACAGTCAACCCTCCTAAAAAGGGCTTTTCGTCCTTGAAAAGTAGACTTACTATGTGAAAAGGTGAGGATACTTTGCCCGCATATCATCCTCACGCTCCCACATAGCTTCTTCAGACACTTGGTTCCTCCAAAGGACCTTAACCAAGCGAATAGTCTTGTTTCTCAACACTTTTTGTTCGAATGCTTGAATCTCAACCGGTGTCTCCTCATAAGACATACTAGCATCACAAACTATCGGCTCGTGATCGATCACATGAGAAGGATCCGCCATGTACTTCCGAAGCATAGATACATGGAATACATTATGAACTGCCGATAAAGAAGGTGGTAAAGCCAACCTGTAAGCTACTGCTCCTATTCGATCAAGTACCTCGAAAAGGCCAATAAACCTAGGGCTCAGCTTACCCTTCTTCCCGAATCCCATAACACCTTTCATAGGTGCTACCTTCAAAAACACGTGGTCCCCCACTAAAAACTCAAGTGGATTACGTCGTTGGTCTGCATAACTCTTCTGTCAAGTCTGGGCAACCCTCATCCTCTCTCTAATCAAGTCAATCGACTGACTAGTCAACTGTAATAACTCGGGTCCCAAAAGCCTTCTCTCCCCAACCTCATCCCAGTGAGCTGGAGATCGACACTTTCTACCATAAAGTGCCTCAAAAGGTGCCATCTCAATAGTAGCCTGGTAGCTTTTATTATAAGCAAACTCTACCAAGTATAATTGAGAATCCCAACTACCTCCAAAATCAAGAACACAAGACCTCAACATATCCTCCAAAATCTGGTTAACTCTCTCGGTCTGACCATCTATCTGGGGGTGAAAATCTGTGCTAAAATCCAAGTCGGTACCCATGGCTGCATGCAAACTCTGCCAAAACTTTGAGACAAAACGAGTGTCCTGATCTGATACGATCCTTACAGGCACACCATGTAATCTAACAATCTCCCGTAAATACAATTGTGCCCATGTCTCAACTGGGTAGGTGATCCTCCCAGGTATAAAGTGTTCGGTCTTCGTCAAACGGTCTATAATCACCCAAATGGTATCGTAACCCTTTGGCATTCTCGACAATCCACTGATAAAGTCCATGGAAATCTCCTCCCATTTCCATTCTGGCACACTCAGAGGGTTAAGAAAACCTGATGGACTCTTTCTCAAAGCCTTGACCTGCTGACAAGTCAAGCATCTACTAACAAAGTCTGCAATCTCAAGCTTCATCCTAGGTCACTAATAATGCTCTCTCAAGTCAATGTACATCTTCGTACTACCTGGATGAATAGAGAAGATAGAATTGTGAGCCTCCTCCAACAGTTCCCTTCTAAAAGTCGATCCTAAAGGCACACATAGCCTCTTACGATACATTAAAGCACTGTCTGTAGAGAAGGTAAAATGGCTAGGAATATCTGACTCAGCCTCTCGAAAACCGGCATGTAAATGAGTCTCTCCTCTCTGTGCATCAATCATCCTATGCCTCAAGGTAGGTCCCACTGTCAAACTAGCCAGACTCACAGTGATTTCGCCAGTCAGAAATGCTATCTCAGCTCGTTCCATATCCCACCTCAATATCAAAGGTATGGCTGACAAAGCTAAAGAATGAGAAGACTTCCTACTGAGCGCGTCAGCCACTACATTGGCTTTCCCAGGATGATACTGAATGCACAGTCATAATCCTTAATGAGCTCTAACCATCTCCGCTGTCTCATATTCAATTCCTTCTGAGTGAAAAAATATTTGAGACTCTTATGGTCAGTAAATATCAGAATCTTCTCACCGTACAAATAATGTCTCCATATCTTCAATGCATGAACAACAGCTGCCAACTCTAAATCATGAGTCGGATATTTCTTCTCATGCTCTTTCAACTGACGGGAAGCATAAGCTATAACTTTCCCCGTGCTGCATCAACACACATTCCAAACCTCTGTGGGAAGCATCTGTGTACACAGTCAGACCACCAGTTCTATCAGGCGACACTAGAACAGGTGTTGTCACAAGCCTCCTCTTGAGCTCCTTAAAGCTCCTCTAACAATCCTCAGACCATACAAAATCAACTCCCTTCCGAGTCAAACGTGTCAAGGCTGAAGCAATTTTGGAGAAATCTTGCACAAACCGTCTATAATAGCCTGCAAGTCCCAGAAAACTGCGAATATCAGCCACACTAGTCGACCTAGGCCAGTTAGTAACTGCCTCAATCTTAGAGGGATCAACAGATACTCCTCTACTCGATACTACATGGCCTAAAAATGCCACTTCCCTCAGCCAAAACTCACACTTGGAGAACTTGGCATACAATCTCTAATCTTGTAGTACCGTCAATACTTCCCAAAGGTGCATAGCATGCAACTCCTCTGTTTTGGAATAAACCAAGATATCATCAATGAATACAATCACAAAAGCATCAATGAACCTCCTGAACACCGTGTGCATAAGGTCCATAAAAGCTGCAGGTGCGTTGGTCAAGCCAAAGGACATAACTACGAACTCATAATGTCCATAACGCGTCCTGAATGCAGTCTTGAGAATATCTTCATCCCGAATCCTCAACTGATGATAGCCAGATCTCAAATCTATCTTCGAAAAGATAGTGGCTCCCCTCAATTGATCAAACAAGTCTTCTATCCTAGGTAAAGGATACTTGTTTTTCACCGTAACACGGTTCAACTCTCTATAATCGATGCATAAACGCATAGAACCATCCTTCTTCTTCACAAACACCACCTGAGCTCCCCACGGTGAAACACTCGGGCGTATAAACCCCAAGTCTAAAAGTCCTTGTAACTGGTTCTGGAGTTCTTTCAACTCAACCGGTGCCATACGATAAGGTGCTTTGGACAATGGAGCTGTCCCAGGAGCAACCTCAATCTGAAAATCAAACTGTCTCACCGGTGGCAAACCGGGTAACTCATCAGGGAAAACATCAACGAAATCCCTCACTACTGGCACAGAACTCAAGCTAGTCTCTGGTACAGAAGTATCAACAACACTACCTAAATAGCCCAAGGCTCCATCACTTAGAAGCATACTAGCTTCTAACATAGATATCAAGGTGGGTGTTACTCGGCTACTGGACCCACGAAAACATAAGCTAGTCCCACATAGACTTATAAATTCAAAACTTTCTCAGTACAAACTATAATGGTATGATTGGATAATAGCCAATCCATAATCAATATCACATCAAAATCAGACATATGCATAACAATCAAAGTAAAATGTGAGCATCAACTCATAATACAAATGTCAGAAGTGCCATACGCACTATCATCATAATAAACTCCCCCACTGGGTAAAAGCACACATCTCGAAACTCAACAGTCTCGGCTCAAGAGCTGCCAACTCATCATAACAAGATAAAAATAAAAGAATGGCTAGCTCCAGCATTAAAAAAAATAAAAGCCAAACGGCCTGAAAATAAACAAATATAAATCACTACCATACTGGTAGCTTTTCCTGATAATCCTGACCTTATTACTACGCTGTGATGGTTAAGTCTTATATGCCCTATAAAAGTGGTGTGAATCCAAGTTTGATCACAACATAGCATCTTGATGGAAGTGTGCATCTTCCTGATGGAAACTGGCTCAACTATTTTAGTAAGGATGATCCTATCCTTGTTGAGCTCCACCTCGAACCAGTTGATGTTGTTGTTGCTGCTGTTGCTGTTGCTGCTGTTATTGCTGTTGATGCTGTTGTTGTTGTTGTTGTTGCGACATCCCTTGACTGACATCGTCATCCTTTACTTTCTTCTTCTAAGAGGTAGTCTGTCCAGTAATAGTTAACTTTCTCTTCTTTCAAGAAGATGTAAAATCCAAGATAAGGACGACTCCTAAGCCTCCTTATTCAAATCTTGAATGAACTCGACCTCAGAGATCATTTGCTTCTTACAAAGTAAAACTGGTGTCTGTCAAACTCTTTAGCCAATAACATTCTAACCTTCCAGCATAGGTTTCACTTTAGAGTCTATCTCGAAAAGACTCAGTATGTCCAAACTACGACCTACAAGTTTCTCAAAGTTTACCGTCCAATTAGATGGTCAAACTCAATGTGAATTGATGTTCACCAAACCATCTCATTGCCTTATAGAAGTTATCGATATCACGGTCCATCAACTTCCTTCTATACTTCAATCGAATACCAGCACTCCACCTTAGTGTTAGTCAATCTTGACAATTTTACTTAATATGGATCTTCATTACTCGACCTCGAGTATTTCCAATTCAGATTAACATGTCGTTAATGGTCCTTATTGAGACTTATCACGTAAAGTCCTTACTTCCTCTTTTGAGTGGCAACACACTTTCCTTTTAGCACAATGCTACCATAAGGATTTACCACTTACCAAAATTCAACTTTCTCAACTCAACCCAGGAACTTGTCCCTTGAGCTGAATCTAGGTTACTGGACTCGAGCCAAAGTGATTTCTTTTCAACAATTTCTCACCTCAAACAGGTGTTTCATCTCTTAATACTGGGCTCCAGACAAACATGTCCCCTTTTTACACATAAATGTCCACACACATCTACTAAGACCACTACTTAGCAATTGTGTGACAATAATACTTTAATCAACTTTAAGGATCAAACAATTCATCTCTCAGAGTATCTCATCTCCTTTACTTTGACATTATGTCAATACTCTTAACAAGGTGTATAACCTCTAAAACTGCACGAAGTCATTCGCCTTCTCGACACCCTTACCCAAATCTCAAAATGGGTCAAATAAACATAACCACATAGTGGTTTTACAAGGATGTGAAATATCACAAACATCATTAACTTCTAACTTCTATTCTCATAACTATTCCAATATCAACTGTGACGACCCGTCACTTTTAAATAATTTAAATTAGAAAACACAGCAGAAGTCTTTATATTTTAAGAAAAATGGCGTGGTTATGTTTGAAAATTGGCTAGCCAAAACCTGTTTACATCTTAATTTCAAAATCTAAAATACACAAGGAACATTAAGTTCCTATCCAGGAGTTCAAAATGATTTATAATCATAAAAGTAAAGACAAAAGCTCTTAAGAGCTATGTACAATTGTACAAATCTCAAAATTATATAAAATTCACAAAACCATGTACATGGACTTTTACATAACATCTAGTCCATCTCGAAATCATCATCCCTCGATCATGCAGCACCATCTCCTTTCCCACGACCTCTAGTCAGGGCATTACCTGAAATTTTTGTAATATCATGAGCTAACAACTTAAGCCCAGTGAGAATAATAAGAATAAAAAGTAAAAATAGACTTCAAAGTCATATTCCGATTTGTGTCCAATTAATTTGACACAATTCAATCCTAAGTTCTCCAAACTTAAGGTAATCTCGTTTTATAATTTCCAAGGGATGATATTACTAACACTCATAGTCAAATACTCATCCATTAACTTATTACGACATAAATAAGAAAAGTAAATAAACTTTGCATCAAGTATAACATCTCGATTCTCTATTTCATCGATCATAAGCATGAATGTATGAGGACATCCCATAGGATTCGCATTCGCCCTTATGCATGAGGAAGGTAACGTGGTCTATCCCGTAGGATCCATCGTTCTCCCTCCTTTTCTTTCTCACTTTCTCTTCTTTTTCTATGAAGGTAATGTGGTCTATCCAGTAGGATCCATCATTCTCCCATTCATGTCTTTCTCATTCTCTCTTCTTTTTCTATGAAGGTAATGTGGTCTATCCCATAGGATCCATCATTCTCCCATTCATGTCTTCCTCATTCTCTCTTCTTTTCCATGATGCGAGATGTTATGATGCAATATGATATGTTTTGGTGTAAATAAATAAAGTGCGGAAAGTAGTCGATACAAACCTAAAGTAAAAGGCATAAAGTAAAGGACATAGAGTAAAAGACATAAAGTAAATAAATAGGAAACTCCAGAAGAACGATACGTAAATCGAACTCCGCTACAAAAATAAAGTAAAACCTATCTTAAACGATTAACTTATACCTTCCAGGACTCTAAACTTCCAATATAATCCGTGGTTTTATTAATCGTTCTAAAATACAAGCTTGGATCTTTTAACCTCCAATGATCCATCCTAAGCTTCGAAACGAAACTAACTTAGAATTCTCTAAGATTCAATGTTTTCCTCGAGAACTCCTAAGTTCTCACTTAAAGGATTAACTTCTAATCCTAAGGGCACTAACTCACTTCCCTCTAATCTTAGATTCGAATTCTAATCTTAGTTTCCAATTCTACAAACCATTATACTTATTCGCTTTCTATAATTACTTTAAATCCTAACTATTCTCACCTTAGAAAAAGATGACTTCGCTCCTAAATCCGCAAGAGCGATCAAACAAACGGTTCGAAAACACCTACAATTAGAATTATATCTCAAAATCAATAAATTACCTACTAACGATTAAACAACAACTAAACGTACAAAACGATGAAAAACTCAACTAACCCCCCACATGAGGCTCTCGGCCCTCTCATGAAAAATGGGCTTCGGGTTTGGTTTTCCGGCTTTTAGGCAATCTAAATGTGTTTCGAGTTGGTTTTAAGCAATTTCGATATTCCCGATTTTAATGGGTATCGATAATTAGGGTTTTTGAACATTATGCCCTTTCCCGAATTGAATTTCAATAAACAATATCTCACTAATTTATAACCCATAACAAACCCCAAAAGGTAAATTTCAAACGGGAAGGGTTTCGACTGAAACTCGGTTTTAGGGTTAAGGGAAACTTTCCAAAATCAGTAAAAACAACTCCCGTATTAACAAACACCGAGTTTCACGACAAGAAATCGAAGGAAATCAAAGAAAACTCCATTAAAATACTATTTGGAGCTTAGGGTTTGAAATTTTACTTACCGAGAACTCCGTATATCATTGGTGGCAAGCACGATGGTTAGGTGGAAAATGATCCTAGACTTGAGGGCTTTCTGATGTATCCAAGATCAAGTCGATCCGTCGAGAATTGAACGAAAACCAAACTTCCCATTTTCTTCTTTGATGCTCACGGGTGGGAGAAGGGAAATGGATGAGTTTTTTTAGTCAACTTTTGGTCTTAGGCGTTTTAAAGAAGATGAAACAAATAGTGTTTAGATATTTAAGAATTTTGGAAATGACGGTTGCGTCTTTTTATGACTTTTGACTTATAAATCGAAACCCGAAGTTCTTAAACTATCCCAATGGTGATTAATAATTATTAATTGGCCCGTTAATAATTATTAATACTATTAAAACGAAATTAAGCTAAAAAGGTAATTTAAAAAGAATTAAACCGAAATAAACTACTAAATTCTAATTTACCGATAAATAAATAAACTTTAATTACTTAAATTAAAATAAAGTAAATAAATAAAAAATTTATCACAAATTATCGGGACGTTACAAGAATAATCTCCCATTAAATATCGAAATTTAACAATTAAAATATTCTAAAGATTTTTTTTAAAACTTTCATATGATGGAATTTAGGAGTTTTTCAGGATGTTGATCTCTTATATCTCTCAAGGAATATGAATTTAATTAAGGGATACCGAGATTAAAATCTAATAAAAAAATTTCTAATGGCTTTTATGCCACTCATCCAATTTGATTATGCCTTCTAATGTTTAGGGTATTATGCCTTCTAATGTTTAGGGTATTAATCTGACTAATCACACCTATCCTTAAAACCAATGATTAGTGGCGACTCTGTATGTGACGACCCGACTCCTTTTAAATCATTTAAATCAGATTTCAGTGGAAGACTTTATATTTAATAAAAACTTGGAATAGATATGTTTAAAACTTGGACTATCCATAACCTGTTTACACTTTTCACAATCAGAGAATTTAAAAAACAAGGTATTGCAATTCTTGTTGTACAGATTAAAGAAGTTCAAAGTTATAAAAGTTAAGACAAAAAGCTTTTATAAGCTTAGATACAAATATACAACCCAAATGACGAAACATGAATAAATGAGTCCATGGATTTTAAAAACCTATCTAGTCCCTCTCGGCGTCGTCGTCATCCAGATCAGACTGCACCAGCTCCTCTCCCACGACCTCGAGCATTACCTGAAAATGTTTGTAATATCATGAGCTAAAAGGAAGCCCAGTGAAAATAAATAGAAAGTAAAGTAACATTAGACTCCAAACCAGCATCCGGATTTGTGTCCAAGTAAAACTTATAGTCTCTTTATCACTCAACCACTTCCAAAAGGTTTCACATCAAGCATTCAATTTCCAATTACCAAATCTCCCAAATACTCGAGAAACTCGCTCCCAAACATTTAGAAAAATGTTTTCATATCACATATCTCGTTCTGGTTCATCCTTTTGATACCTCATACTATATATAAGGTTTATATTCAAGTGTTTAATCTCCAATTTCAAGATCTTCCAATTAATTGAGAATCTAGTTCTCTTATATGCATATATCATAATAATTATACAAGGTTAAATTGTGACGACCCATCTTTCTTAAAAACCAGGACGCGAGCATGCGAATGGAAGCGGAAAAGAACTTAAATTCCAAACAATTGGTTTTGCAAAAATATTTGAAATTTTGGCATGAAGTACTTGTATATTTCATACCCCATATACAAAATTGACCTGTTTTCAGCAGCATCGGCTCGTCGGTCGGTTTAAAATATCATAAGTTACAAATCAAAATATAGTTTGGTGCACCAGAGAAAACGTTACAAAACTATAATATATACATAAAAGTTACATTTCATTTCAAAAGTAAAGGACGCGACAAAAACAGAGAATGACAACACTTTCTTTCCCAGGAATCCATGACTCGCATGTCCGAGGCCTAATCCCAAAAGCTCCATCTCGACGGATCAACGTGCACCACCTGCCGCGCCTCGGGTCCTGAAAGGTGATATAGAGCATCTCTGAGCATGACACTCAGTGAAAATAAAAAGGAATGAAAAAAAACGATGCTAAGAAAGTATGGAAAATTATGCACAATGTATATAAACACTAAGTATGCATAAACAAAAGGAAAGAGTAAATATATATAAGGTGGACCAAACCATTGGTATGTCATATTCAAGGCAAGACCGAGTCTCCGAATATTCTACCAATACCACTTTATTAACTAACTTCTGGCCATATAAATTTTACATACCTTTCCCTTGTTTCACTACACGTAACACATACAACCTCTTATAAAAACTTTCGAACCCCAGTTCACTAATTCTTCCACGTTATTACAATAACCACTCTAGCATCTGGCCATCCACCACACAGCACCTCGAAGCTACACAGTTCCTCCACGGTAGCCACGTGTAACGTCCAACAACCACTCACCATTACACTGGCTACGACCCCATGGCCAATTGTCAAACACTTAGAATGCATGAATGAAGTGAGATGGAATGAAATGCACTAATTACCCTTTCTTTACTATTAGCATCAAAAATAATATTTGAGTACAACAATACGAATAAGAAGAGTTTTCAAATGACATACAACTCAATCTCAAACTATCATTCAATGCTTTCAAAGTGCCCAATAAGAACATCAACTTCAAGCGTGATGTCGTAGCATTTTGCCAAACTGTTCTTGTCAAACAACAATCTAAAACACATCGAGCATGTGCATTATAAGTCCCAATTCAGCATATGACTCGATCTTCACTTGAAATGCGAGTAGAGACAAAGATACAAGTAAGACTAGCTCACATGGTATGTAAACAAAACAAAAACTCAAGTAGTCATGTAAACTAACCAAAATTGATGTAAAGAAAAATTCAAGTAAGGTTAAATAACAAATATCTAACTTAAGTTTCATTTAAGGCTAAGTAACATAGGTATCTATCCCAATTTAGATAAATGAAAGCATGTAAACATGCCTAAGTAACTCAAGTTATATCCAAAGGCAAACAAGTTTTCGTAATTCTGCTCTTCAAGATTCTTAAGAGCGAACCAAGCTTGGTTCTCGTGTTTTATTACTTTCAAAACTCCAATTCTCTTTTACAACACACCATAGAGCACTTACAAACCAGCAATGATCATTTGAATTCCACAACATTACTTTAACAATTACAAACCACCGCCATCACAGTTTTTATTCTCTTTGTTCTCACCTTTACAATTATGCTTTAAACGTGCTCGTGCTTGTCTGTCCCCTACATTAAACCATTCCAAACATGTTTAAGCTTAAAAATAAAGTAGATATCTCATCCCATTAATAACAAAACAAAAATCAGCCCGGTTGGAGGAAAAATGTTCCAAAACTAGCTAATTTAAAGTATAGTTTTTTGCCAAAAGGAAAATTATCACAAATTCATTGGTTTACCTTCCTAGAATGATTTTCATGTATAAAAATATGTTCATAAACACCCAAAATTCTAGAATTGAAATCCTCTATATAAAAGTCAAGAAAATTCAATTTTTGTTCAAACTAGAAGCTTGGAATCCACCATTAATGGAGTTTTCTTAAAGCTTGAAGAACATCCATGGTTTTCAATATAAAGAAAACTAAATCAAAGTTCCTAAGGTTTGTAAACATGTTTTGAATAGAAAAAATCAGATTTCAAGGTGAAGGAAAAACAATAACAAAGAGACTTAGAGCAAGCAAGAACAACACAACATTTTCAAAAAAACCTAGCAATTCCCTTTTTAAAAACTTACCTAGAACTTGCTTGAACTCCAATAATTCTTGTAAAAGCCTTCCTTGGATGGTAATTCTAACACAAAACAATCAAATCCCACTCAATTACTCAAGTAATTTTGAGAGAAGAAGAAGAAGAAGAAAGCAAGAAATCAAAAATGGAGGAAAGGGAGGGGGGGTCGACGGTGGAGAGGGGAAGAAGAAAAGAAAAAATCTGATCTTGTTTTGTTTTTGTTTTGTTTTTTTTCCTTTTCCCAAGCTTTTATACTTTCCATTTTCTAAAACAAATAAATTAACTAAATTATAATTACCCTTAAACCCCTCCACCTCCTAAATTCTTCACCAAACCCCTCTTCCCTTCTTCCTTGCTAAAATACCCTTGAATTCTAAAATACTTGCTCACTCACCCCTCCTTCCAAACTAACCATAGTTTAAAAAAAATTCCTTTCAATCAAGTTTCTATTTCTAAACAAGCTAACCATGGTTAATTGCTAATTAACCAAAATACACTTAGCAAATGTTTTTTTTTTAATTACTAACTATAACAAAATAAAAGAAAATAAGAACAATTCCAATTACCCGACAACAAACCTCGCGCCCTTACATCAATACACCCTTGTATTCTCTCATTATACAATTCAATCTCATTCATCTTTCCAATAGTAATCGGCTATACATTGTATTTAATTTCTTTTCTCTATGGAAATATATGTCATACATAATGTTTCATTTCTTTTTCTTTATAGTGACTCAGGCTATAAAATAAGGTTTACCTTTCCTTTATGTTAAATAAAATAATGTTAAGCTCACTCGGATTTAACTTATTCAGCAATCACAATTTGCTAGTAATGACAATAATATTAGCATACGCAATCTAATCATTATTCATTAACTCGCTAAACAAGTGTAAAGGGCACACAACCTTTACATCAATATAACCATCAATTGCTTATAATGATAGTAATGAAGCTCCCGCAGTCTCCACATTACTTCATTATCTAGCTCAACAAGTGTAAAGGGAACACAACCTATACATCAATATAATCATCAAATGCTTATAATGACAGTATTGAAGTCCCCCAATCTCATCAATACTTCATTATCTCGCTCAATAAGTGTAAAGGGCACTCAACCTTTAGCTCAAAAATATCTTCCCACCTCTAGTGAATAATGTCAGGTAATGAAGTCCCGCAGTCTCAACATTACCTCATTATCTCACTCACCGAATACAAGGTTCAATGCACCCATGTATCCTCGTATATGTATCATAGTAATTATGGATAATACTAGATAATGTGAACTCGCATAGTTCTATCATTATCTCATTATCCATCTCCTCCGATCATGCAAAGTCCCGCAGACCTTTAGCATTCCTCATGATACATATACATAAACATAAAACGAATAATACAAGACAATGCAAAGTCCCGCAGTCCTTTAGCATGTCTCATTATTCCTCCCAATTTCGATTATGCAATATGATATGAATATGCTCTCAAGTGCAAGTAAAGTAAATGTAAACATTCAAAGTAATCAAAAGGGCATAAAGATAAATGGATCACGTAATACTCTTACACATAAAATAAGAAATGAGGAACTTCTGATAAGAAAACAATAAATAAATCAAGCCAAACGGCCTTCAGTTAAACTTGAATTACTAACTTTATCATAAAGTCTCCAATTCAAATGATTCTATTGCTTTCAGTACATATCCAAAGTTCCATAATCAAGTTCCTTATTCACCCCATTATACTTGAAACCTTCAACTTCTGATAATCATTCTTAAACACCGGAACGAATCTAAACTTAGAACTTCCAAGAGTTAAACGTTTCCCTCGAGAAATTCATGAGTTCTCTCACTCAAGTAGAACTAACTCCCAAGCCAAAGCATGTTAGCTCACTTACTTTAATCCTTTCGATTTAAACCTTAATCTCAACTTCCGATTCTACAAATTGTTCAACTTATTTAGTTTCTAAGTTTACTTTAAGTTCTATTTATTCTCACCTCGGATGTTCGCGTGTCAACCAAGTTCCCACGAACTAACAAACGAGCAATCGCACCTACAATTCATCAATTGAACAACAATTTACAACTCATATCTAATATGAGAAAATATGTGATTTTTGGGTGAATAGTGATTTCGGATGAATAGTGTTTTCAGTGAATAGTGTTTTCAGTGAATAGTGTTTTCGAAAATCTGAGCTCAAAATCGTCAAATTCCTTGATGGAAATTCATGGTTTCAACTTCAAAACTCATTTATAAGCAAAAACAAAGAAATCTATATCAAAAGTTTTGAAAACTCACTGTTTAGGACTTCCCTTAGAGAACGAGAAACACTACAAGGCTAGGTTGGATAGATAGCCCTCGTCTCAAGCAATCCAACGCAACCGAAAAACACGACGATCCGCCGAGAAATGAAGAAAAGCAAAGAGAAAATCTCTCTCAAAGTGGCTCATGGCCATGGCAAGGAAAAAGGAGAGAAAGGAAAATGAATTTGCTTGGTCAAATGGTAAACTTTGACTTATGTAAGGAGGAGATGAATAGTGTAGGATAATTTTAAGAATTTGGAAATTACGGTCTTGTCCCTTAAATGATTTTAGCTTATAAAACGAAACCCGAAGCTCTTAAAATAGTCAAATGGTGATTAATAATTATTAATACGACCAAAACTAATTTAAGCTAATAAAGCGATTAAAGAGATTTAAAACGAAATAAACTCCTAAATTCTAAATTACTAAAACTAAAATTAAACTAAATACTTTAATTAAAATAAATAAATAAAATATTAAATAAATAATAAAAGAATTCACTTAAAAAATAATGGGACATTACACTGTACTTTTTCCGCGTTGCGGCTATGTAGCGACAATGTGGTAATACGTGATGTGGTTGAAGGGACTACTGTACTAAATTAGCGGAATTTATTTTAGTAAACTAATTAACGATTAATTAACGATCTATTAATATCATGCAATTTGTGATAAAAGACATGTAGATTAATATTTAATTTTCAAAAATTAAAGGCCTTTTACTTACATTGAGTAAAATATGGAGAATCGGTTGAAGGTTTCTTTATAGCATCAATCCTCAGCAACACCGGATCATCTACGTTATATCCCGATCGATCAAACGAAACCCGATTGTGGGAACTTTAGAAGAAATTAGGAAGAAGAAAAAAATATTTTTCTTCCTAATTAAATAGACAAAATCGGCAAAGGCATAGGGAGAGGAGAAGAGAGAACTTTCAATTTCTAGGGAATTGAATTGTGTATTTTATGAATGACTCAAGCCTCATATTTATAGGCTAATGGAAAATCTAATTTCATTAAGATATTCCATAAAGATAAATACAAAAAGAAAAAGATATTCTCTTTCCATTATCTTGGTATTTCAAAAATACCGTAGATAAATAAGAGCATATTTTCTTTTCTTTTATTTGATTTATCTTGAGTAAATAAATCTATAATTATTTTAGGATATAATTCAAACAATTATCTCCCTAAAATATTATCATATAGCCGAAAAATACTATAATAAATAATAAATAAATTTAATTCATTTAATTAATTATTTTGAGCTGATTTCAATTGGGTTCATTAATCCAATTGGGCTTGAAACTCTCTCTTAAATTAAGAAGTCCAACTTAATTTATTTATTTATTAATTACCATTTCAATACAATACTTTATTTAAATAATGAATAATATTAATATTTTCTCCCGACTTATATTTAATTATTAATTTCCATTTAAATAATTTTCATTATTTAAACAATCAATAATATTTTAATTGATAATACTTTATTATTAATTAATATTATTAATTTCCATTTAAATAAAATTAATTATTTAAACAATTAATAATTACCAATTAATTTCAAATTATTAATTACCATTTAAATATACTCAATATTTAAATAATTAATAATGTTTAATTAATAATATTTCATTATTAATTTCCTGTTTAAATAAACTTATTATTTAAACAATTAACAATGTTTATATTAATTACCGTTTAAATATTCTCAATATTTAAACAATTAATAATGTTTAATTAATAATATTTCATTATTAATTATCTGTTTAAAAAACTCATTATTTAAACAATTAACAATGTTTATATTAATTACCGTTTAAATATTCTCAATATTTAAACAATTAATATTGCCTATATAAGTAATTCAACTTACTTAAAATTTTCATTTCTTCAACTTGATTTCGCGACTACGATATTTCGGCTAGCATAGGGACCCGATGAACCTATAGATCATGGGCTTAATAATTAATTAATTAAGTGATTAACTCATAATCAGTTAATTACTTATTATCTAACTATGAATAATTCCATTATAGATTCATAGCTAAACTCCCCTCACTATAGATGAGTTATTTCCATTTAGTTTATCTTTATTTATATCTATGATATATCCTTCACGTGGAACCCTCATAATTACAGGCGGTTTAAATTTATCGTTTTGCCCCTGTAATTACCACTTTATCCTTGTGTTCCCACTGATTCTCCAATGAACATTATCTTTACTCGAAATAGAGATAATATACTTTTGTGATCAATAGAAGTCGTGGCACCACTTGTTCATGTCTCTAATCAGTACATCAAAGGGGTTTCCTAAAGTTCCTAAAATGTTTAGGTATCGCACTGATACCGTTAATTTATAGGAAAGTTATGAATTCCATGTCGTGAAAATGCGTTCCCAACTACTTATCTAGTTATGTTCCCAAAGCAGGAGTGTATTGAGCGTTCATATCAGATCGCTCTCAACCATATGAATCAAATAACATAACTCCACAAATAAGAGTCCACATTTAACTCAGGATTGAGATTTATCACGGTTAAAAAACTTAGTTTGATATTTGATCATCTCTCGTAAACGGTACTAATGAGAAATTTGATCAAACATCGTGGTCCTATCTTATACAATCAACATTGCATATGATACTTCCATTTCATGTCACCGACATGAATGATCAGGATTAGATCATTTGTCTATAAACAAAATGTGAAGCTATCAACAGTTTTACCAAGATAAGGTTCCCAAACGTTATCCATTTACTGTAGACACTTTTAAGTTACTCATCTCGACTTTAGTCCTCTCGTATGACTCACATACTAAGTCATGATTTTATAAGAGTGACTTAGGGTTTTACTATTTGAATGTTTGATATTTATATATTTCCATATATTCCTAATATCGTCAATTGAATCAATATAGATAATAGAAAGAACTTATGTTTATTTATTTAATTTATTCGAAATAAATTATCTTTATTCAATAATTACAAGTTCTAGGACACCATTCCTAATAGTGGTAACATGTGGAAATACGTGATGTGGTAACATATGGTAACATGTGAAAATACATGATGCGGTAACATGTGGTAATATGTGATGCGGTAACATGTGGTAATATGTGATGCGGTAACATGTGGAAATACGTGATGCGGTAACATGTGGAAATACGTGATGCGGTAACATGTGGAAATACGTGATGCGGTAACATGTGGAAATACGTGATGCGGTAACATGTGGTAATACTTGATGTGGTAACATGTGGAAATACGTGATGTGGTAACATGTGGTAATACGTGATGTGATAACATAAGGAAATACGTGATATGGTAACATGTGGTAATACGTGATGTGGTAACATATGGTAACATGTGAAAATACATGATGCGGTAACATGTGGTAATATGTGATGCGGTAACATGTGGAAATACGTGATGCGGTAACATGTGGTAATATGTGATGCGGTAACATGTGGAAATACGTGATGCGGTAACATGTGGAAATACGTGATGCGGTAACATGTGGTAATACTTGATGTGGTAACATGTGGAAATACGTGATGCGGTAACATGTGGTAATACTTGATGTGGTAACATGTGGAAATACGTGATGTGGTAACATGTGGTAATACGTGATGTGATAACATAAGGAAATACGTGATATGGTAACATGTGGTCATACGTGATGTTGTAACATGTGGTCATACGTGGTAACAAAGCAAGTTAGTGATACGGTTTTTACCTTGTGATAGTTACGATTTAGAAAGACACAATTATTGTTAGTACTTTTATTTTCAATCTTGAATACAATACTTTATGTAGTTTGATGTTTGAATGATTTGATATTATGCTTAAAAGTGTATTTTGGGATTATGAAATGGGTAGTAAAGAACTTGCCAGAAATTTGGACACATTTTTTGATATAGAACTCGGTTCATAGAATTGCTTGCCTCCATTTTATTCTCACTAGCATTTTATGCTAATGTTGCTATACTTACAACTTTTCAGGTACTTCTCGTCGTAAAGGGCGTGCTAGAGGTGGTGGTATTGCTTGACCATGGGACGATGTCTTTGGACAAGGACATGGACTTTTGTTGAGCATTCTAGAAATATTTGTAGTTTATATTTCCATCTTCATATACTTTATATTTTGGGCTCGTGAAAACGTTTTAAAAACTTGAACTTGTCTTTATGATTTTATGTCTATTTCAGTATTTATTTATAAATGGAAATACACATTTCCATGTCTTTATGCTTTCTCTGATTGTGAAAAATGTAAAACGGGTTTTGCATAGTCCAAATTTTAAACATACCCATGCCTTTTTTAAAAAAAAAAACCAAGTCTTCCGCTCTGTCTTTGAAATTAAAGGATTTAACGACCATAAATAATAACAAGTTCTAGGACACTATTCCTGTAACGTCCCGTTACTTTTTGAGGTAAAAAAATTTTTTTAATTAAAGTTTTTAAAATTAGTTTAAATTCAGAAATTTCGATTTAAGTAGTTATTTATGTCCGAAATTGTTTTTAATGATTTTAATACTTTAAATTAGTTTCAGTGAGATTAATAATTATTAACGGGCCAATTAATAATTATTAATCACCTTTAGATTTATTTACGAGCTTCGGGTTTCGTTTTTAAAGCAAAAGTAAAAGAGGGACGTAGGCGTCATTTTCCCAAATTCTTAAATATCTAAAAATCACTATTCATCTCCTCTTAAATATCAACACTTGGTCAAATTTTTATCAAATTTCTTCTCCTTTCCTTCCTTGAGGTCGAGAGCACCAAAACCCTTCTCCCTTTTTTTTGTTTTCTTTATTTCTCGGTGGATCGTATCGATTCTACATCCATAGGAAAGCCCTTGGCCCGTAGATCATTTCCAACCTACCGAACGTAATTTTCGCTCGTTTTCTCGAGGCTTAAAGGTATGTTAAAGTTTCTAAATTTTGATGTGAATAGTGTTTTAATGGAGGTTTTGAGTTGTAATCTTCGAATTCGTTCACCGAAGCTTGAAGGTTTCAATCGGGGAAGTCGTTATAGTCAATTTTGGAAACTTTCCCTAAACCCTAAAACCGAGTTTGAGCCGGAAACCCGTCCCTTGTGATTTTCCCTCACTTGGCTATGTTTAGGATGTTAGGTTCTTCGTGTTTTTGCTTTTTAGTTAGTTTTTCGAAAATTGATTAATATGCAAAACCCTAATTTTCGGTTACCCATTGATTATGCAAACCTCCAAAGTATTCGAAACCAACCCAAAACACCTATAAAATGCATAAAAGCCGGAAAACCAAACCCGAACCCCTTTTTCCCTAGCTTGGCCGAGAGCTCCATAAGGGTAGAATCCGGGATTTTTGTGGTTTTTCGTGTTTAGATGTTGTTTGTTTGCTTTTCGGTTAATTAATGTAATTTAGGAATAATTCGTTTGTAGGATTGTGAATTGATCGTGAATTTACAACCTCGGATTATTCGGAGCTTGTCTTCAAGCTAAGGTGAGTTTAATGTGAAAGTTAGTGGTTTTATGAATTTAGTTTCGTTATGTAATTGTTTATCGATGTAAAGAGGGTGATAACTTCTTAGGATTAAGTTTTGGTTGGAGACTTTAATTTGGAAGTGTGTGTGGAGAAAGTTTGGATTTATGGATAGTTCGATGAACGGGGAACATCGGAGTGGTTTGGAAGTATGGTAATGTGATTTGGAGATGTTAGATGAAAGTGAGAATGAAAGTTACTTTGATGGATTTTGGAAGTTAAAGTAATTAGAAGATGCACTTGAGTGATAACTCGTGTAATCTAGTTAGTTAGGTTTCTTTTTAACTTAGTAGAATTCTTTGGAGTTTAGCTAACTTATTAGAGACCTAGGGCACATTGATTCACACATGGTAGTATGAAATTTTGATCCATATGTAATCATGGTGTGATGATTTGTGGGAACTTCGAGCACTTTGATTCTGCACGTGATAGTATGTGATTTTGATCCATATGTAATCATGGTGAGATGATTTGTGGAATAATACATGGTAGTATGTGATTTTGATCCATATGTAATCATGGTGCGATGATGGTAATATGGTACGACCATACGTGGTATGTTGATTCGGATCCATACGAGCACGTTACGATGATGGCACTACGGCACATGATAGTATGTTGATTTTGATCCATATGTAATCATGGTGCGAGGGTTTATGAAATAGTCCATGGTAGTATGTGATTTTGATCCATGTGTAACCATGGTACTATGATTTGTGATACGGCACATGGTAGTATGTTGATTTTGATCCATATGTAATCATGGTGCGATGATGGTAATATGGTACGACCGTACGTGGTATGTTGATTTCGATCCATACAATAGCACGTTACGATGAAACTTGTTTGGTAATAAGATAGACAATGTTACATTTACATATTCCTTAGAATTGTGTGGTAAGACTTAGTAATGATTGTACTTTACTTTAAGTCTTTGTTTCTATCTTATGGTATCGAATGACGAGTATGGGTAGTATGTTATTTTCGTTTGTTTGTATGGATATTGGAAGTGTGGATATGGGTAGTAATGAGCATTTAGGCCTTTGGACACGATTTTTGGTATGAAATTTAGTTCATAGGATTACTTGCTTTCATTTTACTCTCACTAGCATTGTTTGCTAATGGTGCTACACTACAATATTTTCAGGTAAACCCCCGTCCCAAGAAGCGTGGTAGATGAAGTGGTGTCGCGTGACTTGACGAGATGGTGTAAGGACAATGTTAAAACTCTTTTGGTTAAGCATTCGTAAAAATGCTTGTAAATCATATAGTTTTTACATACTTGTGTCTTTTGAGCCCGCGAAGGGTGTTTGTATAAAGTATTTCGATGTTTTATGATTAAACTCTCTTTTGGAATGCGCATTCCTGATTTATAGCTTTCTCTGGAAATTTGGGTTGTAAACAGGTTTTGGTTATTCGATTTTTAAACGAACCCATGCCGTTTTTCTTTAAAAATTGAGTCTTCGCTGTGCATTTGAATTTAAGGAATTTAACGGAAAGCGAGTGTTACAATTCCTAACAATATTATGGTTAAAGGATTTGTTGAGGCTGAATTGGTGAGATTTGATTTAGACATTTGTTGAGAATAAGTGGAATTGTAAGGAGAGAAAAAAATAAAGTTTACTTTGGTCACCGTGATTACGAGGTTACTTCCTTTTTATCTAGTGTGTGGTCATCGCGATGATATGGAGTTGTGGTCGTGACGATTATGTAGTGATTGATTTTCCTTACCTTTTATTTTCCTCGTTTAATAGATGTTAAAACTCCAAAAGGATTGTTGAGGGAAAAGAGACTTAGTTTGGGTCTTGGAATCAAATAAATTGTTTAAGGAGTATACTGTGATGACCCGACTCCTTTTAAATCATTTAAAAACCATAATGCATCAGAAGTCTTAGTACGTAAAAAAATGGCATGGGTACGTTTAAATTTTGGACTATCGAAAACCTGTTTACATTTTTCACAATCAGAGAAATCATAAAGACAAGGAAATGCACATTTCTTGAAGTAAACTTCAAAAGGAGTTTCAGAATCATAAAAGTTTAATACAAATGGATCTCAAGAGCTTATATGCAAATGTACAACCCAAGAAGAGAACATTAAATAAAATAAGTTCATGGACTATAAAACCATTTCAAGTCCATCTCGCCATCATCGTCATCCAGATCAGGTACCACCAGCTTCTCTCTCACGACCCCGAGCACGAGCCATACCTGAAAAATAGTAATAACATGAGCGAAAACCCAATGAAGATAAACGGAAAGTAAAGAAACATTAGACTCCAAACTCGTATATGGATTTGTGTCCAAATAAAACTTACATACTCTTTACCACTCAACCACTTTAAAAAGGGTTTCACATCAAATATTCAATTGTCACTTACAAGATCTACGAAATAATCAAGAAACTAGCTCTCAAGGATTTAGAAGTACATATTTCATAGCAGACATATCTTTCTTATTTCTTTCTCTTTAATATCTTATACTATACATATGGTTTATATTCCTTTATCTCTAATAACTCACGCTAAGCTCACTCAGTCTTGACATATTCAAACAATATAACTCGTGATTAATGTCAATAATGTTAGCACACACAGTCTCAATATTATTCATTAACTCGCTCAACACATGTAAAGTACACTCAGCCTTTTTATTAATATAACCATTAACATGCTTATAATGACAGTATTGAAAGCACACAGTCTAACAATACTTCATTATCTCGCTTTCCAAAACAAAGTACACAAAGTCTTTTATAAGTATCTTCCCACCTCTAGTGAATAATGGGTAATGAAAACTCAGGCAGTCAAACCATTACCTCATTATCTCACCCACCAAATGCAAGGTACACTCAGCCCCTGCATTCTCTCATATATGTATCACGGTGATTATGGATAATACTAGATAATGTGAGCACGCGCAGTCCCAACATTATCTCATTATCCACCCCCCAAACATGCAAAGTTCACGCAACCTTTAGCATTCCTTATGATACATATATGTAAACACAAAACGAATAATACCAGAAAATGCAAGCAGACTCACTCTATGTATTGTCTCATTATTCCTCCCAAATATGAATATACGAAATAAACATAAACCGGGTCTCAAGTGCGAGTAAACATAAATTTAACCATTCAAAGTAATTGAAAGAACATAACGATCAATAATATATGAATCATTAATTACCATTTCTTCATAAAACAAGAAAGTATGAACTTATAAACAACAATGAAAAGTCAAGCCAAACGGCCTTCAGATAATTTCGAGATACTAACTTTAACCTAAAAGTCTCAATTCCATTATTTTAGTAACCAAACGAATTTCCATATTCAAATTCCTTATTCACCCTATTATCTTGGAATCTTCAATTTCTTATAATCATTAAGAAACGCCGAAACGAACATAAACTTAGAATTTTCAAGAGTTAGTTGTTTCCTTTGAAAGATCCATGAGTTCACCCAACTAAAATTAGAACTGAATTCCCAAGCCTAAACAAGTTAGTTCACTTACTTTAATCCTTTATTTTCAAATCTCAAACTCAACTTCTGATCCTACAAGTCATTCAACTAGTTTGGTTTATAAGTTTACATTAAGTTCTATTTATCCTCACCTTGGCAAAAGTAGTTTAGCTCCAGAGTTCTAAAGGAGAGTTCAAGCGGCGGTCCAAAAACACCTCAAAAGTAATGGGACGTTACAATCTATCCTGCTAAAAAGACTTTTCGTCCCCGAAAAGTAAGCTCCCTAGGTGAAAAGGTGAGGATACTTAGCCCGCATCTCATCCTCACGCTCCCACGCAGCTTCCTTTGACACTTGACCAAAGAACTTTAAACAAGTTGATTGTTTTGGCCCTCAACACCTTTTGTTCGAATGCTAGGATCTCAACCAGTGTCTCCTCATAAGATGTATTAGCATCCAAAACCATAGGCTCATGATCAATCATATGGTAGGGATCCGCCATGTATTTCCGAAGCATCGATACATGGAAGACATTATGAATGGCCGATAACGAAGGTGGTAAGCTACCGCTCCTACTCAATTGAGTATCTCGAAAGGGCCAATAAACCTAGGGCTTAACTTACCCTTCTTCCCAAATCTCATAACACCCTTCATGGGTGCCACTTTTAAGAATACATGGTCCCCCACTATAAATTCAAACGGACTACACTGCTTATCGACAGAACTCTTTTATCGACTTTGGGCAACCTTCATCCTCTCTATAATCAAAGAGATCGACTCGCTAGTTATCTGTAACAACTTGAACCCTAAAAGTCTCATCTCTCCAACCTCATCCCAATGAGAGGGAGAATGACACTTTCTACCATAAAGTGCCTCAAACAGTGCCATCTCGATGGTAAACTGGTAACTGTTATTATAAGCGAACTCTACCAAGTAAAATTGAGAGTTCCAACTGTCACCAAAATCAAGAATACAAGCCCTCAAAATATCTTCCAAAATCTAGTTAACCCTCTCAGTCTTACCACTAGTCTGAGGGTGAAAGGTTGTGCTAAAATCCAGGCCAATACCCATGAATGTATACAAACTCTTCCAAAACTTCGAGACAAATCGAGTTTTCCGATCTGATACAATTCTTACTGGAACACCATGTAATCTAACAATCTCCCATAAGTATAACTGTGCCCAAGTTTGAACTGGGTAGGTGATCCTCCCGAGTATAAAGTGTGTGATCTTCGTCGAACAATGTACAATCACCCAAATAGTATCGTAACCCTTTGATGTCCTCAGCAAAACACTGATAAAATCCATAGAAATCTCCTCCCATTTCCATTCTGGCACACTCAGAGGATTAAGATAACCTAGCGGACTCTTCCTTAAGGCCTTGACTTGCTGACAAATCAAGCACCTACTAACATATTCTACAATCTCATGTTTCATTCCAGGCAACCAATAGTGTTGTCTCAGGTCCTTGTACATCTTCGTACTACCTGGATGAATAGAAAAGATAGAACTTTAAGCTTCCTCCAATAGTTCCCTTCTAAAAGTCGATCCCAAAGGCATACAAAGCCTCTTACGATAAATCAAAGCACTATATGTAGAGAAGGTAAAGTGGCTAGGCATGTCTGACTCTGGCTCTCTAAAACCGGCCTGTAAGTGAGCCTCACCTCTCTGTGCATCAATCATCATCTGCCTCAAAGTAGGCCCCACTGTTAAGCTAGTTAAACTCATGGTAACCTCGGCAATGAGGACAACTATCTCAACTCTCTCCATATCCCATCTTAATCTCAATCGTATAACGGACAAGGCTGACGAGTGTGATGACTTTCTACTAAATGCATCAGCCACTATGTTGGCCTTCCCAGGATGGTACTGAATATCACAGTCATAATCCTTAACGAGCTCTAACCACCGTCTCTGTCTCATGTTCAATTCCTTCTGAGTGAATAAATACTTGAGGCTCTTGTGGTCTGCAAATATCATGATCTTCTCACCATACAAGTAATGTCTCCAAATCCTTCAATGCATGCACAACAGCTGCCAACTCCATATCACGAGTTGGATACTTCTTCTCATGTTCTTTTAACTGACGGGAAGCATGGGCTATAACTTTCCCGTGTGCATCAACACACATCCCATTGGAAGCATCCGTATACATGGTCACACCAGTTCTATCGGGTCATAGTAGAACAAGTGTTATCACAAGCCTCCTCTTGAGCTCCTCAAAGCTCCTCTTACACTTCTTAGACCAAACAAAATCAACTCATTTCCTAGTCAAATGTGTCAAGGCTGAAGCAATTTTGGAGAAATCCTGCACAAACCATCTATAAAAGCCTGTAAGCCCCAAAAAACTGTGAATCTCAGCCACACTAGTCGGTCTGGGCCAGCTACTAACTGCCTCAATCTTAGAGGGATCAACAGATACCCCTTTACTCTATACCACATGGCCTAAAAATGCCACTTCTTTCAGCCAAAACTCACACTTTGAGAACTTGGCATACAACTTCTGATTTATGCATAGCATGCAACTCCTCGGTTTTGGAATGAACAAAGATATCATCAATGAACACAATCACAAAAGAATCAATTAACCTTCTGAAAATGGTATGCATAAGGTCCATAAAAGTTACAGGCACATTGGTCAAGCCAAAAGACATAACCACAAACTCATAATGTCCATAATGCGTCATGAAAGCAGTCTTGGGAATATCCTCATCCCGAATATTTAACAAGTGATAGCCAGATCTCAAATCTATCTTTGAAAAGATGGTGTCTCCCCTCAACTGATCAAACAAGTCCTCAATCCTAGCCAAAGGATACTTGTTTTTCACTGTAACATGGTTTAACTCTCTATAGTCGATGCACAACCTCATAGAGCCAACTTTCTTTTTTACAAACAACATCGGAGCTCGCCGCATCGATAATCCCAACCTGATCTACTACCAAATTTTCTACCCTAGGTGGAGGTGCAACAGGCTCAGCGGGCCTACCAACATCTCGCCATAAATCAAAATAATCCTCCTCGGCAATATAAACTCTCCGCCCCTGCCTAGGAGGCGGTACAACTGGAACCTCATCATCCTGCTCTCCATCACTAGGTACCAAACCTCTAACATCCTCCTGATCCTTAAGTAGTGGTGGTGGGGGAGTGGGGTTTCGAGCTCTGCCACTGTCTCGCACAGGAGCAACCGCCCCGCTATAACTCGTCTAGCGCCCCATCTAGGAGGCATGTTGCATCACAACCAATAGAACTTGATAAGCTACTAGTAAAAGAGAACACACTACTCCAATACCAAAGCGTAAATAAACAGCCGAGTTTTAAAGATATAGGTCTAGGGATACCTGGTGCCGCTGATCTCAGATGATGGCTGGAGCATGGACTTAAAACAAAACATGAAAAAGACACATGAGTTGCTTGTAGTCTACAGAACCCTTAGGCTCTAATACCAACTGTGACGACCCGACTCCATTTAAATAATTTAAAAACCATATTGCAGTGGGAGTCTTAGTATTTAAAAAACCGGCATTGGTACAATTAAAATTTGGACTATCCAAAACCTTTTTACATTTTTCACAATCAGAGAAATCGTAAAGACAAGGAAATGCGCATTTACTGTAGTAAAGTTCAAAAGGAATTTCAGAATCATAAAAGTTTAAAACTTATGACTCTCAAGACCTTATATACAAATATAACCCAAAAAGAGAACATTAAATAAAATGAGTCCATGGACTATAGAACCATCTCTAGTCCATCTCGCCATCATCGTCATCTAGATCAGGTAGCACCAGCTCCTTTCCCACGACCCCGAGCACGAGCCATACCTGAAAAATTATAATATCATGAGCGAAAATCCAATGAAGATAAACGGAAAGTAAGGTAACATTAGACTCCAAACTCATATCCGGATTTGTTTCCAAATAAAACATACATACTCTATACCACTCAACCACTTCAAAAAGGGTTTCACATCAAGCATTCAACTATCACTTACAAGATCTCCCAAATAATCAAGAAACTAGATCTCAAGCATTTAGAAGAACGTATTTCATAACACACATATCTTTCTCATTTCATTCTCTTTAATATCTCATGTTATACATAAGGTTTACATTCCTTTATTTCTAATAACTCATGCTAAGCTCACTCGGTCTTAACATATTCAAACAAAATAACTCCCGATTAATGTCAATAATGTTAGTACATACAGTCTCAGCATTATTCATTAACTCGCTCTACACATGTAAAGGACACTCGGCCTTTACAATAAATATAACCATTAACATGCTTATAATGACAGTATTGAAAGCACACGCAGTCTAACAATACTTAATTATCTTTATTTCCAAAACAAAGTACACATAGTCTTTTATAAGTATCTTCCCACCTCTAGTGAGTAATGACGGTAATGAAAGCTCACTCAATCTAACCATTACCTTATTATCTCACCCACCAAATGCAAAGTTCATGCAGCCTTTAACATTCCTCATGATACATATATGTAAACACAAAACGAATAATACCAGACAATACAAGCACACTCAGTCTATGCATTGTCTCATTATTCCTCCAGACAGTCGCGCTAATCATAGAAGCGAGGGCTTAAGTCTATTATCGGAGCAAAGCAATGACTAAGGAGCCAATCTTCAGAGCGAGAGCTAAAATTTATTATCGAAGTAATGACCCAAATAAGATATTGTAATAAAGTAATAACATTGATTTGCACACCTCTCAATAATGATGTGAAGGCTAGATTTTGAATTTGTTTTGTTTATAGGACAAATTGTGTTATTTTGTACTATTTTGGGCTATATACACACTTATCCTAATAATATAAGCGGAATTTTTTATGTATTAGAAAAGTAAAAATCATAAATGTCAAAATATTTAGAAGGTATTATTAGTCTATCAATAAATTAAAAAGCAAAAAGTGGCTATATAGTAAAAAAAAGATTAGGGGAGACGACAATTAGTTAATACCGAAGATCCAAAAGTGGCCGTTTTAGGGTGTGTTTGGGAATGCTTGATGAACAAGTGCTTTTAGTAAAATCAATTTCATTACAAGCACTTGGATGAAAAGTGCTTAACCATAAATCATTTTATTGTTTGGTTCTATGTTTTAAAAAGTGCTTTTATTTAATTAAAAGCACTTTTGATTATCTTCTTGTTTGGTTGTATATTTTTTTAAATGCTTTTTTATAATTACTAAAAAGGGTATATTTATAAAAAGTAACATGATATTTATTATATTAATAATATTTTTAGTGATTAGTTAATTTAATTAATAATTATTTTTATTAAAATCATTTGAAATTGTTTTTCGCAAAAATAAGAATTTGATTATTTATTTTCCTATTAAGAAACAAAGAAATATTGAATAATTTAATAGTCATGTCTAAAGTTTGATCATAAAAATGTCTATACCTTCATAAAAAGTTTAATTATGTATCATGTATCTTAAAACATATTATATATTAAAAAAACTAATGAGATACCGCAAGTCAATCTCGTTCCTCTTTCATCTCTCTTCCATAGAATGAAGAATATTCACAATTTTCAAAAACACTTGACTCATTTCTTTCATCACATGAAGGGAGTAGATCCTCATCATCATCATAAAGTTTGAACTCAATATCAGTAGTGCATCGAGTTCTTATTAAATTGTGAAGCGCCATTGATGCAACAACAATCTTTACTTGCTTCTCAAAAGGAAAACAATGTATATGCAGAATCATTCTCCATCGATTCTTCCAAATACCGAATTGTTCTCTCAATTGTGCACCTTAAAGATGAATGTCGATAATTAAACATTTTTTTCACCCGTTGGTTGACTTCCTGAAAATCAGAAAGATGGTATCTTTCAACATTATAAGGGCATAAATATCCTCTCATTTGTGGATACCCTGCATCAACAAGATAATATTTACCTGCAACAATGTAGGAAAAAATTAATAAAGTTTGTAAATTATAAATATTTATAAATATCAATCTTTTATAATCAAACCTTTAGGTGGATGAGGAAACCCCAAATGAGGCATTTGTAATGCTTCCATGAAGATGTGTGTATCATGAGCAACACCTTCCCAACTGGCCCAAGTGAAACACATTTTAAAATCACATGCAGCCATAACATTTTGGGTCGTGATACCTTTTCTAACAATATATGATATATTTTTATCCTTAGGAGCAACAACAGGTATATGAGTGCCATCAATTTCCCCTATACAATTCTTAAAGTAAGGCCAGTATTAAACATCAAACTTAATTTTACTTGGAGTATCTTCAAATTGTGCATCATTTGGCTTGATTATGTCCACGGCTAATTGACAAACCACATCTAAAACATTATTAAACCACCTTGAAACAATTTCACTAAAATGCTGAAATCTTTCTTGAACCATTCTATTAGTTAACCCATGCCCCAATGTGATGAGAAACATTGCTAAAGCCTCTTCTAATGGCATATCTGAGCTACTTTTTAGGCCATAATGTTTTTCCTTCCTTAATTGTTCATGACACCTAATCTCATGCCCATTCAAAACCTCTATAACAAATTTAAAACCTTTTTGGATTGAAGTCCTACATGGTTCTTTAATAGCATACATTTCAAAATAACTCACAACTACTGCGCATCCAACTTGTACCAAATGATCAAGTTCAGCATCACTGTCATTTGAAGAGCTACTAGTATCATCTTTATCAATCATATAAGGACTTTTACCATCTTTTTTGCTATTAGATTCTTTTATTTCCTCATCACCACTTCCATAATTGGTTGAGCTCATTCCTGCAGAACAAGTCAAACCTTCTCAATCAATACCGAAAATGCAGCATCAATTAGAATATCCATCAAATGAATGACATAAGAATGCCATGAGCCATATCATTCATAACATTTAGAGACAAGTTGTCAGAATTTAGAAACAAGAAATGGGATTTCTACCAAAGCTGAAAATTTCAAGTTCAAGTAGATTCTCAAAGAATCATAATCATGTTTAATTGGACAAGAATCAAGAAAACAAAAGGGCTAGTTTGTCCAAACAAAAACTTAACCTAGGAAGACATCTAATCAATCCTTCCTCAAACCTAAGATTCAAACACTAAAACCCCAAATCACAAATTACAAACTTTGAAAAATTTATCATAATAAAGTTTACATCTTGAAAAAATAGAAAAAAAATAAAAAATAAACATAAACTAATTTGAAGATTCAAAACCCAGTATTGAAGTTAAGGTAGAGCTAAAAAAACATACCTAAAGATCGAAACTTTGCCCTTCTTACAAGGATTTTCCAGAGAATAGATGAATTGATTATCAGAAAGCAGTAAAACTGAAGATGATATCAATGAAATCTAACAGTTTTTAGTTGAAATAACGAAGGTTGAAGAAGAGTAAAACCATCCACACTAGAAAAAGATATACATTTTAAGGACACAAATTCATAATTATATTGTTTAAATTGAGAATTCTATAGAAAAAAGAAGAAGATGTTTTTGAAAACAAGAACCAATTTTCACCTTAAGAATTTCTAGAGAGTGGCTGTAAAAATAAAAATAAAAAACTTACCAGAAATTTTGTGAAGGTTCTTTGATATATTCCTGGGACATGCATTGCAACATTGAATATCCACTTTGAAGATATAAATCCGAAGTAATTAAAAAAGATGAAACAATAATATTTTCAGAATAAAGAAAAAAAAATAGAGATAGAAAAAGAAAGAAACAAAAGATCATGTTTAAATTATAGAGAGAAACCATAACTGGTTTTTCCATTGCTTAAAAAACTTCAATATTGATGTTGTAGAAATTGATACAAAATTCTCAATTTAAACAATATAATTCTGTTTTGAATGTGTTTCATTCATCTTTAGAACTTATTCTTTGAAAGAATCTAATTCCCGTTTCCACACAAAATAATTCTAAAATTAAAGTTAATAGTAAACATATTGTGACAATTCAATCAGTTAATCATAATATATCAAACATATTTTGATGCTACTTTAACTCAACTCTTAAGTTTAAACCCTACTTCCATTACATTTCCCTTTATGAAACCCCCTCGTAGAAATCACCATTGCTATAAAACTCAACACCTTCTCTAATAATTTCCCTATTTTTTTGAGTTTTTGAATTCAAATTACCAATGAACCATTTAACAAGCTTTAAATTATTAGTCCTAAAAAAACCAAACCTTCTAGCATTTTCATCCCATAAATGTTTCAAAATCAAAATTACAAGATGACTTTGGTAAGCAAAATGAGAGAAAACAGAAGTAGTGGAGATGGAGCTCAAAATCGATCTCTCCCTAAATGCTAACAGGCTTTCAAAATCAATCTATCCCTAAACCTTATCAAACTTCCAAAATTAATCTCTCCTCTTTACAGAAATACACTCGTAAATTTTAGAACAAACTGAAAAATCGCTACCAAGTTCTTAGTTCTTCGATAGAAAAAATAGGGAATAACGAATTACAGAAAACAAAAAAAATATATCTAGATCTTCGATGAAGAAGATGTTTTTAAGAATATCGTGATAGTGGAGATGGAGCTTGAAGCTCCAACAGTGGAGATGGAAATTCATCAATGGTGGTTTCTAGCGCAGTCGAAAAAGAGAGAGGAGAAAAGTGATTAGAATGAAATTAGTGCTGAAAATGGTTAGGGTATATTTGGTATTTTGAAATTATTACTTAAATGTGAGGTGCTTCCAGGACAAGCAGTTGGAGAAAAGCACTCAAAACTTACTTCTCTAAAAATCACTTTTAAGTACTTTTAATTTTTTTAAAAACACTTTTAAATTGTAGCCAAACATAAAAATTGAATTGAGAAGTTCTTTTAGCCATAGTAAAAGCACTCCCAAACACACCCTTAATCATTAAAAAAAAAGGTTATTTTTTCAAGGGTGAAAAATCAAAATAGCCACTTGGAAGTGGATCTTTTCCCCTATAGCATGTCTTTAAAAAAGTGTGATATTTAGCCACTTTTTACTATTCAAATTTTCAATATACCTATTTTACCCATTTCGTATGGCAGGTATAGTCTGACACATCTGACACATATAGTCTGACACATTTGACATTTTTCTTTCCCTATGCATTCTTTCTTCCACAAATTTGGGGTGTATTCAGTATATTGTCTATAGTTCTTTAGTGTATTTAGTATAGGTTGTACATTTTTATTATTTTTGTATTTTGATTTTATACTACATATTTCGATTTTTAATTCAATTTTGTAGATTCATTTTAGTATTTTATTTATAGTTTCCTCTCTCATGTAAATTGTTTTGTACATCTGGTATATTGGGTATATCGCCTTTCACGTCTTAAATAGTGCGGTGAAAGTGCGTGCTATACGTAATATACATGCCATTTAATCTGCAAATGAAAAACAAAAAGAGTGTTAATTCAATAATACTAAAGGTACAAAAAAAAACTTAATATACAAACAAAAACAAAAAGAAATATATATTATATTACGTATATTACAGAATGAACATAATAGAAAGGGGGTGTACATCAAGAAAAACACATAGTTATTGTCACGACCCGATTTTCCGTTAAATTCTTTAAATTCAAATGCACAGCGGAAGACTTAATTTTTAAAGAAAAATGGCATGGGTTCGTTTAAAAGTCGAATAACCAAAGCCTGTTTTAGAACCCAAAGTCCAGAGAAAGCTATAAATCGGGAATTCGCATTCCAAAGTAAAGTGTAATCATAAAACATCAAAGTACTTTTATACATACACCCTTCACGGGCTCAAATGACACAAAGTATGTAAAAAGTATATGATTACAAGCATTTCTACTAATGCTTATCAAAAGTGTTTAAACATTGTCCTTACACCATCTCGGCCGGCCACGCGACACCACTTCCTCTACCTCGCTTCTTAGGACGGGGTTTACCTGAAAATATTGTGGTGTAGCACCATTAGCAAACAATGCTAGTGAGAATAAGATGGATGCAAGCACTTCTATGGACCAAAATTCCATATCGGAGAATGTGTCCAAAATAATTCTATGTACTCTTGCACTACCCATTCAATATTCCAAGTACTTTACATAAAAGATCAAACCATTCTACTAACTCGTAAATCCGGAAAGTAAACATTCAAGCTCGTAAAATAAAGTAGGTACTAGTGCTTAACAAAGTAAATGACAAAGTAAATGAGAAAGTAAATAACAAAGTAAATAACAAAGTAAATGACAAAGTAAATAACAAAGTAAATGACAAAGTAAATAACAAAGTAAATGACAAAGTAAATAACAAGTAAATAACAAAGTAAATGACAAAGTAAATGACAAAGTAAATGACAAAGTAAATAACATCCGTGACCACTTGTCACCAATCATTCCGTGACATCTATGCATAACGATACTATGCAAGTCACCAATCATTCTGTGACATCTATGCATAACGATACTATGCAAGTCACCGTGACATCTATGCATAACGATACTATGCAAGTCACCAATCATTCCGTGACATCTATGCATAACGATACTATGCAAGTCACCGTGACATCTATGCATAACGATACTATGCAAGTCACCAATCATTCCGTGACATCTATGCATAACGATACTATGCAAGTCACCGTGACATCTATGCATAACGATACTATGCAAGTCACCAATCATTCCGTGACATCTATGCATAACGATACTATGCAAGTCACCGTGACATCTATGCATAACGATACTATGCAAGTCACCAATCATTCCGTGACATCTATGCATAACGATACTATGCAAGTCACCAATCATTCCGTGACATCTATGCATAACGATACTATGCAAGTCACCGTGACATCTATGCATAACGATACTATGCAAGTCACCAATCATTCCGTGACATCTATGCATAACGATACTATGCAAGTCACCGTGACATCTATGCATAACGATACTATGCAAGTCACCGTGACATCTATGCATAACGATACTATGCAAGTCACCAATCATTCGGTGACATCTATGCATAACGATACTATGCAAGTCACCGTGACATCTATGCATAACGATACTATGCAAGTCACCAATCATTCCGTGACATCTAAAAGTGAATCGCATCACTAAAATAACGTACTAACTTGATTCTACACAAGAATCTCTCCAAAGTCTTTTTAACTACTCTAAAACTATTCAAGATAAAAGGAGTACATAATACTCTTCTCCAAGTTCCGGATTCTCATTCTCCTCGAGAATCTAACTTAAACCACCAATAACATCTTACTTTAAGTAACAACCAATCTTATTTCATTCTCTTTAATACCTTATTCTAAACATAAGGTTTACATCAAAATTTACAATCTCCAATTTCAAGATCTTCCAAATAAATGAGAATCTAGTTCTCTCACATAACATAATAACTATACAAGGTTCAATACACCCTTGTATTCTCTCATTATACAATTCAATCTCATCCTTCTTTCCTAAGGCTCTCAGGTTATACATCACTTGCATTTCTTTTCTCTATAGAAATGTATGTTAGACATAATGTCTCAATTCTTTTCTCTATAGCAACTTAGGCTATCAAAAGTTTATATAACCTTTACCAAAGCTTCGAACTCAAGAAACTAACTCCCAAATAACATACATTCTTGGAAAGTTCTCAAGTCTAAATACCCTCTTAACATCGATCTAACATAAACGTCAAGCAATTTGAAAACATAAAAGTAATCACAACCATTTTAAACTCACCTTAGCCAAATTAGTTTTGGTCCAAAACTCCGATTTCCCACAATTCAACAACCGAGCAATCGCACCTACAATTCATCAATTGCACAGCAATATTACAACTCATATCTAATATGAGAACAAGTTTGCATTTCGGATGAATAGTGATTTCGGATGAATAGTGTTTTTCACGTGAATAGTGTTTTTCGAAAATCCGGGTTCAAAATCGTCAAATTCCATGATAACCATTCATGATTTCAACATCAAAACGCATTTACAATAAAAAATGAACAAAACCATATAAAAAGTCTTGAAAACTTACTTTTTAGGGTTTCGTTTAGAGAACGGGAAACGGCACAAGGGTAGGTGGGATAGAAAGCCCTCATCCCGAGCAATCCAACGCAACTAAAAACAAGCCGATCCATCGAGAAACGAAAGAAAAACGAAGAAAAGAAAAAATCACATCCATGGTGGAAATGGCTCAAGGCCAAAGGAAAAGAAGAAGGGAAGAAGATAGTTTTTTTTTGCTTAATGAGGAAGTCTAAGAAGATATTTCAAAGAAAATATCTAGATATTTAGGGTTTTGCGAAATTACGATTTTGCCCTTTTCGACATTTTGCTTATAAAACGAAAACCGACGGTCTTAAATAAATCTAAAGGTGTCTAATAATTATTAATTGGCCCGTTAATAATTATTAGAGTCACCGAAACGAATTAAAACGATAAAAAAGGATTTTCGGACGGAAATAACTAATAAAACTGAAAATTACTAATTTTAACTAATTTTAAAAGCTTTAAATAAATAAAAAAAATAATAAATTAATAAAATAAAATTAAAAAAAATTTTACCTCTAAAAGTAACGGGACGTTACAGTTATGTATAGCACATATATTACAAAATATATATTTAAACAGATCACATAAAAAGTATATTACGTATATTACAAACTGTAAATAAAGCAAAACAGAAAACAGGACGAGAGACAAAAAATAGTTATGTGTATTACAAAATGAACGTATATTGCATATATTACATGTATCGCAGAAAACAATATAATACTTAAGGGTAAAATGCAAATAAGACCCCTGTGGTTTTATCGAAATGCATGAACACCCCTTGTGGTTCCAATTTTTTTCAATCAGACCCCTTCCCTTCAATGTCAATAATTTTCTTTTAGCCATAACTTCTATGTTTGAACTCTGATTTTTTACGATTCAAGATGTTTTGGAATTCTCATTTCAGGCTCTATGTAATAGTCATTTCGAAACTTTTAAATGATTAATAAATAAAAGAGTTTATTAGCATCAAAATAATATGTATGATTGTGACTGTTAACTCTTTTAGTTATTGACGATTTAGAAGTTTTGAAATGACTACATCGTAGAGCTTGAAATGAGGATTCTAAAATATCTTGAATCGTCCAAATCGGAGTTCAAACGAAGAAGATATGGCTAAAAGAAAATCATTGACATTGAAGAGAAGGGGTCTGATTGAAAAAAATTAGAACCACAGGGGTGTGATTTGCCATTTTCAAACCACAAGGGGTGTTCATGCATTTCGAAAAAACCACAGGGGTCTCATTTTCATTTTACCCAAGTACTTAATGTACAAAAAAAAACTTAAATATGCAAACAAAACAAAAAAGTGTATATTACGTATATTACAGAATGTATATTAAGCAAAACAGAAGCAAGATGTATATTACGTATATTGCAGACTGTATATTAAACAGACCACAGAAAAGTGTATGTTCTGTATATTAAAGACCACGAAAAAGTGTATATTACGTATGGGGAAAAAAATATGTTTCACCAAATCCATGCTATTTTTGGTTTAGATCTTCGAGATTCGGGACAAAAACGGTGAAAAATATTTGTGAAAAAAACGAGAATAAGAAGAAATTAAGGAGAGAGATAGTAAATTAAAAAAGTGTAGGAAATTTGTGAGATGAACATTTGTAGAAATGGTGGATTTTTGAAAGAGCGAGAGAGAGAATCAATGGAGGTTGGAAAGAAAATTGTAAAGACTCAAATTTTCTCAAATTTTTAAATCAGAAACAAATAGCGGAAGACTAGTTTTTATAAAAATTTGGTGTGGATCCTTTTAAAATATGAACTCCCTAAACCTGTTTACATGGGCCCAATTCAGAGAAATTAAAACAAAGAAGTACGTACTTCATTTTATTACAAAATCAAAGAAAATAGACTCGATAATATATACAACAATCTTAGGCTCTCATGATCCACAAAATACGAGTTCAAGACATCAACATATGAAGTTTTATCTAGCATTCGTAGAATGCTCCAAAATATGCCTTTTTAGTTCAAGTCCCAAAAGTCATCCACTCGTGATCAAGCAACACCACCTCCACGACCTCGTCCTCTCCCACGAGTATTACCTGAAAAAGTTTAAGTGTAGCAACATTAGCATAAAAATGCTAGTGAGAATAAGATGGATGCAAGCACTTTTATGGACCGAATTCCATATCGAAATATGTGTCTAAATTCCTATCGTGCTCTTTACTACCCATTCTATACTCCCAAGTACTATGCATAAGAAAACAATCTCATTCTACTATATTGTAATTTCGAAAAATAAACATTCAAGCTCGTAAATAAAGTACTAAAACAACTAATTAATACTAAAGGGTAAAAAAGTAAATGATAATGTAAATTTCCATCATACACGTCATACCACACGTTATTTCATTTAACAATCACCACATCACATCTCAAATCACATTGTGACCACATTGTAACATTTCACATTTCAATCCGTGACCACATTGTCACATTTCACATTTCAATCCGTGACCACATTGTCACCATTCAACCATTCATATTTCACACTGTGACGACTTGACTTAAATAAAAGTCCAGGACGCGAGCACGTAACGGAAATGAACAGATTAAACCTTAAAACTTATGAATTAACAAAACATTCGAAATTTCGGCATGATGTATACGTAAATTCAAAAACCCAAATTCATACATCAACCTGTTTAATAACAACATCAGCCGGTTTAGAATATCACACAAGATCAAAATTCAAAACAAAAGTTTGGTGCACCAGTTCAAAACGTTATACAAAACATAATATGTACATAAGGTTTTAATTTTTTTTTTACTCCAAAACATAAACATTACTTTTAGACAACGTTCCCAAAACCCATGGCTCGCGTGACTGTAGGCCAATCCAAAAGTCTTCATCTCGAGCTATCAACGAGCACCACTTGCCGCCCACGCCCTCGTCCCCTAGCATTACATGAAAGGTGATATAGAGCACCTTTGAGCATGACACTCAGTGAAAACAAAAGAATATGAACAGTGATGCGGAAATGATCATAGTTAAATGTATAAAGAGTAATGACATGCTTAAAAATGTAAAACAAATAGAATAAATGCAATGCGAATGGATGGTGTCAATTAAATACAAGTTCTCTAACAAACACTTTTGTCAAACCGTTACCATATCGCACTTATCACAATTACCATCCTCTTTAATTTCTCAAGCCATGCCATCTCAAATCCGGCGTCTTACTACACCCCAAGTTACATGATCAATCATCATCCGAGCCATAGCTCATCTCAATTTCGAGCTATCTCAACGTCACTAGTATCCGGGCCATGCACTATATAGCACACCGGAGCTCATCACCTTTCCACGGTAACCACGTGTAACGTCCAACACCCATACACCGCTACACGGGTTAATCACATCTCCGCCACGGTAACCACGTATAACGTCCAACACCCATACACCGTTACACGGATTACAACCCCATGGCCACATGTCGAAAGTATGAAATGCATGAATGATGTGTTATGAAATGTAACGACTTGTCATGCTTTCTTACAATTCTTAACTAAGTATTACTTCCCGCTCAACGAGCATATGTAAAGCTATGCCTCTAAGCAATACATAACAATGTCATGCTATATAACTTGTTCAAATATGCACAATAAGCATATAATTAATTTCCAGCAAAAGCATTACTACATCCATGATATCTCAATCGCTTTATTACCGAGCATAATCAAAATCATGCTAAAATCATATAAGAATATTCCCAAATCAGCTTATAACCCAATCATGGACTAAAATATAATGAACAAGTAGGCAAGCATTTCTAGCTCATGTGGTAAGTAGAGGCAAAGTTCAAGTAGTCATGTTTAACTAGCCAATTCATAGGTAAATCATGCTCATGTGGACATATATGCATTCTCTATCTCATTTGGTATATTCATACAAGTGACATAATCATATATCTCAAGGTAGATATATTTAAACAAGAAGACATATCAATTTAACTCAATTTTGCAAACAAGAGTAGTCAATATATGCATTTCCGCTCTTTCGACTTTTACGACGAGTCAAGCATGAACCTCGCCCCTCATTACTTTCACAAGGCCACTCCTTCATCAAGCATGAGTCCAAGTGACTCCAAATCATCCATGACAACAAATCAATCCAAACCCACACCAAGCATTGCAACAAATCGGCAACACCCTTATGATTCTTTGTGTTCTCACCTTTACCAATTTAGGAACCAACTTGTTTAGGATTGTCTTCCTCCTACAATAAACCATTGTAAACACATTTGAGTTCAAAATAATGATATTGTCTCAGCCCATAATCATCAAAATTCAATTAAGTAGAGATATTAACTTTCTAAGGATTTAATAAATTACCCAAGCATGCTAAATCAAATAAATTCCTTATTTAATAAAAATTACAAACCCGGGCCCTTACACACACCGTGACCACATTGTCACCATTCACATACCACACTGTGACCACATTGTCACCAATCACATATCACACCGTGACCACATTGTCACCATTCACATACCACACCGTGACCACATTGTCACCAATCACATATCACACCGTGACCACATTGTCACCATTCACATACCACACCGTGACCACATTGTCACCAATCACATATCACACCGTGACCACATTGTCACCATTCACATACCACACCATGACCACATTGTCACCCATCACATTACCACACTGTGACCACATTATCACCCATCACATTACCGCACCGTGACCACATTGTCATCAATCACATTACCACACCGTGACCATAACGCCACAAGTCCTACTCCCCTTTCGTAGTACTAAATAGCGAATTCCATCGCTAATATTATTACACTAACTCAATTCCACATGATGATTTTCTCTCCCAAATTTCCTTTAACTATCTTATAACCACTCAAATAAACGGAGTAATCTAATACTCTTATCCAATTTCTAGAAACATAATTCTCCTTGAGAAAACAACCTAATCCACAACAAACATCTCACTTTAAACAACACCAAAACTTAACTAATTCTCCTTATGCACTTTCCTTAACTCCCAATTACATCTATTCTTGGATAATCTCTCAAAATCAAATAACCTCAATCAAACATGATCGTCATGCAATCCGAACACATAAAAGTAATCACAACCATTTTAAACTCACCTTATAAAAGAAGTCAACTCCAAATCGCCGGTTGACTGATTTCACGATCGATGCACAAAACCTATAATTCAAATACACCTAAAGTATATTAATTTAACGAAATGAACAACGATTGCACGTTATTAAAATAAAGGACAAAACAGCCCGGGAATCCTCCCAAGAAGCCCACAGCCCAAGGGGAAGAAAGAAATGGAGATGGTTTTCCGGATTTTAAGCACTTTAGAAGTGTTTCGGGTTGATTTCGGGTACTTTAGAGATTGGTACCATCAATGGTTAATCGTGAATTAAGGTTTTGGAAAAAAGTTCAATCCTGAAAGATTAAGTAAAACATAAAAACATATCATTTAAAATACCCTAATAATCATCAAATATGGGAAAAACAAACGGAAAGGGTTTTTGGCTCAAACCCGGATTCTAGGGTTAGGGTAAGTTTCTAAATATACATAAAACAACTCCCTCGATTGAAAACTTCGAGTTTCTCAGCACGAAATAGAAGATTTAAACCAAAAACTCCATTATGTCATACCTTATGAAAAGCTCGATTGTTAGGTTGGAAATGATGCTCGTGCCTGTGGCTATGTAACGTCCCGTGTTCTCATAAGTTTTAATCTAAATAAATATTATTTTCTTTTAATAATATTTATTGAAATTAAGAAAAGTGATGGTAATTAATATTTTAATTTCTTTTCAGGAATTTAATATTTTTACCTTTTCATTTATTGGAGATAAAGGAATAAAAAAAAAGGGAAGGGAACGTAAAAAAGAGGAGGAAGGGAAAAAAAAAAGGAGGTTTTCTTCTCTTCAGAACGTGAAAGGAAGTGCAGAGAAAAAAGGTAGGGTTTTCTTCTTCTTTCCTTCTTCTTGATTTTTCATCGATTGGAATGTTCCGAAAGGGTTTTCCTAATCGATTTCGATTTATTTTTCTCTTAGGATTGAAGTGTGGTGGTGGATCTTTGGGAGAGAAAGTTGAAGGTTCCGGTTCAATAACAAATTGAAGGTAATTAGTTTTCTTCTCTTAAATCTGAATTTCTTTTTCATTACCGGAATTAAAAAAAACATCCAAGACAAATTCACTCCACTTTTCTTAAAAAAATCCATTCAAATTCTTCAATCCTTCAAACCCTAGAAACCCTAACTTTTCTATCTCTTGAAAAAACTTTTACCCTTTCATTCTTGTGTAAACCAAAAAGGTTATCGGAACCCCAAAATTCTTCCCCCGTCATAACCATCCTACGTTTGTCCTACATCCGTCCTACACCTGTAGCCCTCTGTCATAACCGTCCTATGTCTATCCTATATCCGTCCTACATCTGTAGCCCTCTGTCATAACCATCCTATGTTATCCTACATCCGTCCTACATCTGTAGCCCTCTATCATAACTGTTCTAACACAAAACCAAACTCGTAGCCCTCTGTCATAATCGTCCTAACTTGAAGTCGAACCCGTCACTCTTCGTCCTAATACTGTCCTAATTGTCCTACCATTGTCCTACCCCGCAATCCCTTCGTGTCGGTTGCCCCGTGTGTTCGTTTTTGTTTCCTCTTATTTGTGTGGTATTTTTAGTATAGATATTAAGTAGTTATAGGCTTGTTTCAGGTTCTCGAAGTTCTTGGAACAAAGGCTAAAGTTTAGAACTTTGGAAGTTAGAGGTGAGTAGAAATTTGTTAAACTTTAAATTATGGCTGTTTGTATTTTTCTATTCTTTAATAGTTAAACCTCTGAATTGTTAAGCATGATATTGGGTGATTTTAAGTATGATTAAGAGGTTTAGGGGCTGTTTTAAAGAAAAATATATTTTGGAGTTGAAGTATGTGAAAAAATTAGAATTGAAGCATGCTTTTAAGTGACTATTGATATTGGTTTATGCATAAATTGTTTCCTTGTGATCTTTGACCTTGAAATTGAATAATTATGCATGTTTTGGATGTTTAAGGATGTTATTATATGGCTGGTTATGAATTACGTTATTTGGAGATTAGTGCCCACTAAGCCAATAATTAAGTCTCGGTGGTTAGTTAGTTTTTATTACATTGCTCTGGACTTTTGGAATGTTTTTCTCCATGTTTTAGGACTTTTTTGGGAGTCATTTTATAGGCTCTACTCCGCCGAATTTTAGTTAGAATTTTATTAGTTTTAGATTGCTTGAAAAAGGAGCGAAACTACACTCTAGTTTCGTTTCTAGACTTGTGAACCGTTGAGAGTTATTGGAAGTGACCCAAAATTGATATGTTGGGTGAATTGGGTCATTTTAGAGTGATTTAAAGGTAAATTTTCCAGAATTTATTCTTAGGAAATTTTGGCCTAAAGGGGGAAGTTTTTTTAGAAAGGTAAGCTTTGGCTTTCTATGAGAATATTGCTTGTGATGAGTGGAATCATATTACTAAATACCTCGGTAATATGATAGTAGGTTTGCTTTAAGCAAAGGCCTTGCTTAAAGAAGAATATTGCCGTTAAGGGGGATTATATAGTTGTGCACAACTTTATAGCACTTAACGGGACAGGTTCATTCCATCCGTACAATGGAAAAGAATATTCCTCGTAAGAATTTAAATTGAGAAAAGAGTGTTTAAATTCTTTACTGAGCGTAGTCTCTCTTTGTTCGCGGGCAAAGAGGAGATTAGAGGTATTAGATAAAAATTTCTAAATCGAAAAGTTTTAAATTGAGAAAAGAGTGTTTAAAACTGTTTCGAATATTTTTTTATCTCGATGAGATGAGAATTAAGTGATATATGTATTTATTGGAATGTTGTGATTAAATCCCGAGTGTTTGGAGTAAGTGAACTTTCGGAAGACGGTGAGGCCGATTATGGACTTAAAGTCTTAGAGAAAATATCTCATGGCATGATTTTTATTTTTAAATTTTTCTACTCATTGGGCGTAGCCTCATGATGCTACATTTATTTTTTTTCAGGTAAGGGAAAGAAGAAGCTTGGTGGCTGATGCGGTTCGATGTGGTGACCGATTGGCATGGATTTGCACGCTAGCGAATCGATCTTTCTCTTATTATATTGGGAGGGTGAAAACTTTAATTGTTTTCATGTTTTGTTTTGATTTTAAATAAGAGAAACTGTTAATCTTTTATTTTGAGAATTTTAGGCAATGATTGAGATTGTCTTTTCTTTCAATGTTTTATTGTTTTAAGTAAAACCGATCCGTTGTGAACTATTTATGACTTTGATTTTTGATAAAAAAAAAGACTTGATGTCTTTATTTAATTGCTTCCGCTATTGTTTTATGTATTTCAATGTGTTTTGGGATTTTCGGTTTGTTATAGGCTATCTAACGCAACCGAAATTACAACAATCTGCCAAGAATCGAAGAAAAACCAAAAATTGTGTAACGACCCGCTTTCCGTTAAATTCTTTAAATTCAAATGCACAGCGGAAGACTCAATTTTTAAAGAAAAACGGCATGGGTTCGTTTAAAAATCGAATAACCAAAACCTGTTTACAACCCAAATTTCCAGAGAAAGCTATAAATCGGGAATGCGCATTCCAAAAGATATTTAAATCATAAAACATAGACATATTTAACACAAATACCCTTTCGGGCTCAAAAAGACATAAGTATGTAAAGATGGAATAATTTACAAGCATTTCAATGAATGCTAAACCAAAATGAGTTCTTAATATTGTCCATACACCATCTCGACTAGTCACGCGGCTCCACCTCCTCTACCATGCTTCTTAGGTCGAGGTTTACCTGAAAATTTGTAAGTGTAGCACCATTAGCATTACATGCTAGTGAGAGTAAAACGAAAGCAAGTAATCCTATGAACAAAATCTCATAACCGAAATCGTGTCCAAAGGCCTGTAATGCTCAATACTACCCACATCCACACTTCCAAATTCCATATAATCATTCGATAGTCAAATATTACCCGTAATCATCATTCAAAACCATGAGATAGATATAAAGACTTAAAGTAAAATTAACATTCACAACTAAGTCTCACTACACAATTCTAAAGAATAGGTAAAAGTAACATTAACTATCTTTATTACCAAACAAGTTTCATTGTATCGTGCTATTGTATGGATTGAAATCAACATACCACGTACGGTCGTACCATATCTCAAATCATCAGATATCAAGAATTTCACCATATCGGATATCAGGACTTTCACCATATAACAAATTTATCGCACCATGATACATATGGATCAAAATCAACATACTACCATGTGCCGTATCACAAATCATAGTACCATGGTTACATATGGATCAAAATCACATACTACCATGTACTATTTCACAAACCCTCGCACCATGATTACATATGGATCAAAATCAACATACTATCATGTGCCGTAGTGCCATCATCGTAACGTGCTCGTATGGATCCGAATCAACATACCACGTACGGTCGTACCATATTACCATCATCGCACCATGATTACATATGGATCAAAATCACATACTACCATGTGCCGTGTCACAAACCATAGTACCATGGTTACATATGGATCAAAATCACATACTACCATGTACTATTTCACAAATCATCTCACCATGATTACATATGGATCAAAATCACATACTATCACGTGCTGAATCAATGTGCTCAAGGTTCCCACAAATCATCACACCATGGTTACATATGGATCAAAATCAACATATTACAATGTGTGAATCAATGTGCCCTAGGTCTCCAAAAGTTAGCTAAACTCCAAAGAATTCTACTAAGTTAATTAGAATCCTAACTAACTAGATTACACGAGTTATCACTCTAGTGCATCTTCTAATTACTTTAACTTCCAAATCCATCAAAGTAACTTCCATTCTCACTTTCATCTAACATCTCCAAATCTTATTACCATACTTCCAAACCACTCCGATGTTTCCTATTCATCGAACTATCCATAAATCCAAACTTTCTCCACACACACTTCCAAATTAAAGTCTCCAACCAAAACTTAATCCTAAGAAGTTATCACCGCCTCTTTACATCGATAAACAATTACATAACGAAACTAAATTCATAAAACCACTAACTTTCACATTAAACTCACCTTAGCTTGAAGACAAGCTCCGAATAATCCGAGGTTGTAAATTCACGATCAATTCACAATCCTACAAACGAATTATTCCTAAATTACATTAATTAACCGAAAAGCAAACAAACAACATCTAAACACGAAAAACCACGAAAATCCCGGATTCTACCCTTATGGAGCTCTCAGCCAAGCTAGGGAAAAAGGGGTTTGGGTTTGGTTTTCCGGCTTTTATGCATTTTAGAGGTGTTTTGGGTTGGTTTCGAATACTTTGGAGGTTTGCATAATCAATGGGTAACCGAAAATTAGGGTTTTGCATATTAATCAATTTTCGAAAAACTAACTAAAAAGCAAAAACACGAAGAACCTAACATCCTAAACATAGCCCAGAGATGGAAAATCACAAGGGACGGGTTTCCGGCTCAAACTCGGTTTTAGGGTTTAGGGAAAGTTTCTAAAATTGACCATAAAGACTTCCCCGAATGAAACCTTCAAGCTTCGGTGAACGAATTCGAAGATTACAACTCAAAACCTCCATTAAAATACTATTCACATCAAATTTTAGAAACTTTGTCATACCTTAAGGCCTCGAGAAAATGAGCGAAAGCCTCGATTGTTAGGATGAGTAGAAAGTACGTCTCGAGAGCTTTCCAACGAGCTAAGGCACGATGAAAACGGTCAAGAAACGGCAGGGGTGACAAATTCTTTCTCTCCTCTTTTTTTCTCTCTAAGCTACGGGTTTGGGATGAAAAATGAGAAGAAATTTTATGATTTTTGTCTAATTTTGGCTTATTAAAGGAGAAGGATGAATAGTGTTTAGATATTTAAGAAATCGGAAATGACGCCTACGTCCCTCTTTTGTTTTTACTTTAAAAACGAAACCCGAAGCTCGTAAATAAATCTAAAAGTGATTAATAATTATTAATTGGCCCATTAATAATTATTAATACAACCGAAACAAATTTAAAGTATTAAAACGATTAAAAAGAATTTCGGACGAAAATAACTACTAAAATCGAAATCACTACTTTTAAATTAACCTTAAATACTTTAATTAAAAATAAATAAATAAATAAATAAAAAACTTCACCCCCAAAAGTAACGGGACGTTACAAATTGGGATCTTGGAAATGAGCCTCACGGTTTTGAGGAAGAAGAAGGAAAGAAAAGATGAAGACTTTGTCTAATTTTTGGTATTTATAAAGATGAATGAATAGTGTTTTGATATTTTAAGAAATTGGAAATGACGCATACGTCCTTTATTTGCCTTAAGCTTTTAAAACGAAACCCAAAACATTTAAACTAGCCTAATGGTGATTAATAATTATTAATTGGCCCATTAATAATTATTAATACAACCGAAACTAATTTAGGCTAATTAAGCGATTAAAAAGTTTTCCGAACGAAATTAACTATTTAAATCTAAATAACTAATTCTAAAATTAACTTTAATACTTTAATTCAATAAATAAATAATAATAAAAAAATTCACCTCAAAATAACGGGATGTTACAAAAATGATAGGGAAATGATAAAGAAATGAGGGAGAGAGGGAAGAAGAAATGAGAGAAAAAATGAAAAAAATGAGGGAGGGAGGAAGAGAATCAAATATATATATATATAGAAGAAAATGAGGAAAAATGGGAGAGGAAATATTTTTAAAAATAATTTTGAAAAGTAGATAGAGTTATGTTAATATAAAAAAAATAAAAAAATAAAAAGAAAGAAAGAAAGCAATGGACGGTAAAAGGGAAGGAGTAGAGAGAGGAGAGAGAAGATGATTTGATATTAGGGGCATTTATGTCTTTTTACATTGAGTGGTGCCTGTCACAACGTAATTGCGACGTGGAGCGCCAACGTCCAATTTATAGGTCTCTTTGTGAAAAGAAAAAAGTTGGAGTTGCCACCAACCAAATTTGAGTGTGATTGGTCACCTAATTACTAAAAATTGTCTACGAAAACCAGATTGGGTTTGAGAGTCATTTATGCATAGGGAAGGTAATGGCACCCTATGACATCCATTAAAAAAATGGTTACCATATTCTTATCTTATATTATCAAAATTTAAATCATTTGGTCCTTAATGCAACTAATTTGTGAATGATTGATTGTAATTTATGAAAACAAATGTCACATTTAATCTTTCCTTAACATCAAGAATGAAGTAAGTTCAAAGATTGATTGAGTGGGGTTATGACCATTAATTGAACAAATGTCGGAATTGAGAATCCCTCACCTAGAGAAATTGAGAGTCGTTACTTCTCAAAATCTCATCATCGAGTTTGTATTTATATTTTAAAACATTTTTTTTATTTAAGATACTTGATTTTATTTTAAATAATAACTATTATGTTTATTATTTATTTTTTAGGGATTTTGTACATTTATTGAGAATTTTGATAAACACATTACTCAGCCTTCACAATTGTGACGATTTCCACACATTTATCAAAACTCTTAATAAGCATATTACTTTTTCCCTTAAAAGTAATTTTATTAGGATAATTTTGTGATAATAAAAAAAAGAATTTTAATATACTAATATCACAAGCCAAATAAAAGATAACAATTTTTTCAAATCAAAGTCTAAACTTCAAAAATCCATAGTTCATTGTATTAAAAAAAAAAAAATCCATAGTTCATTGATCATAATATGTTTTGACTTGATTCTTTCTCCTAAATGTACCTTATTAATCTATCATTGACCTATAATGTTAAAAAAAATTAATTTTATAAATAAAAATCAGAATTTATGTAAAAGATATATCAATCACTTTTTTTTTAATACAAAAATTCTGTAGAATTTGTATCGACTTTGAAAAATCATATCTTTTTTATATTGATCCAAACGAGGTGATTCTTGTTCTCAAAGCTTCCTTTCTCAGTCTAGTTTCAAGGAAAAACAAACTTTAAAAATAGATTTCGGAGAAATATCATCGAAAATATATGTAATATAAGTAAATCCTTTTAAATCCTTCAACTTCAAAACATCATAACTCTCAAACAAGAAATCGAAATCGATTGATTCTTTTTCCTACAGCTTTGTCTATCAGTCTATTTTCAAATAAAATTAATAAAATAACAAAAACCAGTACATAAAAATGACGAATTTAATAGAATGACAAAATGACTATGAATCATTTAAAAAAAGAAAAGAACTTACCTTGATTCTTTGAAAAGATGGAACAAAATAAATTCGTTTGGGAGATAATGAGATAGAGAAATTTTGATAACTTCTCTCCCCCAAACTTTGATATATGATTTCTCTACATTTTTCCTCTCTCTCTCTCTCTCTTTTGAGTTCTACAAGGGCTCTATTTATAGCCAAATGGAGATAAATAAAACATAGGAGATAATTTCAATAAATAATTCAAATTATTTTAATAATGATTATCTCCTATCAAATCAATTAAATCTCTATGAATTTATCTTGATCTATTTCAAATTATATTTATCTTTGATAATTCAAATTTATCTTTAAATCAATTATTTATCTCTACAAATTGAATTAAACTTTTTTTTATATCTAATTGAATATAAATTTATCTTTAATATTAAAAACCTATACATATTGTCTTCAACTTTTAAAATTAATTAAAAATTCAATTTTTTTCATTTTAATAAATTTAGCTTGGACAAAATACGGTGTCTATAGTGGATATTTTAAGATATTTTTAACAAGGTGGTTATAGGGAAAAAGGGAGGAAGGAAGGTGGCTATTTTGACATTTTCACTCTTCTTTTTTTGAAAAAAAATCTTTTTTTTTTTTAATATTAAGGGTAGTAAAAGCACTTCTCAATTGAATTTTAAGTACTTTTAAACTTTTTTTAAAAAAAAAAAAAACACTTTAAAATTGTAGCCAAACATAAAAATTCAAGGGTAAAGTACCCTTTTAGTCCCTGAGTTTTGAAGGTCGTGTCTATTTGGTCCCTGCATTTTCAATTCGTGTCTAACTGGTCCTTGAGTTTTGAATGTTGTGTCTATTTGGTCCTTGCGTTTTCAATTTGTATCTAAGTGGTCCCTGAGTTTTGGATATTGTGTGTATTTGGTCCCTAGATTTTCAAGAACTATAAGAAATAAGTTTAATTGGTTCTTAATTTAACGTATTCGTTAACTTCTTACAAGATTATTGACTTAACATTGACATAACATGTTTAATTGGTCAAAATACGAAGATAAGCCTAAAATTTGACATAATTATTAATCTCTAGTCAGTATTTTGATCAATTAAATATTTTACGTCACCATTAAGTCGATATTATGTTAATGAGTTAACAAATTAAGGAAGAATTAAACTTATTTATAATAATTCAGGGACCATTTAGACATAACTTGAAAACTTAGGGACCAAATAGATACAATATTTAAAACTCATGGACTAAATAGACACAAATTGAAACGCAGAGACCAAATAGACACAATATCCAAAACTCATGGACCACTTAGACACAAATTAAAAACGTAGGGACTAAATAGACACAAGCTTCAAAACTTAGGGACCAAATGAGTACTTTACCCAAAATTCAATTGAGAAGTGCTTATACTACCCTTAATATTAAAAAAAAAAGATTATTTTTTCAAAAACTCCCAAATTTTGCAACACTACCCGTTGGCATGAATACGATCGTTATGTTATGATAGATTGATTGATTGATTTGGTATCGAGGTTGCAAGTTAACTCTGAATGGCTATGGCTACTCTTCCTCTCTACCACCAGCTTCTCAGCGTCTCAAACCCCAATCCAAGAAGAAGAAAAAGAAAAACCCTATCATCGAATTCAACATTCTCCATTTTCAATTCCCATGTTTCTCTCTTACTTTGCTGCTCTTCTTCTTCTTCTCAGTCCCCAGAAGCTGATACAGAAACTGCAGAGTCCCGTGTCAATCTCGGTCTCCAGCTCTTTTCTAAAGGACGGGTGTGCGTTCTATCCTTTCAATTCTCTTTCGTGTTGTTCTTACTGTTCCTTTACTTTCTGCGAAATGGGTGTTGTTTAGTTTTTTGCATTTCTTTACTTGGTGTTAAGAATCCTTGATGCTTGGAATTCTGTTCATAATCTTATCTCCATTTGTTTAATAAGTCCTCATTTTAGCTTAATTTGCTAGATATATTCTTTAGAAAAACCGAATTTACCCAGAATTGTGTGTCTTATTACAGTATGAGAGTGAGTTTTAGTGAGACTTCTGTATAAAACCTTATAACTCTTTATGATTGACTTGGGATTTCTCTATCAATTTTAAACTCTGAAATAAAATTTGAAAATATGAGGTTACTATCCACTACCGACTTGATAATTTTGATCATTTAGCAGACGCCAAAGTTATCAATATGAAGGACTAAAAGAAGTATACACCTGTTGTTTCCTAAGCATGAATCAGTCAATATATGAATCTAAGAAATTGAGGTCAGAAAACCTCCAATTTGACGATCTTTATATTAGTGCTCATGGTTTTGTTTAGTTTAGCTTTCATTTAGGAGTGAAAAGGAACATCTTTATGATATGAGCGTCATTTTTTTTTTAAGTAAACAATGCTTTTTCATTTTTGAAGAAAAACACCTCATAAGGCCATTTCATTGATATAATGAAAGAAGAAGAAAAACAATACAGAAAGGAAAACGATAAAGTGGCAGAAAAAACCAAAAGCCACATGAAGCGCTATATCATATCCCCCACAAAACCAACAACCCGCACCACCACAAAACAATGCTTTTTCATTGATCTATGAAAGAGCCAAAAAGGCTAAGACGGAATTACAAAAAAGCCTTCCAATTAGCTATAATAGAAGTAACTTCTTTATGAGATGAACTTAATCTATATTGTATCAGAGAAGGGATTTTAGGTTTTAGAGAGTGAGAGAGAGACTGAAGGAGATGAGATCATGTCGAGAGAAAGATAGTAAAGGAAAAGGGGTGAGGATAAAGAGTCTAATCCTTTCCCTTTTTCTCTAATAAGAGAATTCAAGTAATTTCGTAAAGGATGTTTGTTGCTGTTGTTAGAATGGACAAAACTTGGCCGCAGGTTCTAGGAGAAGTTTGCTTCCTACAGACTTAAGTAGGAAAGTTTTTTATATGTTACTAGTTTCGAAGAGTGCAGCATACAATAGAATGTTATTGTTAGGGTCAATATTTTATAAAACCTCACTCTGTCCTCAACAGGTCTAAGCATTAAACTTTTAGACTTTCCTATTCATGCTAGAACTGCCTTAAGCTTCTAAAAACTGATCATAACTTTAATTGTTTGTTATCTCGCTACACCATTCATTTCTTAATCATTCTCTCTACAATTGTACAATAATTATTTGAAACTCTTATAATTTCTTAAATAGAATATAATTCATCATTTTTTCAATACTTATATCCATACACAAGTAATATACATCTTTTTTCATTTTTACAATAGAATATTAAATATCGATATATGACAAAAAAAACTTGAAAACACTAAAAAAAACTTTGATATTATTTAATTAGAAGAAAAGATGAATACAAATTAAAATGAACTTGTAAAATAGAGAGATAAAAATCAGAGGTAGGAACTAAAGAGAGATGTTCTATGGTATGAGAGAGGGAAAGAGACGTATATTTTGTGTTGTTTTTTTTGGTGACTTTTGGTTAGCTTGCCACTTTGCTGTATTGTTTTTTTTTTTATACTTTTCTTTCATTATATCAATGAAATGGCCTTTTGAGGTGTCTCTTTTAAAAAAAAGAGAGAGAAAGAGAGAATATATATATATATATATAATGGAAAAAGAGAGAGAGAGAGAGAGATTAAAAGATTTTTCTGTAAAATAGAGGGTGAAAAATAAAATTCATGATAAAAAATTGTATTTATTTTAATTTGTTCTTTTTACTTGTGATTTTTTATTACAATTTTTCCTTTATTCTTAATCTCTTATCATTTTTCTTAAATTGTTCATTTGTATTTAGTTTTTTCATTTTTCCATCATTCTAGTTGACATTTCTACGTTTCTTCTACTTTGTTTCAGACATTTCCCCAACATTTTGGAAAAAAGGTCAAATCAATTTTTGGAACTGTTGAAATTGTCAATATGTCGATAGATATTTTATTCCATGATTCTAAGTAACAATCTATATCCACTTTTTATTGCATTGTTTTTACTTCTCTTTCATTATTTTAATGAAATGGCCTTGTGAGGTGTTCTTATAAAAAAAAAGTAACAATCTATATCCCCCTCCCCTCCCCTTTCTTGCAAGGTTTGGTCATTGAAATAATCATTTCTAGTTTGGTCCTTACTTCTCCATTTTCTATCCATATATGTTGATATCATTCTTCTCTAATTTCATTTTTTTTCCGGTCACAATCATGAGCTTTAAGCATATGTATGGATCAGTTTTCCAAAACCTGCATATGCAGAAAATATATTAGCATCTCAATGATACAATATACCTGGAAATAGCACCTTGTTGTCATTATTATCTTTTCTACAACCCTTGCAATTTGATTAGATGCATCATGAAGCCTTTCAAGCTGTTAGCAAATCAATTTAAGAAAGCTGATAAAAAAGCTCAAAACAATGCCAAGGGGTATTCGAGAGACCCCTAACTCTCCTTTAGTTCATTATGTTTCTCAAATGCAAAAGATAACCCCTAGAGGTATTACAAGGCCAATATATAGCCTACCAAAACCACTTTTTTAATTACTATAATACCCCAAAACAGTTACACAGCTCATCAAATCTACCCACACTTGATTCTCATTCTTTTCCCTTGCTTTTCTTCTCTCTCCTTTCAAATACTTTACGTATCAGGGGTCTATCACCACCCACCCCCCAAAAAACCACCTTGTCCTCAAGGTGAAAATCAAGAAATTGAGCACACAAATGATTCATGGGTTCCCAAGTTGCATCAGCAGGGGTGGAATAGCGCCACTGGATGAGAACCTCACGGTCATCCTTGTCATGAAGCAGGCCACAGACACCCAACACATGGAGGGGCGCAAATTGCAAGGTAAAATTTTCATTCAAATTTAAAGGTAACGGGGAATGAGACAAGGTGCTCCCAATAGCCTTTCGTAACATGGACACATGAAACACGGGATGGATCTTGGAATCCAGTGGCAATAGGAGGTGGTAAGCAACAGGGCCAAGTCTTTCTAGAACTTGGAAAGGACCATAAAAACGGGGTGCAATTTTAGCATGGCCATGACAGTAAACGGTTGCTTGTCTATAAGGCTTGAGTTTAAGATAAACTCAGTCATTGACCTCAAATGCTGCAGGGCGGTGCTTGGGATCAGCATAGCGTATCATGAGCCGCTGGGATTTTTTCATGTAAACCTTTAAATCCTGAATGAGGCGATCCCTGGCCCCGAAGGTGGTGATCCACCAATGATACGGCAGATGTGGAAGAATTATAAGGCAATATAGGAGGGGGTGCACGCCGGTACAACATTTCAAAGGGGTTAGAATTGATAGAAGTGTGGTGACTTGTATTAAAACTGTACTCAGCCCATGGCAACCACGTTGCCCACTGTTTTGGACTAAACATGGTAAAACAACGAGGGTCAGTTACAAGGCTATGAATCACAACCTCAGTTTGCCCGTCAGTTTGTGGATGGCAAGCAGTATTTTGTTTCAATTTAGTGCCCCGTCATCGGAAAAGGTCCCCCCAAAAGATGCTAGTAAAATTTTTATCCCGATCGGAGACAATACTCCTAGGAATGCCGTGGAGACGAACAACTTCCTTGATAAATACTTGGGCGATACTGGTGGCCGAATAGGGATGCTTTAAACCAATGAAGTGACTGTATTTACTGAGGCGATCAACAACAACAAGGATCGTGTCCAGGCCGTTTGAAATTGGTAAATTTTCAATGAAGTCCATTGAAACATCCTCCCAAACACGTTCAGAAATTGGTAAAGGTTGAAGGAGACCGGTGGGAGACATGGCTAAGTATTTAGCTTGATGACAAATCTCACATTCACTGACAAACTTCTGAACTATGCGTTTTATACCTTTCCAATACACTTCCTTGGCAAGCCGTTGATAAGTTTTTAAGACTCCACCATGGCCGGACTTGCACTACAATGAAATTCATCCAAAAGTAATGGAATAGGAGGAGAAGTAGTGGTAAAACTAACCTCCTGTATAATAAAGAACTTCATTTCGGATGCTATAGTGTGGAAATTCGGTGGAAGAGCCTCTTGTCACCTTTTCGCAAATTACAGAGAGTTTCGGGTCATCAAAAACTTATTGTCGGATGAGAGCGATATTAATTACACCCTGAGCAGAGAGGTGTTGTAAAACTGGTCGTATGGGACAACGGAGAGAGCATCAGGTGCTTTATTTTCAAGACCTGGTTTATCTGAATTTCAATATCGTACCCCATTAATTTGGAAACCCAACGCTGATATTCACTGACAATTTCCCGTTGATCCAACAAAAAAAGGAAGACTTCGCTCATCAGTCCGAACCACAAAGTTTCTACCAATCAAGTAAGGTTGCCATTTTTTAACACCTAACACAATGTCTAACAATTCCCGTCAGAAACATGACCTTGTGTCAGAACTTGGAGGAAGTGTGTGACTAAAATAAGCAATCGGTCGCTGTTTTTGAGATAAAACAGCCCCAACCCCATAACCAGACGCATCTGTCTCAATGATAAAGGGTTGAGTGAAATCTGGCAATACTAAAACCGGAACAGAAATCATAGCCGCCTTTAACGATTGAAAAGCATCATCGGTTTCTGAGTTCCAAATAAAAGAATCATTTTTAAGTTGATTTGTCAATGGTCGAGCAATAAGGCCATAATTAGCAAGAAACTTTCGATAATACCCCGCAGATTTCCTTAGCACACGAAGGTGTGGGCCACTGAACCATTGCTTCAATTTTCGAAGGATCCACCGCAACTCCCCGGGCAGAAATGACATGGCCTAATACTCAATTTGTATGTAAAGCCAACTGAGACTTCTTTTGGTTAGCAACAAGTTTATGTTCTGTTAATACTTCAAGAACAACAGATAAGTGTTTGACGTGCTCTTCCAATGAGGGACTGTAGACCAATATATCATTAAAAAAAAACCAAAGCGAATCGGCAAAGAAAGGGCCGGAGAATGTCGTTCATAAGAGATTGAAACGTAGATGGGGCATTTCGCATACCAAACGGCATAACCAAAAAATCATAATGACCTTCGTGTGTACGGAAGGCTGTTTTTGGGATAGCATCAGCGGGATCTGATGGTACCCGATTTCACGTCAATTTTGGAGATAATAATAGCACTAGACAATTAGTCAAGTAACTCCTCAACCACCGGGATCGAGTATTTGTCAGGGATAGTAACTCTGTTTAACGCCCGGTAATCAACACAAAATCGCCAACTTCCGTCTTTCTTGCGAACCAACAAAACAGGACTGGAGTACGGGCTAGTACTTGGTCGAATAAATCCGGCTACCAACATTTCAGAAATCAGACGCTCAATTTCATCTTTTTGAAATTGCGGGTATCAAAATGGTCGAACATTAGTGGCTGGAGCTCCGGAAAGTAATTCAACGTTGTGATCGTGATCCCGTTGAGGTGGTAGACCAAGAAGAGGCTGAAAAAACTGTGAGAATCCATAACTTTGCTAATCTCTGGTGGTATTGTTGTACCAAAATTGGGATCAAGGGAATGTTTGTTGATGAAAGAAGAGGCAGTGACTGAATTCAATTCCACCAAAATCCCATGTCCTTCTTTATTAAGGGTCTTCATCATGGTTTTGAGAGAAATCAAAGACTTACTCAGGCTAGGGTCTCCTTGAATATTGACCACTAAACTGCCTAACATAAATTGCATTGTTGAATGGTTCCAATTTGCCAGCACATCGCCGAGTGAAGCCAACCATTGAACACCTAAAATTACGTCAGAAGTGCCCAAAGGTAATGGTAGGAAATCAGCTTCAATTGTCACATTAGGTAAAGAGAGAATCACATTTCGACAAATTCCTCTAGTCTATGAGATGAGCCGATACCCACCATGACTTCGTAAGATGTGGTCACATCTAAAGGAATTTGTAGCTTTTCTATCAAAGAGATGGAGATAAAATTATGGGAGGCTCCAGTGTCGATTAACACCACGATATCCTGTTGCTCGATTTTTCCTCTCAACTTCATGGTCTTTGGAGAATCAAAACCCACCATGGAATTGAGGGAGATAATCGCGGATTTCGGTTCTTCTTCGGAATCCTCTAACTTCATATCTTCATTTAGAATAGTGGTAGAATCATAGGTCATGCCTCCTACATCTTCCTCTTCACTAACCAACAAAACTTGTAACTCTTTTCGTTTACAATGATGGCTTGGAGAGAATTTTTCGTCACAACGATAGCACAAACCTCTCTCACATTTGGATTGCAATTCGAGATCTGTGAGTTTTCGAAAAGAAGTGAAAAATCCGTCGTGATTTCCCCAGAAGCGTCGGATCCTTCATGATTTCCTCCTGAAGCATCGTTTAGAATGTTTGACGATCGTGTGATAGGGTTTGTCCCCTTGCTTGATGGAAAAGAAACGGATCGGGTCAACCCGTAACTGGGCCTGACTGCTTTAGATGGATTTGGATTGAAGGCAACACTTCGAAACAGTTGGGCCGTATTGCAATCCTCTATCAACTGGGCCGTTTCTAATTTTGAAGCAAGATCCATGGGCTTAAATTTTTTTAACTCCATCCTAATCTCAGACTTAAGCCCATTAACGAAGATCCCCTCAAAGTAAGAGTCGTCATCGGAGCTGCTAGGGTTTCAAACGCTCGTCGATATTCACGCACAGTGGTGTCTGTTTCATGGCAAACAGCCTTTCACACGGAGTTTCAGATTGCGAAGACTAAAATCTCTTCAACAATAGTTTTCGAAATTCTTCCCACCCTTCAATAGGTCGTCTTCCTTCTACCCATCGGTGCCAAGCCAATGCTTCACCTTCCATACAAAGGGCAGACGCATCAATCTTCTCTTTTTCAGTTAATTTATTCACCAAAAATATCGTTCAACACGATGAATCCATCCCTTGGGATCCTCCCCTACGAAGATGGGCATTTCTAATTTTCGAGGTTTACCCGACTTGAGAAACGTGCCAGATGATCCTCCACCATTTCCTTTAGTCGAAACATCCGCGATTTTGGTAGTCACCGTATTTGGTTGTTCATTCTGGTTGGTTTCACAGCCCAAATTTGGTTTCTTATTTCGATTGGTTTCGCTCGTTCCTTCCTGTTCTAATGGTGTTTTTCCTTTATCAAACGGCTGACGAACATCAATCCCCACCGAATTTGATTTCTGAGATATCGCCTGAGACATTGCCATTATCATTTGTTGAAGCTCTTTAAGTTGGCTTGCAGTTTCTTCACTAATTTTGGTCATTCCGACTTCCAATGCCACTTGAAATCGGGTAAGCTCTCCTTGTACGTTAGTCATTTGTTCATCCACAACATCCATTCGACTATCCATCTTCTTTTCTCAGATTGGTGCTCTGATACCACTTTTAGCAAATCAATTTAAGAAAACTGATAGAAAAGCTCAAAACAATGCCAAGGGGTATTTGAGAGACCCCTAACTCTCTTTTAGTTCATTATATTTTTCAAATGCAAAAGATAACCCCTAGAGGTATTACAAGGCCAATATATAGCCTACCAAAACCACTTATTTAATTACTAAAACAAGTTACATGACTCATCAAATCCACCCACACAAGATTCTCATTCTTTTCCCTTGCTTTTCTTCTCTCTCCTTTCAAATACTTTACGTATCAGGGGTCTATCACAAGCCTCTTAGCTCTCATGAATCATAAGGTCTATTGAAGACTTATGAAAGCTCGTTTCCTCATTAACATGTGCTTCTTCCTATTAGATTTATGAGATTGAATCACTAGCTTCCGTTTTTATTGGCTTGTGATATATCCGTTCGATTCTCTTCATCTGTGCAATCAATATTTTGGAAGAAAAAAAATTAGTGTGTATATATTCTTCATATGCAATGATTTTTTCAGGTCAAAGATGCTTTAGTCCAGTTTGAAACAGCACTTAGTTTAGATCCCAACCCAATGGAGGCCCAAGCTGCTTTGTATAATAAAGCATGTTGTCATGCTTACCGGTATGCTTTAAAGTCTCTATAATTTATTTTGCTTTCTTGTATCCTATGTTCATTGGCTAGGAAGCACGGACACTCCATTCTAAGCAGTGTCGGTGTCCAACACGTGTTGGACGTCGTAGCACCCAAATCAATGTCAGGATATTTAATAACACACATAGACACGCTGGAGACATGTTTTGGAAAGAAAGAAAAAACCTACACAAACTGTTAGTCTTTAGTGGGCTTTTTTAGTTAGTAGAAAACTTGATTTATTCTATTTTCTAGTTTGTTTTGTAAACCTAAATGGTATTGGATAATGGATATTGTCAGTTGCCTTTATAATGCATTGTATTCTCTTTTGATGTTTATATTTTAATATTAAATCTACTTAAAATATTGAATATTTTAAATTTTTATCATATGCGCACACGCATATATTTTTAAAGAAAAATAACATGCGTGTCCCAGCGTGTCGTGTCGTGTCCTATGATTGTAGAAATTTACTTGTGGTGTCACGTGCTCGTGTTTCTTAGTCCATTAGCATTGTTCTTCCCACATCTATCCAACTCATTGCAGATTTTAAGATAATGGGCCTTCTGTTTTGAACACAATATCCTATGGGTTAAGTAAGTAAATAGCCCCAAACTGTCCAAAATAACACTTTTTGGCCTATTGAGCAAAAACGACGTTTTATGGCCTTAACGATTTTTTTTAATAGAAAGATAAACTTTCGTTTATTAAAGAAAAAATAAAATGAGAATGAGGAGTCCTCAAGGTTACAAATAATTACAAAATGGAGTTCCATTCGAAGTTCATGGAATAGGTGGGAAAAGTATAATCAAGGGGCTTTATAGATTTAGCCCAAGAGAAACAGTGAAAAACAATAAAATCCCAAATATTATCCATAGAAGAAATTTTTTATCTTAAAAAAACCTAGCATTACGCTCAATCCAAACCGTCCAATAAAAGAAACAATCAAAGTAGAGAGGACCATACTTACTTTCGATTCGATAAAACTAGCCCTAATAGAGTTTGAATCTTTGAAAAATCTCCAAATCCATTTACCAGGGAAAGCAATATTTTTTAAAGTAAGGTTACTGATTCCAAGACCCCCAAAAGATTTGAGCAAACAAACTTTTCCAATTAACAAGATGAATTTCTGATGTAAATAATAATATATTATTTGATATCTGTGTTTTAATAGGTTTTGGGTGAATTCATGATAAGGCCCAGGCTCAAGCCCATTAGCCTTTTAGTCCTCTCTATTTAACGGGAGCAGAACCTTTGTAATTCTCAGAATATAGTTTTTGAATAAATTTCTTCTTTACTCTTCAAGAGTGCATCAATTTCTTTCCTTTCCTCAAAATCACTCCATAAGAAATTTCTAAAAAGTTTTTTTCCAAAATAACCACCACTTTCTTGGTCTTTTACTTTTAGAAGACGCCTCAAGGATCATGAGGTTGATGATTTTGCCTCCCTGATGCAAGCCATTAGTCAATGTGTGCCTAGCTCGTCCCCGGATGTCAGATTTTGGAATGGGGCTATTGGTAGTCATATTTCTCTTGCAAGAATATGTTCATAATCCTCTCTGCTAGTGTCCCCTCCTTGCCTTTGGACCTCGTTGCGGCTATTTGGAAGGATAATTACTCGAAAAAAGTGAAAGTGCTCATTTGGAATGTTTTACAGGGTGGCCTCAATGCAAATGACAAAATTCAGAGGAGATTTCCTTCTATGGCTTGCTGTCCCAACCGATGTATTCTTTGCTGCTTGAATGATGAAGACCCTCTCCACCTGTTTTGGTCCTGCACCTTCACAGCCAGGTTATGGAGGAATATCTTTAACCTTTTCTCTATCCAAGGTCCTTCTCTCCCTCATCTCCAAGCGATCCTCCATGGTTTTCTGTGCGGGGTGGTTTTAAAGGAGAAAGGTTGACTTCTCTAGCTCTGATTTGGTTGGTTTGGTGGGAAAGAAACAAAAGAATTTTTCAAGAAGAATATTTGACTCCTCCTAATCTTTGGGATCTTTTGGTTAGGTTTACTTCGCTTTGGTCAGCTAGAGCCAAAACTTTTTGTAATTACTCTCCGTCTCTTATTGCCCCCAACTGGAATAGTATTTTGTAATCCTTGGGTGACCATTTTTTATAAAGCTTTTCATTTATCAATGAAAGTGTTTCTTATCAAAAAAGAAAAAACGGGTGGGAAGATTTTGTAAAACCGAAGAAATTAGAGTTAATCTACTACATTTTGAAAATAACCCCTTTTCCAATTATCAAGGCTCATACTAACCTTATATGTGATTGGTTGCCAGAAAGAGAGATAAGAGGGTTTCCCACAAGAGGAAATCCAAGGTATTTGATTGGCCAAGAATCATGAATGCAACCAATAGAACTACCTAGAGAAGCTACATTAGAATCTTCGATATTAATGCCCAATAGAGAACTTTTTGAAACATCGATCTTTAATCCAGACATAAACTCAAAAAGTTTTACTAAAACCAAAAGAGAAGACACAATCATCATCATTGGCAACAACAAAAAAAGGTATCATCAACAAATTGGAGTTGTGACAGAATCACACTATTTTGACCAATGTGTGAAACCCATCAATAGAATTTGGAGAATGACTTTATCAATCAATTTGGATCTGGTATCGCTAACAAACGTTGAACAAGAAAGGAGAAAGAGGGTCTCCTTGTCTATTCCAAGGTGGAGAGAAGAGAATCAGTTTGACAAAAATATCCTTACCCTATTAATGATGCACAATTTTGGGCGCCAAATGAATTGAGGAAAAAAAAAACAAAAAAGGGAACAACACAATCAATGGAAGGGTGTTTGTAGGGCATTAAAACCAAAAATTAAAACAAAAGAAAGAGGAGAGAGATCATTTCAGAAGCATTCGTGCGGTTTTGGACTAAAAGAGAGAGTCGTATCAGATACATTATAAAGAAAACTTCCATTAAAGCTTTGATTCGACATTTTCAGTGGAAAAACACAAGATCTTAGGTAAGTTAAACACTATCAAATACACATAAAGGTCAAAAGGTATCAACCTTGATGTTTAACATGGTAAAGTTTCGATTTTTATTTGAAAAAATCTTTAATTGATCTTAGCGGCGGTTTTGGGTTTCCTTGGAAAAAAGCAAGGAAAATAAAGAGGGGTTTTTGGTTGGAGTTGAGGTTACTCACTGGAAAAACGTATGAGTCTGGGTTTCAGGCGTTTGCCGCATGAGTCTGGGTTTCAGGCGTTTGCCGCATGAGTCTGGGTTTCAGGCGTTTGCCGCAACAACTCACCTGAGATTAGAATAGTGAGTTCATATAAAATTGTACAACGCGTACCTATAAAATGTACACGAAAAAGATGGGGTGTCGCATCACATATTGGTTTGGGGTACTCGAGGAGGAAGAGATCACGAAAAACTTCGGGTCTTGTTTTTGTTGCTATAAACTAAAGAGTTGAAGAGAATGTAATTCATATATTTACCAATCACATACACATCATATATATACACATTAGAGTCTAACCTAATGGGCTTAAAAGTAATGGGCCTAACTATGCAACTATTATAATAAACTCAATAATATGTCTAACACTCCCCCTCAAGCTGGAGCATATACGTTAATCATGCCCAGCTTGTTACAAAGGTAGTCAATCTGTGGCCCATTCAAAGCTTTTGTAAAGATGTCGCCTAATTGTTCTCCGGTCTTCACATATCCGGTAGAAATCAGCCCCAATTGTATTTTCTCACGAACAAAGTGACAATCAACCTCAATGTGTTTAGTACGCTCATGAAAAACGGGGTTTGAAGCGATATGAAGGGCAGCTTGATTATCACACCATAGTTTTATTGGATGCAAGACTGAAAATCCCAACTCAATAAGAAGTTGACGAATCCATATCACTTCACAGGTCGATGAGCCATAGCTCTATATTTCGATTCAAAGACTAGATCGTGATACAACATGTTGCTTCTTACTCTTCCAGGAGACTAAATTCCCTCCCACAAAGACACAATAACCAGGTAGTAGATCTTCGATCTTCTTTAGACCCAGCCCAATCAGCATCTGAGAAGCATTCAATCTCACTTGTGTCCATGGTTGCCATATAGAATTCCTCGTCCAGGGGCACCTTTTAAGTAACACAAAATTTGTTCAATGACCTTCCAATGTTCAATAGTAGGTGAGGACAAATATTGACTCACTATACTAACCGAATATGCAATATCCTGGACGAGTTTCAGTAAGGTAATTAAGTTTTCCAACCAACCTCCGGTATCTTTCAGGTTCTTCAAATAATTCACCATCCCTTGTAAGCTGCAAATTAGGATTCATTGGGGTGCTACATGGTTTAGCCCCCAATTTACCAGTCTCTAATAGTAAATCTAACACATATTTCCTTTGAGAAAGGAAAATCCCTTTACTGCTTCTCGTCACTTCAACACCCAAAAAATATTTTAACACCCCTAAGTCCTTTGTATGAAATTGGCTATGGAGGAAAGTTTTGAGGGATAAAATACTTGCACTATCACTTCCTGTGATGACAATGTCATCTACATACACAACCAACAAAATGATCCCAGCTGCAGACTTGCGATGAAAAACAGAATGATCTGATTTACTTTTTCTCATGCCAAATTGTTCAACTGCCAAGCTCAATTTACCAAACCATGCCCGAGGGCTCTGTTTCAAGCCATACAACGATTTTCTCAGATAACAAACCTTTCCATTCTCCCCCTGAGCAACAAATCCAGGTGGTTGCTCCATATACACCTCTTCTTGAAGATCCCCATGAAGAAAAGCATTCTTGATATCTAACTGGTGCAAAGGCCAACCATATGTAGCAGCCAGAGAAATAAACAATCTAACTGACGTGAGTTTGGCAACAGGAGAAAAAGTGTCAGAATAATCAACCCATAGACCTGAGCATACCCTTTAGCAACGAGGCGGGCTTTCAAACGAGCAATAGAACCATCAGGATTAACCTTGATTGCAAAAACCCACTTACAACCAATAGCTTTCTTACCCGTGGGTAAATCGACCAAAGTCCAAGTTCCATTTTCTTCCAAGGCCCGCATTTCCTCGATCATGGCATTACGCCACCCAGAATGAGAAAGGGCATCACGAACAGTCTTAGGTAAAGACACATAATCAAGTGATGCAATAAAAGAACACAAAGAGGGAGACAAATTGTTATAAGATACAAAAGAAGTCACAGGATACGTACATGTTCGTTTCCCCTTGCGGAGGGCAATAGGGAGATCAACGTGTGTGACTGGATCTGACGACGAAGCCTCTTGAATGGTGGTATCTGGACATGAATCTGGTACAATACGAGGACGACGGGTAAACACTTGAGGAAAGGGAGGCATGGGCAGGGAGATTGGTAGAGGAGGAGAAACAATAGTCGGTACTTCAGAGGGAGGTGGCAAAACAGAAGTCGGTATTTCAGAGGGAGGTGGAACAACGGTAGTAGTGGTGTAGATTAACAAGTTATCATCCTCCTCTGGAGAAATGTATGAGACAGAAGGAGAGAACGGTGTATTTTCCAGAAAAGTAACATCCGAAGAAACCAAATATCTATTAAGAATGGTAGAAAAACACCGATATCCCTTTTGAACCCGAGAATAGCCAAGGAAAATACATTTTAAGGCCTCTGGATCAAGTTTAGAAAGTTGAGGACGAACATCCCGAACAAAACATGTGCAACCAAATATCCTAGGTTCTATAGGAAATAAAGGTTTATTGGGGAGCAAAGAGTGGTAAGGAATTTGACCATTAAGAACCGAGGAAGACATGCGATTAATGAGAAAACAAGTAGTAGAAACAGCATCGGCCCAAAAATGTTTAGTGTAAACAAACAACCACTGAAAGGTTGTATTCTAAGATCCAAACCCTAATTTTACCTTAGGTAGGATGAACAAAACAAACCCTAAATAGAGGGGTTTGAACAAAAATTCAGAAGATCAAATGAAGGTGCTCCCTCGCCGGAAAAGCTGACACCGGCGAGGGAACAAAACGGAGACTCCAAGAGATTTTAAAAACAAGGCTCTGATACCATGTAAACTAAAGAGTTGAAGAGAATGTAATTCATATATTTACCAATCACATACACATCATATATATACACATTAGAGTCTAACCTAATGGGCTTAAAAGTAATGGGCCTAACTATGTAACTATTATAATAAACTCAATAATATGTCTAATGATTGCAAAAACTCATCTTAGATTGGAAAAGTGTGTACACATAAAATTATACAATCCATACATAAAAATTGTACACGTAAAAGTTAGGGCGTCTCATCTCGGTTTGGGCTACGGTGCGCATTAGAGACGTGAGGAAACAAGTTTAAGATGTACCAGTATTTTGAAAGGCGCAAAGAAAAGCGACAACTTTTTTTTACCAGGCGTATAATATATAATTAAATAAAAAAAAATTATATATGAAAATTATAGTATTATCAAGAATAATATTAACAAAAATGATTGAATTGAGGGTTTTTCTTAAATGTTGATTAAAAATAAAGTCATATTTAGGTATTTTGCATTTCCTCCCTTGTAAAACCCTAAACATCAAAGAAAAAAGAATAAATATGAAAAAGAAAAAAGAAAAAGGGAGTGGAAAGATATGAAAAGACTAGAAAAAGACTATTAAGACGGGAAAGACTGGAAAAAGCTGAAAAGGAAAGAAAATGACCGAAAAATGTGGAGGCGCATGAAAAGTGTGCGCCTCAAGGCCTAGGTGTGCACCTTTTGAAAACGCCTCGCCTTGGGTGAGGCAAGACGCAGTCCTTAAGCCTTGCTCCTAGGCGAGCGCTTTTTGGGCTTTTTAATACGCTGAATTGTATTGTGCGTACGTGTAAACAAATTTAAATTAGTAGAGTTTACGTATAAATTGTACAAAACAAGTTTAAATTAATACATTCAAAAGCGAGAATTATCGCTTTTGGTGTAATCTGGTTCGGGCTATTTTGTGGCTCGTTTGGTGGGAACGTAATATACGGCTTTTTCATTCTAATGTTAATCCTTCTTCTGTGCATATCCTTTGGGATAAGGTGGTTTGGTTTGCTTCTCTGTGGAGCGCCCTTGTAAAGGAGTTTTGTAATTATAAGCCGTCCCAAATTGCCCTCAATTGGTCTAGTTTTGTGTAATCAGTTGGGGTTTTTGTACATTTCATATTATCAATGAAAAGTTCTCTTATATAAAAAAATACATTCAAAAGCAGTAAAAATATGTTGAAGGATACTATATGAATATTTTATGTATTATACAAATGTGTTTTGTATTTTTTTCTCGATAGAAAGATGCTTTAATTAATCAAAGGAAAATAAAGTACATAATGAGAGGATGAGAAATCATCAAAAGAAAAAAGTAAAGATAAATCTTTTATGTATTATATGTAAGTGTACTTGAAATACTGAATAACAAATTTTAAAGTGACATTATATTATTCATGTATAGTGCGTATTTATTTAATGTACAAAACATAACTGAGACAGAAAATGAAAAATGAACAAAAAGAAAAAATTATAAACAAGATATATAAATCGAATAACAAAAAATAAAACGTAAATAAGAACTTGAAAAATCCCACATTGATTCATTGATTTTAAGTAATAAATACCCCCCTTAACAAGAATAAAAATCAAAATTTGAACTTGAAAAGAGAGATAAATCACGCACTACCAACACACCTCTTAATGTAAATAATGCTCTCTTATTGCATGACCCATGAAACTCTAGTTGAATGTTTGGCCTCTGAATTGTTACTGTTGATACTTTGAGGTAGTGGGGAAGGAAAGAAAGCTGCTGACTGCCTACGTACTGCATTAAAAGAATATAACCTCAAATTTGGCACAGTTCTGAATGATCCGGACTTGGCCTCATTCAGAGCTCTTCCTGAATTCAAGGAATTGCAAGAAGAGGCAAGTAACTAAACTCTGGCCACTCTATTTTCTACTAATCTTTAACTTCTGTTATCCTCTTTTTCCTTCCTAACCTCCTTGAATATGATAATATTATATTACAATCAGATGACTGTGTTTAATCAATGGATTCTCAATTATTCATTTGATGATATTTCCGAATAATTTGATGAACGTCCAGGCTATGGTAGGTGGGGAAGATATAGGCTATGGCTTTCGAAGAGATCTTAAACTCATTAGTGAAGTCCAGGCACCTTTTCGTGGGGTTAGGAGGTTCTTTTATGTGGCACTATCTGCAGCAGCAGGAATTTCATTGGTGTTTTCTATACCCAGGTTGTATCGTGCTATTCAAGGGGGTGATGATGCTCCTGATGTTTGGGAAACTGCCGGCAATTTAGCTGTTAATTTTGGAGGTATATCTGAAGTATAAATTTCCATAACTCACTAAAGAGATAAAAATAAAAGGTTACGTGTTCACTTTGGTGAGTTGGCTGGAATAGTAGTTTCCTAAAGCTTAAACTTTTCTTTAAACTATTATCTATATGATAACATACAAAAGATGGATTATATCCCACCCGGAGCATTACAAAAAACAGTCAGATAATTACAAAAAGGTTATGCCGGAGAAAACCAATTAGATGCTTTTAATTTAGCCAACTCTCATAGCTCTTACTAAGATTCTTGATCATGCATTAAAACCTTGCTTATAAGAATGACTAATTCTTTTCTACCAGCATTTAACAGGTATTATTGTTCTTGTCGCATTATTCTTATGGGACAACAAGAAAGAGGAAGAGCAGCTCACACAAATATCAAGAGATGAAACGTTATCAAGGTTGCCTCTACGTCTTTCCACCAATCGGGTTGTTGAACTTGTACAACTTCGAGATCTTGTTAGGCCGGTGAGTTGTTTTTTAATTTTTGGCATAAACTTCCGATGGATAACAAGAAAATTGAAAACTCTACTAGATGATTTATTATTTTTACATCAACATCTCGATCATCCAATTGGGAGGAGTAAAATCCTGCATGACCACTATTGTTAATGATCAATCTCTAAATATAAGTTTCTTTTCCATTATAAGAGGATTGATATTTCCAATATAAGTGCTCTTTAGTGAGCTGGTTGAGGGCCAGGGGAGGAAATTCCGCACACTGCTATTTCTGCAAGATCTTGAAATCATTAGAGTTTGTACATAGATTCTAGCTCAAAGGTGAAACTAAACATAGAGAGGGATAGTGTTTTAAAAAGCGTTTAGCGCACTTAAGCGATTAAGTCCCGTGGGACTTAAGGGCTGTAAACTAAAGAGTTGAAGAGAATGTAATTCATATCGATTTACTACGCACATACACATATATATATACACATAAGAGTCTAACCTAACGGACTTAGAAGTAATGGGCCTTGGGCCTCTATCTACAAACTATACAATATAACAAACCCTAATTATATTTCTTAACACTCCCCCTCAAGCTGGAGCGTATATGTTAATCATGCCCAGCTTGTTACAAAGATAGTCAATACGTGGTCCATTCAAAGCTTTTGTAAAGATGTCGCCTAATTGTTCTCCAGTCTTCACATATCCAGTAGAGATCAGCCCCAATTGTATCTTCTCTCGAACAAAATGACAATCAACCTCAATGTGTTTAGTACGCTCGTGAAAAACAGGGTTTGAGGCAATATGGAGAGCAGCTTGATTGTCACACCATAGTTTCATTGGACATACGACAGAGAAGCCCAACTCGATAAGAAGTTGACGAATCCACGTCACTTCACAAACTGATTGTGCCATAGCTCTATATTCTGATTCAGCACTAGATCGTGATACAACATGTTGCTTCTTACTCTTCCATGAGATTAAGTTACCACCAACAAAAACACAATAACCAGAAGTAGATCTCCGATCTTCCTTAGACCAACCCAATCAAGACCTGAGAAGCATTCAATCTTCCTGTGTCCATGATTACTATATAAAATCCCTCGTCCGGGGCACCTTTTAAATAACACAAAATCGCTCAATGACCTTCCAATGTTCAATAGTAGGTGAGGACAAATATCGACTCACTATACTAACCGAATATGCAATGTCTGGACGAGTTCCGTAAGGTAATTAAGTTTTCCAACTGACCTCCGATATCTCTCAGGTTCTTCAAATAAGTCACCATCTTTTGTGAGCTGCAAACTTGGATTCATTGGGGTGCTACATGGTTTTGCCCCCAATTTACCAGTTTCTGATAGTAAATCCAGCACGTATTTCCTTTGAGAAAGAAAAATCCCTTTATCGCTTCTCGTCACTTCCACACCCAGAAAATATTTTAACACCCCTAAGTCCTTTGTATGAAATTGACTACGGAGGAAAGTTTTGAGGGATAAGATACCTGCACTATCACTTCCTGTGATGACAATGTCATCTACATACACAACCAACATAATGATCCCAGTTGCAGACTGTCGATGAAAAACAGAGTGATCTGATGTACTTTTCTTCATGCCAAATTTTTCAACCGCCAAGCTAAATTTGCCAAACCATGCTCGGGGGCTCTGTTTCAAGCCATACAACGATTTTCTCAGATAACAAACCTTCCCATTCTCCCCCTGAGCAACAAAACCAGGTGGTTGCTCCATATATACCTCTTCCTGAAGATCCCCATGAAGAAAAGCATTCTTGATATCTAACTGGTGTAAAGGCCAACCGTACGTAGCACCCAGGAGAAATAAACAATCTCACCGATGTGAGTTTGGCAACAGGAGAAAAAGTGTCAGAGTAATCAATGCCATACACCTGAGCATACCCTTTGGCCACTAGACGAGCTTTCAAACGAGCAATAGACCCATCAGGATTAACCTTGATAGCAAAAACCCACTTCTGACCAATAGCTTTCTTACCGGTGGGTAAATTAACCAAAGTCCATGTTCCATTTTCCTCCAAGGCCCGCATTTCCTCGAGCATGGCATTGCGCCATCCAGAATGTGAGAGAGCATCATGAACAGTCTTAGGTAAAGACACGAATCAAGAGATGCAATAAAAGAACACAAAGAAGGAGACAAATTATTATAAGATACAAAAGAAGCAACAGGATACGTACAAGCTCGTTTCCCCTTACGGAGGGCAATAGGTAGATCATCTGTTGTGACGGGATCAAGTGTTGTGACTGGATCTGACGACGAAGCTTCTTGAACAATGGCATCCGAACATGAATCTGGGACAGGACGAGGACGACGCGTAAATACTTGAGGAAAGGGAGACATGGGCAGAGAGGATGGGAGAGGAGGAGAACCAATAGGTGGAACTTTAGATTGAGGGGGAACAACAGTCGTAGTGGTGTAAATTAACAAGTTATCATCCTCCTCTGGATAAATGCAAGAGACGGAAGGAGAGAACGGAGTATTTTCCAGAAAGGTAACATCGGAAGAAACCAAATATCTGTTAAGAAGTGTAGAGAAACATCGATATCCCTTTTGAACCCGAGAATAGCCAAGGAAAATACATTTTAGAGCCTTGGGATCAAGTTTAGAAAGTTGGGGGCGAACATCGCGAACAAAACAAGTGCAACCAAATATCCTAGGTTCTATTGGAAAGAGAGGTTTATTGGGGAACAAAGAGTGATAAGGAATCTGACCATTAAGAACCGAGGAAGTCATGCGATTAATGAGAAAACAAGCAAGAGAAACAAGATCGCCCAAAAGTGCTTAGGAACCGCATTTGGAAAAGAAGAGCTCGTGCGGTTTCCAAGCAAATGTCTATTTTTACGTTCGGCAACCCCATTTTGAGACGGAGTATCGACACAAGATGTTTGATGGAGAATGCCCTGTGTGGTCATAAAATTTTGAAAAGTGGATGACAAATATTCTTTTGCATTATCACTTCGAAGAGTTTTGATAGGAATATTAAAACTGCGTTCAATTTGGAACAAAAAGCAGAAAAATGAGAAAATAACTCGGAACGATTTTTCATTAAATATAGCCATGTCATTCGAGAATAATCATCAACAAAAGTAACAAAATACCGAAATCCAGTTATAGACGCAACAGGATAGGGACCCCAAACATCAGAATGAACTAACTCAAAGGGAGCACTTGCTCGTTTATTGACTCTAGGACCATAGCTAACACGATGGTGTTTAGCAAACTGACACGACTCACAATCTAAAGACGACAAATGCTGAAACTGAGGACATAATTTCTTAAAAACTGAAAGAGAAGGATGGCCGAATCGACAATGAGTGTCAAAAGCAGACGATGATACTCCGGAACAGGCAATGGAAAACTGAGGGTCAAGAATGTAGAGGCCGCCAGATTCACGTCCTTTACCAATAATCTGCTTCGTCGTAAGATCCTGAAACAAACAATGAGTGGGAAAGAATGAGACAAAACAATTTAACGAGCGAGTAACTTGACTGACAGATATCAAATTGAAAGACAATTCAGGGAGGGTAAGAACATAAGACAAAGGTAATGAAGGAACAGGTTTAGCTTGGCCGGATCCAATGACAGTGGAAGTAGATCCATCTGCTAAAGTAACATGAGATGAAGAACTGTGTGGTTCGAATGTAGAAAGTAATAATCATGTCATTCGAGAATAATCATCAACAAAAGTAACAAAATACCGAAATCCAGTTATAGACGCAACAGGATAGGGACCCCAAACATCAGAATGAACTAACTCAAAGGGAGCACTTGCTCGTTTATTGACTCTAGGACCATAGCTAACACGATGGTGTTTAGCAAACTGACACGACTCACAATCTAAAGACGACAAATGCTGAAACTGAGGACATAATTTCTTAAAAACTGAAAGAGAAGGATGGCCGAATCGACAATGAGTGTCAAAAGCAGACGATGATACTCCGGAACAGGCAATGGAAAACTGAGGGTCAAGAATGTAGAGGCCGCCAGATTCACGTCCTTTACCAATAATCTGCTTCGTCGTAAGATCCTGAAACAAACAATGAGTGGGAAAGAATGAGACAAAACAATTTAACGAGCGAGTAACTTGACTGACAGATATCAAATTGAAAGACAATTCAGGAAGGGTAAGAACATAAGACAAAGGTAATGAAGGAACAGGTTTAGCTTGGCCGGATCCAATGACAGTGGAAGTAGATCCATCTGCTAAAGTAACATGAGATGAAGAACTGTGTGGTTCGAATGTAGAAAGTAACTTAGGATTACCTGTCATATGGTCGGTTGCACCAGAATCTATGACCCATTTGGAGGAAGAAGAAACAAGACATGATGTCGATTTACCTGACTGAGCAAGAGAAGTTCCTGGGGCGGGTTGATGATTCACAGGTTCTTGGTATTGATCAATAGCCTCATTGGTGGATGCGACATTGGCAAACTGCTTCCTTTTATTCATCAACTTTCGACACTCGTTCTTCATATGACCAGGTGTATGACAATAATGACAAACTACGTTCTTCAAATCATATCCCTTGTCACCAGATCCACGCCCACGACCATTACCTCGGTATTGTTGTTGTCTCCATGGTTCAGACGTGTGACTTACCAGAGCACTAGGAGGCACCACTGTGGTATTCTCAATACGAAGAATTCTACTAAAAGCCTCCTCAAGAGAGGGAAACTCTGAGCTAGACAAGATTTGAGATTTTGCAGCTTCAAATTCAGATGGAAGTCCTGCTAGAAAACACATGACTGTCAACTTTTCCCGTTGTCTCTGTTGGACCGTTACATCAGTATTAAATGGAAGCAACAAATTTAGCTCTTCATGGGTTTTCTTAATATCCATGAAGTAATCGGTAACGGATCTCTCTCCCTTCTCTGCACGATAAACCAATTGGGAAGTTTCATAAATACGCTTAATATTCCCTTTCCCCGAATACACAAACTCCAAGTAGTCCATTATAGACTTCACCGAATCACAATGACTGACCATCCCAATCATACTACTATCAATAGAGTTACGGATTTGTAAAAACAAACGAGCGTCTTCTCTAACCCATTTGACTCGAGTTGCATCAGTTGGTGGCGCATCCGTCAAATGATCGTCCAGGCCAATACTCAAAAGATATAAACGAATGGTCTTAGACCAATCCAAATAGTTGGTTCTATCCAACTTATAGTCTGTGATTCGAGACATTGAATGAATCACATCAGTCGCAACGGCGGGTTTCATCTCCACAAGATCGAGTTTGTCAGCCATCAAAATGTATAGTAAACAAATAACAAACACCCAAAGCAGACAGCAAGCAAAAAACTCTAATGAAACAGAATTGAACCCAAATTAGAGTAAAAACAGATCTGGACAGCCACAAAAAACTCTCGTTTTCTTCACAACCAGACACGAGTTGAGTCCAAAACCACCACAGAACTACCGGAGATAAAAATCCGATCAAACCCAGACGAACGGCGGCGAGAAAGATTCTCTCACGCGCCCTCACGCGCCCTCACGCGCCGGCGCGTGAGGAAGAAGGCGGACGGTGTGGCGGCGCGTGGGGATCCACGCGCGGTGTTTTCCGGCGACGGCAATTCGACTCTTCGGCGGGCGGCGGTTCTTCCTATGAGGGTGGTGTCGACAAATGGTCACTTTTGATCGAGACCCGAACTCGAACCCTAACCCTCTTGAACAAGAATTCACTCTACCAACTCTCAAACAAAACTAAGAACTTTTTAGGCTCTGATACCATGTAAACTAAAGAGTTGAAGAGAATGTAATTCATATCGATTTACTACGCACATACACATATATATACACATAAGAGTCTAACCTAACGGACTTAGAAGTAATGGGCCTTGGGCCTCTATCTACAAACTATACAATATAACAAACCCTAATTATATTTCTTAACAGAAGCACAAAGAAGAGCGAGGGCTTTTTTTAGGGGCATAATATATTAATAAATATTATATACATATACATTATAGTATTGTCAAGAGTTATATTATGAAAGGCCTCAGAAAGAGAGAGGATTTGAGAGGAATTCAAGAATTTGTCTGTACGAGTATATCTATATCTAGAATAGGTTTTTTTCTGTAGCCTTTTTTCCAGCTTCAGTGACTTTGAACTTTTTGAATACTCCAAGTCCTTGTTTTTAGCCAAAAGATGCATTTCTTCTCTAAATTTTTCCTTTGCACTTTTCTTCTCGGTGGGTTTAATTCCCCACAGGCCCTCCCCTTTTTGCATGTCCTCCTTTAATGAATTCATTGTTTCTAGTAACAAAATGAAATTTAAACTACCATTCGGGAAACAATAGAAAATGTCCATAGGTATGCATATTTTTACATTCCTTATTTCATTTTTACCTTTGAATCAGGTTATTTTAGCTGGGAAAAAAGAGACGGTTTCTTTAGCCATCCAGAAGGCAGAAAGGTTCAGAACTGAGCTACTTAGACGAGGTGTTCTTTTAGTTCCTGTCACATGGGGGGAAGGTAAGGAATCCCAAATTGAAAAGAAAGGTTTTGGTGCTCCACCCATTGCAGCTGCTGCTCTGCCATCTATTGGGGTAAGATCAAAAGATGTCCACCGTATCAATTATCTCACATTGCTTAAGGATATTTTAGTGAGTTATACTGTAATTTATTGACGTTTTTTAATGAATCAAAACTTAGTTTACTATCATTGTGGTTGTTAACATACTGTCTAATAGCAAACAATTTAAGATTGTGTAAAAAATAATATTAACTCTTCCAGCATTGCTTGTACAAGAGTCCTTTGTTTTCGACTACTAGGCTTGTGCTTATGGAACTTTTGTAGGAAGATTTTGAGAAACGAGCTCAGTCTATAACTGCAAAATCAAAGTTGAAAGCTGAAATTCGATTCCGGGCCGAGGTTGTTTCACCTGCAGAATGGGAAAGGTAGTATGCAGTTGGCTTCTTGATATGTAGCTTTCCATAATCTAATATTCTGTTATATATCAATATTGTGAAAGATTTTTTTTTAATAGAAAGCACATAAAAATTTTTAAAAAAGATTTATATGTTAGAAGTATACAAAAGTGAAGGCCTTCCCTATTCTCTTCTTTGTCTTTCAAGGATGCACACGTTTTTCTTTCAACCCAAATAGGCCATCAATTGAAGAAATGTCTCCTAAAAAAAAATTTCCTTCTGCTAGCAACTCAACTGAAGATGTCTTCACAAAATAAAGAATATGGGTGTCTCAAAAAAAACATTTACAAACATTGCTTGAGAGTAAAACAACATGAGTGAGAAAGGGATTAACCAACTTATGGGGCTGTGAAACAAAGAGAGTACTTATAAGGTGACACAGCATAGAAAGGCATTCTTGCAAAAGTCCAAAGAAAATTTTGAATATGTGAAGGCAAACCTTTGAGCCAAACAAATTGAAAAGGAGCAAAAGGAAGAAAAATAGAATCCTTGAACATAACGGTAGGATTCTAAATAGGAAAAGTAAGGTTTACAAGAAAAAGAGTGCTCGGGGTAATGACGCTGCTAGTGAACTACTTATCGAGGCTCGTTCATTTGCTGGTTGAAAAAGAAATGTTTGAATCCTTGCGCCAAAGTCTCCAGTCCATAGATGAAGAAAGACAGCATCTCGCCTTTTTTCCCCTCCCATAAATGGTGCATCTTGCCAATAGACATTTCCTTTTGGCTCTTTCATACATCAATGAAATAGCTTTGTTTATTATCAAAATAAAAATAAAAATAAAGTAGACATTTGATTTTCATAGTGTATTCTACTCTGCTAGAATTATGGTACTGTAGATACTGGCTAATATTTCTTTTCCTTATTTAGTTGGATAAGAGACCAACAAAAGTCCGAGGGGGTTACTCCTGGTGAGGATGTCTACATTATATTGCGACTGGATGGTCGAGTTCGAAGATCCGGGAGGGTAAGTGATCAAAGTTTCTTCCTATACTCTAGTGGAAATACATATTAGTTTAAAGCTAAAATTGATACATTTTAACCAACATGGGTTGGCCTAGTGGTCAAGGTTGCTTTCCAACCTTGAGGTCCTGGGTTCAAACCATGTTGGCCACCTACCTAGGATATTATCCTACGATTGAACCGACGCCAAGTGTTGTAGGGTCATGAGGTTGTCCCGTGAGATTACTCGTAGTGCGCGTAAGCTAACCCGGACACTCACGGTATAAAAAAAAAATGATACATTTAAAGTTTGACATTTAATTTGATAATACGCCTAAAGTTTAGGAATAAAAGTTGATTTTTTATTTTTATTTTTTTGGCAGGGAATGCCCGACTGGGAAAAAATCATCGAAGAGCTTCCACCAATGGAAGCTTTTTTAAGCAAGCTTGAAAGATAAGTTAAATGGTCCACCCTCAGCAACTATCAATGGTGACACCTTTGCTGCTTGTTTGATTTCCACACCAACACCCATTGAATGGATAGCCTTTCATCGTCCAAAAGAGTAAAATTTTAGAAGAAATCATGATGTTTTTGTGTTCATTTAAAATTTACTCAATTTTAGTAAGGTGTCTCCCTCATGTTATAATACAATTGTATTTTAGAGGATGAGTGATACCCAAAACCAAAACTGGGACCATTACACTTGCCTCCTCACTCGGTTAATATGTTCGATTTAATAAAAAAAAGATACGTACATGCAATTGAGGAGAAACTCCCGTGACCGATGAAGAAGTAAGTATTATTCTTTCGTTCGAGTCTCGAAAAGGATAATTTTTATTTCAAGATGGAACTGATTTCTTTGGATTAGATTCAATTTTGAAGTTTAAGCATGTAATGTGGTCTTGGAACTTGGTTACCTGCCACTATATAATCCAACTAAATTAATATATTAAGAAATTTGTTTTTCTGTTTTTTTTTTTTAAATCCAATTTTGAATATTTTTTTTAATTATCTTTCTACAAAATATGGTTCTTTACCTGAATTTGATCTGGATCTTGCCTGGAACGTGATTACCTTGAAGGATTCAAACATATCTATTGGCGCAATCGATTCTGATTTTAAATAAATCACTTGGACTTTGCCTTCTCCGATTTTGACAACCATTTTATTCTTCCTTCTAACTTGTAGACACTGAAAATTGAAATTTGACCTTGTTATTGAGGTTTCATGCCACGTTCAAACATTTAACTTTGTACAACTTTAAATAACTTATCAAAATAGTATATTCTACTTGTTTCAATAAATTATTGAACAAATAACTTTTAATATTTGCTATTTAAATTTTATTTTGGATTAAGTAATTATCAATTAAATGAATTTTTTAGAAATTAAAATTCTTGTTTTAATATAAACTAATTGTTGATAATTTATTATTATTATTTAAATAATTTATTGTTTTGATTTAAATAAATTATTAAGAAATAAATTTGATATTTAAATAATAAAAAAAAATTAAAAACTCACATAAATAAAAATATGTATCTATAATCCGCTATTTGAAACCATTTTTAAACTTTTTAAAAACTTTTTTGCGTGGAAGGTGATTTGGTTTCCTTGTGTGCATGAAAGGAGAGATTTTCTAACATTTGCACAAATAAGTATTTTTTTGGGTAGTTTTATAAGAATACTATTTAAGATGTATTCAAGTAAATGATCGATTTCTATCTAACACTGATATTTTAATCAAGTGGTAATATCCTATCAATAGATTATTATACGGGTAAAATATCATTTTCATCCCTACACTTTCACTCGAGTTTCATTTTTGTCCCTAGACTTTAAAAAATTACGTTTTTGATTCTTCAACTTTCAAAAACCTACCATTTTAGTCATTCTATTAAGTTTTCCGTTAATTGATGTGATATTATTGATGACTTGTCAGGGTGACGTGGCAAATTTTAAGTTAAGTGATACTTTAAAATTTGGCATGTTAGTCTGCCACATCATCAATAATGTCATATTAGCAACTGGCTGAAGGATTAAAAGGTAAGTTTTAAAAGCCTTGAAAGTTCAAGGATGAAAGTGAAACTCACATGAAAGTTTAGAGACCAAAATGGTAATATTTGGAAAAATGGCAATTTTGGTAGCTTTAAGAAAGTCGAGGGACCAAAAACGACATTTTTGAAAGTTCAAGGATGAAAAAAAAACTCGAGTGAAAGTTTATGGACCAAAAGTGTATTTTACCCCATGTTAACATTGTCATCTGTCATTAAACGAGGATATGTATTTAAAAAAAATTGCGCATAATGTGGGTATTTATCTTTTGTTTATTTTTCTTAGGAATTGGTAGTGGGTGGTAACTTTTATCCGTTAAGTAGAAAAGTTTATTTTTTTTATACTAGTTAGTAATTTACTATTTTCGTCGAGTAGAGTAGAGTAGAGTCATGTCTTACATTATATTAGGTCTAGGTTGGGTCTGGTCACAGATTTTTAGTGTTGGATCTCGAGGCCACCTAAGGGCTTTTTTTTGGAGGGGGGGGGGGTAATTTAACCAAAACAACATTAAAAAAGACAATTCATTGTCACAACGTCGCTGCGACGCGGAGCGGCCGACATCCTAATATATCAGGTCTCTTATATGAAAATGAAGTGGAAGTCGCCATCAACCATATTAGGGTGTGATTGATCACCAAATTGATTTAAAATGAAAATGGTCTACAAAAGCCAGATTAGGTTCGAGAGTCATTTGTGTGTAGGGAAGGTATTAGCACCCTACAACACCCGTTAAAAAATGATTACCATATTTCATCTTATATTATCCTAATTAGTAAATGATCCTTATTTAAATAATTTAAAAATATTGATTTTAATTTGTGAAAACAGATGTCCCATTTAATTATTTCTTAAATTCAAAAATGAAATAAGAATTGAGATTATAATGAGTGAGATTACGACCATTAATTGAACAATATTGGAATTAGAAAATTCCTCACCTAGAGAAATTGAGAGTTTTTATGTCCCAAAATCCCATCATAGGAATTGTATTTATATTTTAAAATGTTTTAATTTTTTTTATTTAAAATACTCTCTTTTTATTTTTAAAATAATATATGTAATGTTGTTTATTTTTAAAGAATTTTTCTATTCTATATTTTTTAGGGTTTTCGTAGACTTTTATGAGAATCTCAATGAGCACATTACGCAGTCTTCACAAACGTGATGATTTCCACGCACTTACTGAGATCTCAACAAATATATCGGGTACATCCTCATTAAAAATCTTAGTATAAAAATAGATTTTATGATCACCAACATTTAAAATTTTATTTATTTATAAATGAAAGTAATTTACTGGATAATGATTACACATACTTAAAAATAATTAAACTAACTAAGAAAACTATGTTTTATTATTGAAATAGTGTAACCTGTAGAACATAATAAAAGAAATGAATAAAAAAAAATCCTTGGAATACATTAGGTTTATATCTTCCATTTCATTTCAACAATTGTTTACATTACAATAAACAAGAAAAATGTTATTATATTACTTCAAGTGTACTGTATAAAACGTTGACTTCAGATTGTAAAAAAAACCAACATATATATATATATATATATATATATATATATATATATATATGAAATGAAAGGTTATTATAAGGATGATGCACCAAATGTTTATATAAAAGAATAAATATTGCAGTTATATTACATCAAACACCACTAGCAATAGCAATTGAAATAAAACTTATAAATCGGTGGTGGATGTCTCAAGGTGAGGACGTGATCATCAAGGAAATAGTGCGGTTTGTTTGGGTTGCATAAAAAATAGAAGGAGATGTGGAATTAGAGAGAAAGAAAAGACTGACGACAATGATATATATATATATTTTTAATTATAGCTCGAAGTTGCCTTGTGATCTCGACTGTGAGAAAAAGAAAGAGGTTCTTAGTATGAGAGGGTTTTTTAGAGGTTTTCTCTCAATTTCTTCCTTTTGTTTAGTTGATAAAAATGAGTCTTATTTATAGTCAAATATGAGAGAAAATATGGTTAAAATGAAATTAATCACTACAAAAATTTGCTCCAATCAATCCAAAATTAGTGTCCCTAATTATTCATTCAAATGTTGTCATCAAATCAAATCAATCAAATTAATTTTCTCAAATTTGTGCTAAAAATTAGTGGTCAAATCATCTTCTTCCAAAGTATTCATCAATTAAATCAATTCATATTTTCCCACCAAATTTATGCCAAAATGCCATTTTTAGTTATTAACCCCCCCTTTTTTTTTTTAAATCGAACATTTAAAAATATGATTAAAACTAATTTTTTTTTATTGAATCGAAATTTAAACAAACCAAATTTTAGGTAATTGACACAAATTGCTTAATTTTTAAATAGTATTGGACAAAAATGGGTGTCTACATTCATATTTGTACCTTAAATTTTTTTTACCTATATAATATGAAATTTATATTAATAAATAAAAAAAATTAAATCACAATAATCTCAGAGACAAAAATTAATATATTTATTTATAAATTTTGAAATTAGAAATCTACCTGAATTATTTTAAATTGTATAAAATTTTCATCTTTTTTCTTTGCTTTTAATTATAAAAATTATAATAGGAAACCTAATTTCAAGTTGGACAAAACTAAGTCAAAGGGAGTTAATAAAAATATTTATGGAAATATTTTATTGTTGACACAAAACATATAAAAAAAAAGGAAAAGAAATTACGAAATTTATTATATAAGGAATAAAGTTAAAAAAAACATGAATTACTTTAAAATATGTCTATATTGTGAAAACGTATTTTAATATTTAATAGAACTTCCTTAGTGTAAAATTATTGAGTTTTAATAAAGTAAAAAATTAAAAATAAAGGGGCAGCTGCATATCTAGCATTTTTCAGCCCAATATTATAAAATATAGCAGCCCAGAAAAGACAATTGCAAATATAGCAGAAAGCCCATCAAAGCCCAATTTTAATGTTGAACTTTACTAAAATAACCCTCATTAGTGCCCCCATTAGAACTCACATGCATTATCTCTCAGACAAACGGTTTCTCAAGGTTCTTCACGTTCTAGGGTTCTTCATGATTTCAATCTCAAATGTTCACTAAATTCTTCGCGATTCCAACGCTCAAGTTTTTCGCAATTCCAACGCTCATGTTTTTCGCGATTTCTCTCTCACAATTTATAGGATTCTTCGAGACTTCCCTCTGATCTCAGCCCAAATTCTAGAGGTTTTCGTTATTTCTCCCAATCTCGAGTTTTAATGGAAAATCTTGAACCTGAGGTGAGTCTACGTTGTTTCTATTTGATTTTTTATACATTTTTTTTTCTATTACTTCATCTTCTTCATGATTTCTTGCATGTACTTCATCTGCTTCTTTCTCTGTGTTTTCTCTTTTGTTTGTTCTGATTGTGATCACTGATTACTAATTTTGATTATTGATTCATCATCAATGATTACTTCATCTTCTTCTTTGTGATTTATTGCATCTACTTCATCTCCTTCTTTCTCTGTGTTTTTTCTTTTGTTTTCTGATTTCCTTTTGAAAGTTATCATCAATTTATGAATTCTGGAAATCATTAGGTGAAAATGTTTGAATAAGTCACAGAAATTAGTTAAAAGCTTACTGATGTGGAATCGGTGATTATTGACGATGAATCAGTGATTACTATTATTTAAAAGTGACGGGTCGTCAAATGTCTCAACAGCGGAAGTCTTTATATTTTAAGAAAAATGGCGTGATTATGTTTGAAAATTGACTAGCCAAAACCTGTTTACATCTTAATTTCAAAATCTAAAATACACAAGGAACATTAAGTTCCTATTCAGGAGTTCAAAATGAATTATAATCATAAAAGTAAAGACAAAAGCTCTTAAGAGCCATTTACAAATATACAACTCCACAATATGTGAAAAATGCACAAAACATAGTCCATGGACTTTTACATAACACCTAGTCCATCTCGAGATCATCATCCCTCGATCATGCAGCACCATCTCATTTCCCACGACCTCTAGTCAGGGCATTACTTGAAATTTTTGTAATATCATGAGCTAACAACTTAAGCCCAGTGAGAATAATAAGAATAAAAAGTAAAGTTAGACCTCAAACCCGTATTCCGATTTGTGTCCAATCAATCTGACACAATCATTCCTAAAGTTTTCCAAACTCTAGGTAATTTCATTCTATAATCTCCAAAGGATGATATTACTAACACTCGTAGTCAAATTCTCATCCATTAACTTGTTACAACATAAATAAGAAAAGTAAATAAAATTTACATAAATAAAACATTTCGGTTCTTTATCCATGATATATATGTTAGGAATGGTGTCCTAGAACTTGTAATTATTTAATAATAATAATTTATTTCTAATAAATTAAATAAATAAACATAAGTTCTTTATATTATCTAGATTGATTCAATTGACGATATTAGGAATATATGGAAATATATTAATATCAAACATTCAAATAGTAAACCCAAAGTTACTCTTATGAAATCACGACTTAGTATGTGAGTCATACGAGAGGATTAAAGTCGAGATGAGTAACTTAAAAGTGTCTATAGTAAATGGATAACGTTTGGGAACCTTATCCTGGAAACACTGTTGATAGCTTCGCATTTTGTTTATAGACAAATGATCTAATCCTGATCATTCATGTGGGAGACATGAAATGGAAGTATCATATGCAATGTTGATTGTATAAGACAGGACCACGATGTTCGATCAAAATTTCTCATTAGTACCGTTTACGAGAAATGATTGAATATCAAACTAAGTTTATCAACCGTGATAGATCTCAATCCTGAGTGAAATGCGGACTCCTATTTATGGAGTTATGTTCTTTGATTCACATGGTTGAGAGCGATCTGTAAGAACGCTCAATACACTCCTGTTTTGGGAACATGGCTAGATAAGTAGCTGGGAATTCATTTTCACGAGATGGAATTCATAACTTTCCTATAAATTAACGGTATCAGTGCGATACCTAAACATTTTAGGAACTTTAGGAAACTTCCTTGATGTCTCGATTCGAGACATGAACAAGTGGCGCCACGACTTCTATTGATCACGAAGTATATTATCTCTAGTTCGACTAAAGATAAAGTTCATTGGAGAATCAGCGGGAACACAAGGATAAAGCGGTAATTACAGGGGCAAAACGGTAAATTTATCCGCTTGTAATTATGAGGGTTCCACGTGAAGGATATATCACGAGATATAAATAAAGATAAACTAAATGGACATAACTCATCTATAGTGAGGGGAGTTCAGCTATGAATCTATAGTGGAATTATTCATAGTTAGATAATAAGTAATTAACTGATTATGAGTTAATCACTTAATTGACTAATTATTAAGCCCATGATCTATAGGTCCATTGGGACCCTATGCTAGCCCAAATATCGTAGTCGCGAAATCAAGTAGAAGAAATGGAAATTTTAAGTAAAATGAATTACTTAAAATAGGCAATATTAATTGTTTAAATATTGAGTATATTTAAATGGTAATTAATATAAACATTATTAATTGTTTAAATAATTATTTTATTTAAACAGGAAATTAATAATGAAATATTATTAATTAGACATTATTAATTATTTAAATATTGAGTATATTTAAATGGTAATTAATAATTTGAAATTAATTGACAATTATTAATTGTTTAAATAATTAATTTTATTTGAACGGAAATTAATAATTAAAATTAATTAATTAATAATAAAATATTATCAAATAAAATTATTAATTAAATAATGAGTTTATTTAATGGAAATTAATAATTAAAATATTTATTATTAATTATTTAAATAATGAAAATTATTTAAATGGAAATTAATAATTAAATATAATTTGATAATATTTAGTCGGGAGAAAATATTAATATTATTAATTGTTTAAATAAAATATTTTATTTAAATAGTAATTAATAAATAAATTAATTAAGTTGGACTTATTAATTTAAGAGAGAGTTTCAAGCCCAATTGGATTAATGAACCCAATTGCAATTGGCCCAAAATAATTAATTAAATAAATTTGATTTATTAATTATTTATTATTAATTTTGGCGCCATCATAGATAATTTGTAGGAGATAATTATTTGAATTATATCCTATAATAATTATATTGATTTATTTACCCAAGATAAATAAAATAAAGAAAAGAAAATATTCTCTTATTTATCTATGGCATTTTAGAAATACCAAGATAAAGGAAAGAGATAATTCTTTTTTCTTTTTGTATTTATCTCCATGGATTAATCCTAATGTGATTAGGATTCCTATTTTCTTATAAATAGGAGGCTTGGGTCATTCATAAATCACACAATTCAATTCCTAAGAAATTTGGAATTCTCTCTTCCTCCTTCTCCCCCCTTAGCCGATTTTCCCTAGTCCATTGGGAAGAAAATATTTTTTCTTCTTCCCAATTTCTTCTAAAGTTCGATCCCACAATCGGATTTCGTTTGAACGATCGGGATATAGCGTAGAAGATCCGGTGTTGCTGAGGATTTGATGCTGTAAAGAAACCTCCAACCGATTCTCCATTTATTACTCAATGTAAGTTTTGATTTTAATTTTCGAAATTTAAAGCATGAATCTACATGTTTTTTCACAAATTGCATGATATTAATAGATCCATAATTAAATGTTAATTAGTTTACTAAATCAAATTCCGCTAGTTTAGTAAATCATCCCTTCAATATATTTCCATCGATCATATGCATGAAGGTAATGAGGACATCCCGTAGGATTCGCATTCGCCCTTTATGCATGAATGAAGATAATAGGTGTTGTGTGAAATCGTGTTACGCAAGTGCACGTAGTCTAACAAGTAATAAAGTGTTAAGAAAGATCGTTCCCACGAGGATTAGTGATTTAAAGTGGTGTTTAACAATTAGCTTAAGGAAATTAAAAGCAATGGTATTTTGAAGGTGATGTGATTAATGAAACTAAATAATTAAAATTGTGAAATTATGCGAAACTAAATGACAAAATTCTAAATTAAATATGGAAAATAAGTAAGATGGGTTAAAGTGACTGAAATTACTCCTAAAATGTGCAAAAATATTAAATTGATTAAACTATGTAAAGATGAGTGGTTGGAAAATCAAGAATCCCCCTAAAAAGTCTTAGAATTCACAAATGTTGCAGTAGTGCTGTGGTTGTGCTGCAGCAATCTGCTATAACAAATACATTTTTTATGCAAGCAAACTCAAATGTTCATGTGACTTTGTCAAGCCTAGCATGATTCTAATTCTTAATCCAACTTGATTCCTATGTCTAGGTTAAATTAGATTAAAAATACGTTTTGATGCTCCGGTTTAGGCCTTTAAGGTGTAAACACATATGTTTATGGATTACCAAAAACAATTTCAAGAATCGTTAACCCCTATCAATCAATATTCTTCCATTCAATTTTAACCTTTTCAGAATTAAAACTAAACTAAGAAATTTACTTAGGTTGATCAAGCATAAATAAAGAGATAAAAATTATCGAACTATTGATTGAGCATAAAAATTGAATTCATTGAAGCTTGTGAAAACTAATTCCCCTTTAGGGTTCATCTATCAATTCCAACCTAAGAAATTTAGTTCATAATGAAATTCAAATAAACAAAAGTGTTCTTAAAAAATAAACCTAAACCTAACATAATCTAACAGTGGAGAAGAAGAAGAAGAATGAATAATTAATGGAAGAGAAGATCCAAACGAAGTTCCCCAAAGATGAAGAATCTCCCTTGTGAAATCGTCTCTGTTCTTTTCTTCACGTTCAGCAGCCGCCTTTCTTTTTCACGTTCAAGTCTCCTTTTTCCCAAATCTGCCTCTTTGCCTCCTTTTGATGTAGGTTAATCTCTCTTTTCTTTTGTTTTGGGCTTGGGCTTCCTTTTAATCTCCTCCAAATTGCTCCTAAGATGGACCCCAATGATGGGCTATTTGTTTCTCACTTGAATCAGCTGAAACGGGCCTAAAAAGATGATATTTTAGGCTGAAAATCGTGACCCTGCTTTCCAATTCTGCTCCAGTGTGCTGCAGCGCACTGCCACAACACTTTGCAAAAATCTGCACTTTTTCCCTTTGCTCCTACATCAAATTTGCAACTTTTTAGGGATTTCTTTCATTCAAAATGACAAGATTAAAATACCCAAAGCTAAAAACACTTCAAACATATTATTTAAAGTGCTAAAAACCCGAGTTTTCTCAAAGTAAGCTTAATTAAAGAATTATGTAAAATGAGTTCAAAGTATGCAAAATATGAGCAAAGTTCAATCAAATAATCATCACATAGGCATTAAAATAGGACCAAATAACTCTATTTTATAGAGTTATCAATAGGACCAATAAGTAAAAGTTATTTATTTATTTTATTTCAATTTAAGTAATTAAAGTTTATTTATTTATCGGTAATTTAGGATTTGCAGTTTATTTCGGTTTTAATCTTTTAATTGACCTTTTTCATTTATTTTCGTTTTAATGGTATTAATAATTATTAACGGGCCAATTAATAATTATTAATCACCATTGGGATAGTTTGAGAAGTTCGGGAATCGTTTTATAAGTCAAAAGTCATAAAAGGACGCAACCGTCATTTCCAATTTCTTAAAATTATCCAAACACTATTCATTTGTCTTTAAAAACACTTCATTGACTCAAAGTTGACCACATTCCTCATTCATTTCCTCCTCCAAACCGTGGCTACAAGGGAGAGGGAAGAATTTTTCGGGTTTTCTTCGTTTCTCGATGGATCGACTCGATCTTGGATACATCGGAAAGCTCTCGAGTCTAGGATCCTTTTCCACCTAGCTATTGTCCGTTTCTCTCGAGATCCAAGGAGTTCTCGGTAAGTAAAGCTTCAAACCCTAAGCTCCAAATAGTGTTTTAATGGAGTTTTCTTTTATTTCCTTCGATTTCGTGTCGTGAAACTCGGTGTTTGTAAATACGGGAGTAGTTTTAAGTGTTTTTGGAAACTTTCCCATAACCCTAAAACCGAGTTTCAGTCGAAACCCTTCCCGTTTGAAAATTACCCTTTTGGGTTTGATTATGGGTTAGAATTTAATGAAATAATGTTTATTTAAATTCATTTCGGGAAAGGGTATAATATTCGAAAACCCTAATTATCGATACCCATTGAAATCGGGAATATCGAATTTGCTTAAAACCAACTCGAAACACCTCTAGAGTACCTAAAAGCTGGAAAACCAAACCCGAGACTCACTTTTTATGGGGGGGGGGCTGAGAGCCTCATAGTGGGGTTTATGGGGTTGTTCGTTGTTTTGAGCTTTTAGATGTTAATTGATCGATGTATGTTTATTTATTAATTGTAGATGTAATTAATTGTAGGTGCTTCGAATCATTGCTTGGTCGTGCTTTCGGAAACTTGGAGCGAACTCTTATTTGGCTAAGGTGAGAATAGTTAGGATTTAAAGTATTTATAGAAAGCAAATGAGTGTGAAGGTTTGTAGAGTTTGAAACTAAGATTAGAATCCGAATCTAAGATTAGAGGGTTGTGAGTTAGTGCCCTTAGGATTAGAAGTTAATCCTTTAAGTGAGAACTTAGGAGTTCTCGAGGAAAGTATTGAATCTTAGAAGATTCTAAGTTAGTTTCGAAGCTAAGATTGGATCATTGGAAGTTAAAAGATCCAACTTGTATTTTAGAACGGTTAATAGAACCTTGGATTATTGGAAGTTTAGAATCCTGGAAGGTATAGGTTAATCGTTTAAGTTATGATTTTATTTTATTATTGGTAGCGGAGTTCAATTTACATATCGTTCGTCCGAGATACTTATCTATTTTACTTTATGTCATTTACTTTATATCTTTTACTTTATGCCCCTTTACTTTATGCTTGTATCGACTACTTAAATTCCGCATTTTATTTATCTACGCTATAACACATCATATTGCATCATAACATTTCGCATCATGGAAAATAAGTGTGAAAGTGAGAAAGAATGAATGGGAGAACGATGGATCCTACGGGATAGACCACGTTACCTTCATTGAAAGAAAAGAGAAAGTGAGAAAGATATGAATGGGAGAATGATGGATCCTACGGGATAGACCACATTACCTTCATAGAAAGAAAAGAGAAAGTGAGAAAATATATGAAAGGGAGGACGATGGATCCTACGGGATAGACCACGTTACCATCATAGAAAGAAAAGAGAAAGTGAGAAAGAAAAGGAGGGAGAACGATGGATCCTACGGGATAGACCACGTTACCTTCTTCATGCACAAGGGCATATGCGAATCCTACGGGATGCTCTCATGCATTCATATATATGTTCGATGAAAGAGAAAAGCGAGATGTTTAATTGATGCAAAGTTTATTTACTTTTATTACTTATGTCATAACAAAGTAATGGATGAGGATTGACTACTAGTGTTAGCAATATCATCCCTTGGAAAGTTTAGAATAGAATTACCTAGATTTTGGAGAATTCTAGGAAGATTGTATCAGATTACTTGGACACAAATCGAAATGCAAGTTTGAGGTCTATCTTTACTTTTTATGCTTATTATTCTCACTGGGCTTAGTTCGTTAGCTCATGATATTACAAACATTTCAGGTAATGTTTGGGATCGTGGAAGAGGAGCTGGTGCGCGCATGATCGAGAGGATGATGATTTCGAGATGGACTAAATAGTTGTAAAAATCCATGTACATGGTTTTGTGAACTTTATATCATTTTGATGATTTGTACTTTGTAATTAGCTCATAAGAGCTTATTGTCGTTGATTTATGATTATAATCATTTTGAACTCCTGGATAGGAACTTAATGTTCCTTGTGTTTTTAGATATTTGAATTTAAGATGTAAACAGGTTTTGGCTAGCCTATTTTCAAACATAATCACGCCAATTTTCTTAAAATAAAAGACTTCCGCTGTTTTTCTCTGATTTAATTTATTTAAAAATGACGGGTCACCACAGTTGGTATCAGAGCCTACGGGTTCTGTAGACTACATGCGATACATGTTTGTCTTTCATGTTTTGTTTTAAGTCCATTCTCAAGTCATCATCTGAGATCAGCGGCACCAGGTATGCCTATAACTTCTATTCTCATGCTTTATTTCTTTGATATTGAAAGAATTATGAGAATATTGTTAGAAGTTAATGATGTTTGTGATATTTCACATCCTTGTAAAACCGCTATGTGGTTATGTTTATTTGACCCATATTGAGAATTGGGTTAGGGTGTCGAGAGTGTGAATGACCCCGTGCAGTTTTGGAGGTTATACGCCTCATTAAGAGTATTGACATAATGTCAAAGTAAAGGAGATGAGTTACTCCGAGAGATCAATTATTTGATCCTTAAGTTGTTTACAGTGTTATTGTCACACAATTGCTAAGCAGTGGTCTTAGTAGATGTGTGTTGACATTTATGTGTAAAAAGGGGACATGTTTGTCTGGAGCCCAGTATTAAGTGATGAAACACCTGTTTGAAGTGAGAAATTGTTGAAAAGAAATCGGTTTGGCTCGAGTCCAGTAACCTAGATTCAGCTCAAGGGACAAGTTCCTGGTTTGAGTTGAGAAAGTTGAATTTTGGTAAGTGGTAAATCCTTATGGTAGCGTTGTGCTAAAAGGAAAGTGTGTTGCCACTCAAAAGAGGAAGTAAGGACTTTACGTGATAAGTCTCAATGAGGACCATTAACGACAATGTTAATTGGTGAATGGCCTAGTTTGGTTGCTATTACACGATGGTGTATCAATTTGAATTGGAAATACTCGAGGTCGAGTAATGAAGATCCATGTTCAGTAAATTTTCAAGATTGACTAACACTGAGGTGGAGTGTTGGTATTCGATTGAAGTATAAAAGGAAGTTGATGGACCGTGATATCGGTAACTTCTATAAGACGATGAGATGGCTTGGTGAATTTCAATTCACATCGTGTTTGACCATCTATTTGACGATGAAATTTGAGAAACTTGTAGGTCATAGTTGGACCTACCGAGTCTTTTCAAGATAGACTCTAAAGTGAATCCTATGTTGGAAGCATAGAATGTTAATGAACTAAGGTGTTTGACAGACACCAGTTTTTCTTTACAAGAAAGGAAATGATCTCTGAAGTCGAGTTCATTCAAGATTTGAATAAGGAGACTTATGAGTCGTCCTTATCTTGGATTTTACATCTTATGAAAGGAAAAGAAAATTACTACTACGGGACAGATTACCTCTCAGAAGAAGAAAACAAAGGATGACGACGCCCATCAAGGGATGCCGCAGCAGCAACAACGGCAGCAGCAACAATATCAACATCAACATCAACAACAGCAACGGCAACACTAACAACTGGTAATATATTTTAAAAAAAATATTTAGTTATTTTTCTTCTAATAGATTAATGACTCTAAATATTACACAAAAAGCTATCTAAAGAAATTAAAAGTTCAAAAAGTTGCTTTCAATGGTACCTAAACATGTCATTAGTTTATACTATGATGATTTAAAAATTGCTAGTGGAATATAGTTGTAAATTATATGAAAGAGTCAATGTTAGATAATATAGTAACTTTGACACGTAAAATGGGTAAGTTACCATTTTGGTTCCTATACTTTCACACGAGCTTCATTTTCGTCCCTGAACTTTCAAAAGTTGCGTTTTTGGTCCCCCTGACTTTTAAAAACCTACCTTTTTAGTCCTTCAGTCAGTCGCTGATGTGGCAGGTTAACGGGACAAATTTTAATTGCCACCTAACTTTAAAGTTTTCGCATCATCAATAATGTTACATCAACAATGACTGACAGTCAACTAACGGAAGGATTAAAAATGTAGGTTTTCAAAAGTTGATGGATAAAAAACGCAACTTTTGAAGGTTCAAGGACAAAAATGAAACTCGAGTGAAAGTGTAAGAACCAAAATGGTATTTTACCCCTCTGATAAAAAAATCAGCTGTCAATATATATAATTTTTTTACAATAAACCATTTTTATAATTTGAAGGTTAAGTTTTTCGTTTCCATGATTTTTAACTCTAAAAGGGTTATATTTACTTCTAATCTTTCATTTCAAATATTGTATTTTAATTGTCAGAAATTGAGGTATTATAAAGATTGTCTATCATTTTTTCGTACATAAATTGAAATAAATATTTTGCATAAATCATGGCTGTATGTTTACTTCACCCAATTTAATAAGAAAAATTCCAATAGATGACTTTTTTATGAGTAATTTTAATAATAGTAAATAATTTAAAATTTTGAAAAATGACATTTTTTATAGTGACATTCCAACAAGCTAGAATTTCAATATGAGATTGGTGGATGTCAGTCTTAGAAATGTCATTTTTTTGAAAATTTTCAAAAAATTTACTATTTATGAAAATATCAATTATTTAAATGCCATTTTAAAAAAAAACCGAAATTAAAAAAATACCCAAAACTTTTTTTTTCAAGGTTGGAAGAAAGCATGGTATTTTCTAGAAGTTGGTTGGTCGAATTATTCTTGATTGTTAAAACCTAATTCTTGTAAAATACAATACCTAGTTCATTAAACTCGATTTACTTGTAGAAAATATGAATTATATGCTGTAGATGATGATTTCCGCTATGGTCGGTCATGTGCGTTCTTCGTGCATTGCGTCTCCTTGACCTTGAATAACTGAAGAATAAGAACAAGAAAACACTGGTATGGTGCCTGCCAAGCAGTTTCCGACGATCAAGTCAGTAATTTGGAGGTAGCTTATATGAGAATTCAAGAGTAGAATTATGAATGTCCTACCATTTAGGTTTAGTAGAGCCCTTTATTTAGAGGATTTAAAGATAAATGATTTGTTTATCTGTGATAAGATGGAGATGATATCCTTCAAAGATAAGTACATATCTTCTTTATCTTTGGAAGATGATATGCTTATATCTAGAGGTATAGTAATCTGGACTCATTGATTAAGTTCATGCGATTAGGCTGCTCATGTCTAGTCTGAGCTGAATATTTCTAAGCTCTTTGTATTGGACTGGGCTCAGCACTTTGGACTAATTATGGTCCAATTCCCTATTGAAGTGCGGATGGCTTCTCTCTTGAAGGACTTGGACGTGACTCTTGGATAAGTCATGTCGAACACCTGGAGAGGTTTGATTACTCTACTAGCCAATACATCCAGGAAGAATATGGAGTTAACATTTAGAATGCTCTCATATTTCTGGTCTTCCAGATCTAACTAGCATGATACTTCCCAATTCCATTTTCATAGCTCTGTTGGGAGGAAGATTTTCATTGGTCTTCTTTCTAGTGATAAGAGATGGAAGAATAGGCGGTTTTATATAAGAGGGAAGCTGACTTCTTATGGGGTTCCAATTCCTTTAGTTTGGAAAGAGTCAAGTGAGAACAGTCATGTTCCACCTCGGTTTTTTATTCAATAATGTCATTATTTCTATCCTTTTCTATGTTTTGTAGTTCGGACTCTGAGCAAATATGATATCACATCATCGGACATCACCGCTTACGAAGAATTGGAAGAAACTGGAAAATTCATTTGGGAAGCCTTTATTTGTGAAGAGGAGCTTATATTGACTAGGCTGTGGATTCCTTTTCATCCTACTCCATTTCTAGGGGTTAAAGGTATAGTGTCTTTCTTTTCCCTAGTAATGATTTTTTCGTTCCCTAAGGGCGTCTTCCTGACTCTGCAGTCAAGAGAAGGCGAGGAAGTTTAAATTTGAACTTTCCAAGACTTAACATGACCGAGAGCTCAAAGTTATATGTATTTGCTCTTGCTGTTCAGGAGGAGCATGAGGCTCATTTCTCATCACGGTTGAAGAGGAAAGTGATAGTTGACGAATTGTAGCCTCTGATTAGATAAAAGAAGAGGCTTCGTTCCAAAGTGAAGAGTCCTGCGGTCGTAACTTTTGGAACCACTTGCTCATTTGGCTCTGGGTCTTCTCAAACTGCGATTACTTCATCAGATCTTCCTTTGAACGAGACTTTGGCTCCCTTTGTTCATTTTCCTTGAATTGACATGAAGGTGGATCCAGTTTTCTTCGCTTTTCATCATTCAAGGTTCGCCTTGGACGATAACTTGATGCAGAATTTTCTAGCCAAGGTGGGCTTCAAACAAGATTTTGGGCCTGCAGCTCTTCCTCCTGTATTCGGTTTACCTCATCCAGAAGATTCTGTGATTGTCTAATTGCACGAGCTATCCTGATAATGTCTATCTTTCTTAGGTGTTATTTTTCTGCCTTCATTTTATCACAAGTCGTCTCCTGCTGTTTTATAGGGGTTCCAGGCGCAAGCCCAAAGGGCTCATTTACTGAAGTCAGTACTGCGTGAGCGGCTAAGAAGTCTTCCATCGTCTCGTATGAGAAGTTAGCTTCGGCAGAAGTGGAGTCTATAAAAGTGACTAGGGGGTTGAAGACCGTGGAGGGAAGGGATGAGAAGTTCAAGGCCCAAGTGAAGAAGCTGGATGGCGATTTGGCTCGCATGAAGAAGTTGGAGAGGGATTTGGCCCAAAGAGATGAGCTAATCAAGAAGCTTTGTTCTGAATTGAAGGGTGCTCAATCCTCGACCGCTAAGGTTGCGAGAATCTCTCCCGACAACTAGAATGTGCAGGTCTCAATTCGGTGAAGATTGGTCATGACGAGCTGAAGCTATCATTCCCTGAGGAGGAGATGTCTCGATTCATCCCTATTAGAAGGGACAATGATATCGAGGATTTTAGACCCCTACGCGTGCTTTTTGACGAGGAAGATTGGTTGACTGCCGAAGATGAAGGGACTGTTGATGGTTGTACGTTCGAAGAGGATGGGGAAACGGGGGTTATCTTTGACTTTTCGAATGGGAACGTTGTAGATGTTGATGATATCCACGAGGTGTGATGGTGAGTTCCCAAGTTGTGGGTTCCCCGTGTTGATTTTCTTCTTATCTCCCGCTACTTTAAATACTTTTAACATTAAACATTAAAAATTGCATTTGCATGGGCAGCGCTATCGAATTTCTTATGCATTTTTATATGCCTTGTATGAATTTCTTTTATTGAACGTATTGGTTGGATATTTGCATTCGTGATATGTCCCGATTATCTCGAGCATTTGTCTGATCCTATTCTTCGAAGATTGCGCTTGGTTCGTGTTGGGATTGAGGCCTTTAAAAGAGTTCTCAAACGGAAGTCCCAAGGATCTTTCCTTGCAGTATAATATTAACAAAAACTAAATGCATAAAATCGAATACTAACCCTTGTCGAGAAGTGTTTGGCTAGCTCTTCCTCGTTCTTCGATGGTTACAATCCTGAGACCACCAAAAAGATCTTCCTGACTACGCACAAAAAAGAATCGATGCGTGGGCACTATCCTCTTTGGAAAAAGGAAGAGGGAAGAAAAAACTTCTTACCTATACCCTAGCGGCGGCGGCAGTAATGGGAGAGGGAAAGGAATTTTATGAGCCTTCTCTTGGTTGCTTAACTGTGTGTATTTTTGGATCACCCCAAAGGTTCTATTTATAGGAAAACCAAGACCTCAGAAAATCTTTGAATATCTATTTAATTTAAAATAATTAATAAAGATATTCTAAAATATATTTTAAATAATTAAGATATAATATCTTATTCCATAATAAGATAATCCCATATCTTTTATTTAAATTAATCTTTATTAATTTAAAATAATTATTCCATATCTTAACCATTAAGATATTCATATATTTTAATTAAAATAAAATGTAAATAATTGGTTACCATTTAACCAATGGGGCGTGTGACCCTACTCGTGGGTCACACACCCACCATGTCATCTCTATGACAATATTGGGCATTTTATTTTTCTTTTTATTTAACAGAACAATTCCATTAAATAAATAAATAAATAAAACTCCTTTGATTTATTTCCTCTTTAATTTGACTTATTCTAATTAAATATTTAAATAGACTCCTCTATTTAAATCCCCATTAATTTTTTGACAACTTCAAAATTAATTTAATTAAATAGACTCCTCTATTTAATCTCTCTATTTTATAATTAAATAGACTCCTCTATTTAATAAATAATTAAATAGACTCTTCTATTTAATTTCACCATTAATTAAATAATTAAATAGACTCCTCTATTTAATTTCATTTAATTAATCAAATAGACTCCTCTATTTGTATTTGCCTTAATTGATTTGACAACTTCAAATCAAATACTTGAAATCGTTTTTACAAAGAAATTAATTATCATTAATTTATGTTCTCAATTACATGTGTTAGCTCGGAGGACTTAATGGACCTATAGAACTAAGCTCCAATGATCTAGAATTACATTGATTGAACTCCTTCAATCAATTAATTCTTATTCATTAACTCCTAGATAACTCCACTAAATATCTAGAGTTGCACTCTTAGTACTATAGACATAGTTATGTCCATTGGCTAATATCATTAACTACACTTTGATCCTAAACAAGTTAGTTCGTATCCATGGCTAGGTATTTGCACCGTATTAACCTCCATGATACATCTTGTTCCTTAAGCCCAACTGATTCTCCAATGAACAACCTTACATAATCTCCAGTATGCGTCTTTACCTTTTCCTTGATCAGAGGAATATGGGGCCCCGCTGTTCAAGACCTAATCAGTTCATAAGGAACTACTTATTTATTTTCCTATATGGAAAAGAGTGAATTCCATTCTTGTGTAATTACGTTCCCAGCTATAAGCAATATGCAATCCCCAAAGTGGGAGGCATATTGAGCGAACTATATCGAGTCACTCTAACCTATGCAAATCAAAGGCTTGTCTCTTGCGAACAGGAGTTCATAATCCACTCAGGATTAAGATCAATTGTACATGATCAACTGGTTGATAAACGAAGTGTCTTTTTGTAACGGCTTTCCTAGAAGACAGTAAGTTTATCTTAGTCCAGTCTACTACAATCTCTATTGCAGCAACACCCCCACTCACATGTCTTTACATGAGCGATACAGATGAGATCACTTGTGCCAATTCACAAGTGGGCCGTGTTAGTGGTGTTACCAGAAATAAGGCACCCAACCTTTATTCATATACCACAGACTATTTGAGTTACACTTAAGTGAATCTTCCCGCATCATATGCTCACTTTAAGTTATCATAAGTAACTCTGGATCTTATGATGGATTACATTTATTAAACTAATAATCAATGACAATGTAAATATTACTAATTAATAATTCCTTTATTTATTTATATTTTAATTGGATTACATAAGATTTAGGGCAGAAACCCCAGCAGTTCGAGCTAGGCATTCTCTACTTTCCTTTCAGAAAGGTTGTTCGTCTAACTTGGGAGCTATAATATTTTATCCTTCGAAGGTTATGCCTAGTGTTAGCTAAGCATTTTCCTCTCTCTCACTCAAAAGGTTGTATGTCTAACTTGGGAGTTAGAATATTTTGTTCTTCAAAGATTGTGTCTGCTCTGAGCTACGTCTTTTTCTGTCTCTCTTTCGAAAGGTTGTACGTCTAACTTGGGAGCTAGAATATTTTATTCCTCGAAGGTTATGTCTAGTTCGAGCTAGGTCTTTTCTTCTTTCTCTTTGGAAAATTTATTCGTCTAACTTAGGAGTTAGAGTATTTTATTCTTCGAAGATTGTGCCTAGTCTGAGCTAGGTCTTCTTCTTTCTCTTTGGAAAGGTTATTCGTCAACTCAGGAGTTGGAGTATTTTATTCTTAGAAGATTGTGCCTAGTCCGAGCTAGGTCTTTCCTTCTTTCTCTTTGGAAAGGTTATTTGTCTAACTTAGCGGTTAAAGTATTTTATTCTTTGAAGATTGTGCCTACTTTGAACTAGGTCTTTTCTTCTTTCTCTTTGGAAAGGTTATTCATCTAATTTAGGAGTTAGAGTATTTTATTCTTCGAAGATTGTTCCTAGTCCGAACTAGGTCTTTCCTTCTTTCTCTTTGGAAAGATTATTCGTCTAACTTAGGAGTTAGAGTATTTTATTCTTAAAAGATTGTTCCTAGTCCGAGCTAGGTCTTTTCTTCTTTCTCTGTGGAAAGGCTATTCATCTAACTTTAGAGTTAGAGTGTTCGGGTTTCAAAGGTGGTGCCCAACATGGGGCTAGGTCTCTCTTCCTTCTCTTCTTAGAAAGCGCATTCATCTAACTTGGCATTAGGATAATTCGAACAGAGTTTAATAACGCTTATGCTATTATTCACAATTTTTTATTGCAAAAAAAAATGAATTTAAATAAAAATAAAAAGAAGAACAAAAAACTATTCTATGGCCGAGTTGGTTTTTCAACAAAAGAGAGAGAGCTTTGGAGGGTTCAGGAGCCTGCTAGTGGATGATGAGGTTCACATCATGGGACAATCTTGGTGGTCTTCATCATCACCACCAGCTTCATCTTCCTCGTCATCTGAGGGTTCTAGCTGATTGACTAGGTGAGAAATCTTTGCGTTCATCTCGATGACTCGAGCTTGCAGATCGTCCCAAACATCATTCGTGCGGTGTGGCGATTGCCTGGTTTCTTGGATTGATTCGTGGAGTCCCGTAGAGAATGTGGGTGGCACTTGGAATGGCTCTTTGCAGCCTGTTCTCTACTTCTTTAAGCCTATTATGCAGGTGCTCATAGAGGCATATTGAGCGAACTATATCGAGTCACTCTCACCTATGCAATTCAAAGGCTTGTCTCTTGCAAACAGGAGTTCGTAATCCACTCAAGATTAAGATCAATTGTACATGATAAACGAAGTGTCTTTCTATAACGGCTTTCCCAGAAGACAGTAAGTTTATCTTTGTCCAGTCTACTACAATCTCTATTGCAACAATACTCCCACTCACATGTCTCTACATGAGCGATCTAGATGAGATCACTTGTGCCAATTTACAAGTGGGTCGTGTTAGTGGTGTTACCAAAAATAAGGCACCCAAACTTTATTCATATACCATAGACTATTTGAGTTACACTTAAGTGAATCTTCTCGCATCATATGCTCACTTTAAATTATCATAAGTAACTGTGGAACTTATGATGGATTACATTTATTTAACTAATAATAAATGTTAATGTAAATATTACTAATTAATAATTCCTTTATTTATTTATAGTTTAATTGGATTACATAAGATTTAGGGCAGAAACCCCAAAAATCTCCCACTTGTACTAAAGCTTTACAGAGATTTATCTAGTAATCCTAAACTACCCATATGACACTCGAACACCTTAACCGGAGGCGTCTTTGTAAATGGATCAGCAATATTATCCTCAGAGGCTATCTTTGTCACTAAAACATCTCCTCTTTGGACTATCTCCCTTATCAGGTGATACTTTCTCTCTATGTGCTTTCCCCGTTTGCGGCTTCTAGGCTCTTTGGAGTTGGCTACAGCACCACTGTTATCACAGAACAGTGTTATGTGTTTGTCCATGTCTGGTATAACCTCCAGATCGGTTAGGAACTTCCTAAGCCAGACACCCACTTTAGCAGCTTTGTAAGCGGCTACATACTCGACCTCCATTGTGGAGTCAGCAAGCGACTATGGCTCTTTGTTGCCGCTCTCTACTTCGTTAAGCCTATTATGCAGGTGCTCGTAGAGTCAGCGTAGTTCTTTGTTCACTTCTCTTTCACAAAGGAGCTCTTGATTTCTCCTCCTCAATGTTGTTCTTAGTATTCTCTACTTCTGGCGTTCTCTTTTGACTTGCCATCATTGATAAGCAACCTCGTTGTTCCCATCGCTCATGCCAGAGTTTGGTGACGCTATTTTCTTTGGGAGAAAGTTTGAAGAAGACAGGGGAGGTTTAGGAAGAAGGCTGATGGATCTTTTTGTTCAGAATGGGAGCAGTCCCCTATTCTTTGTGTTGGCTCTATTTAAATGCAAATATTTGATTTCTTATTGAAGTTAGGAGTTGTTCGGTTTTCTTTATGTGTTTAATTGGAGATTAGGAACATCATCTCCATCTTTTCATGCCATAATCTTATTTGCAGTCTCTTCAGATCTTTTCAACTGGATTCGTCTCGTTTGAACGATGCCGCATAAAATGCACTTGTCGAGGACGAGATTGTATTATGTGCTTCATCTTTTCAATATTTATGCCAGACAATCCTTGTTTGGAGAAGAAATAAATTCGAAGATCTGGAGAATTTATTGATTGTGACATGGTGTTAGTAATGATAGGGTTTCATTTTTGCAAACACATTTTCTTCAGGAAAATGAGTTTGCCTTGGAAACCGTGTCTTGCACATTTCGTATTCTCTCTAGATCTTTGTTGTTTCCTTTCTTGGGGTTTTATCTGTGTCGATTAAGTTTGTTCAAGTCGTTGTTCATCGTTAGGTTACTTGTTTCCCCTATTTATGTGATTTGTTAGTTTAATAACGTTCATGTAAATAAGAGTTTTTACTTCCATTTTTGAAACACATGTCTTGTAGATTTTTTTTTCTAAAAGTTGGAAGAGTAACACTTTGTTTGGACAAAAAAAAAAGACTTTATTATTGAAAAGGTAAGTTACTAGAGGAGCATTGCGTGCTTGTTACACTGAAGAATTGGGGGGGGGGGTAGCCACATAGCTTCATTTGATTCTTCCCTTTCTTTAGTCAATTTTTTTTTTATTATATCCTTTTGTTTGCTAATCTCGAGCTTCAATAGGAAGATTTCCTAGTCCTTCTAGAACCTTTCTTGTTCAAGGAGTGCTATTCTTTCCAATTTTTCTTCTAGGTTGAGGTCGTCATATGGCCTCCCTTCTACTGTGAGTTTTCGCTTCAACTTCTTATTTTTCTTGGATTTCTTTTCTAGGAGGAACTCGTTGGTATCTGCCTTTCTCTTCAGCTCTTGGTTTTGCATCTGCTAAATTTCCTTTTGGGATGTTAAATGCTCAACCTTGAGCTTCATAATTGTTATCTCATCTTGGAGCGAGAGGGGTGCATGGAACGACTGATGATGATGAGGACTCCATTCTTTGTATGTCGTGGAGTTCATTATCTATTTATAGAAGTGAGAAGTTGTGGGGGTTGCATTTATTTCAGAACATTTCTCACTTTAACTACCCCTCTTCTCATTTAATGGAAGTAACGCTTCAGTTGGTTGGCGTTCCACGCCCTTGGGACCCGTGTTCCGTGCATGCCTTCAAGGCGACACATACCTGGTTTCACTTATTAACCTATGTGGTAAGGTCCTTCCCAGTTAGGTCCGAGATTCTAATCTTCGGGCTTCTGAGTATTTTGGAAGACTTTCCTTAGTACGAAGTCTCCTACCTTCATAGGTTATGGTTTGACCTTCTTGTTGTAATGTCGAGCTAGGACCTATTGGTATTGAGCTAGTTTTATCAAGGCTTTTTCTCTTTTCTCGTCCAGGTTGTCTAGCGATTCTATCAGGAGTTGACCATTATCTTGGCCGTCTTCTGATAGTTCGCTGCGTATCGTGGGTATTCTGACCTTGGTTGGTATCACGACTTCTGCTCCATAGGTGAGTGCAAATGGTGTTTCCCCATGTGAGGTCGTTCTGTACGCCCATAATACTCCGAGTAGCTATTCAGTCCATCTACCTTTTGACTTCTCAATCCTTTTCTTCAGATTGTTTAAGATAGTCTTGTTGGAGGCTTTGAACCGGACGTTTGCTTGAGGGTTTCTTGAGGCTAAAATCTCAGCTGAATGTTCAAGTCCGAGTAGAGGCATCTGATGACATTTCTAGTGAACTGCGTACCATTGTCTGCTACGAGAACTCGTGGAATTCTGAAGCAGGTAATTATGTTCTTTCTCAAGAATTATTTAACTTGCTGCTCAGTGATTTTGACGTGTGGGTCGGCCTCAATCTATTTGGTAAAGTAGTTTGTCGCCACTAATAAGAAGCATCTTTGTCTGGTGGCTGTGGGGAGTTTCCCCACTATGTCTAGTCCTCATTGCATAAACGGTCACAATTATGTGATTGTAGTAAAGGGTGTATACGGGACATGATGTTTAGATGCGAATCTTCAGCATTTATCACAGGTTCTGGTGATTTCTTTACACAGTTCAAACATTCTATCCCAGTAGTATCCTTGGTTTCGCGGCCTATGTAATAATGAACACCCTCCTAAATGGTTTCCGCAGCATCTTAAGTGGAGTTCCTGCATGATGTAGTTAGCTTCATTTTTGTCTACGCACCTCAGATGTGGGCCTCCGAAACATCTTCTGTACAACTTTTGATTTCTTTCTGTATAGCTTTTGATTTCTTTCTGTATAGATTTTGATTTATTATAGAATATCTTGCTGCTTGGGATTGAATCTTTTGCGCTTGAGTTTTGTCTTTTGGCAGCTTGCCGGAGAGTAGATACTCTTGTATACTGTGGTACCAAGGTGGTTTTTGATATTTCTTTACTATCTCAAATATTTCTTCGAACTTGTACGCACTTGGTTCGATGCTTGGATGGTCTAGGTAATCAACTGGGATTGTTCTCCTCAAAATGCATTCTACTACTGATCTGAGCCTAGCCAGTGCGCTGCGCGTTCATTTTTTGATCTCGAGATCTGTTTTAGGTTAAGGGACTCAAATTCTCGGGTGAGTTCTTTGACCTTTTCTAACTACTTTTCCATGTTGAGATCCCTTGCTTTGAACTCCCCACTGAATTGTTTTACCATGAGCATAGAATCTGAGTATATTATGGCTCTCCTCGCTCCTAGTTTTTTCATTCGGTTGAACCAGCCAATAGTGCCTCGTATGCTGCCTCGTTGTTTGAAGCTTGAAAGGTGAATCTGATTGATTGTTCTAATAGAAAGCCTTTGGGAGTTTTGATCACAATCCCGGTTGCGCTCCCTTTAGCGTTAGAACAACCATTCACGTAGATTTTCAAGTTGGCTTATGCATCAGCATGCTTCTCGCCATTTTGGACAATATTTTGTTGCTCGTTGTGGGTCATCTCAACAATGAAATCCACTAGGGCCTATCCTTTGATGGTAGTTCTGGGCTCATATGAAATGTCGTATCTTCCAAGTTCTATTGCCCACTTCATTAATCTTCTGGAGTCGTCGAGCTTGTAGAGGATTGACTTCCACAGGAATGTCGTTTGTACAATGGTATGATGGCCTTGGAAGTAGTGTTTGAGTTTTCTCAAGGATGTTATCATTGCTAATGCTAACTGCACAACTTTCGTGTATCTTGTTTCTACGTCTAGCACGGATTTGCTGATGTAACAAACGGGTTGCTAGACTTTTTATTCTTCTCGGATCAATGTCGCACTTACTACTATCTCAGAAACTGCTAGATAATGAGGTCTTCATCATCCCAGGATTTGGACAAGAGAGGAGGCTGTTAGAGGTACACCTTTAATTCGTCGAATGCTTTCTTGCATCTATTGCCCCATCCGAACTCTTTGCTTCCTTTGAGAGTTTTGAAGAATGGAAGGCATTTTTCCGATGAGTGGGAGATGAACCTTAACAATGTGGCCAAGCATCCAATAAGCTTTTGCACTCTTTTTATGTTTTTGGTAGCTTCCATTTGTAGGATAGCATTAATCTGGTCTGAATTTACCTCTATCCCTATTTTGGTTACTAGGTATCCCAAAAATTTTCGGGAAGGGATGCCGAATGTGCATTTACTTGGATTGAGTTTCATTCCGTACTCATCGGGGATGTCAAAGGCATTCTTGAGATGTTGTGGATGATCTTCGGCCTTTTTTTTATTTGAGCAGCATGTCATCGATGTAGACCTCCATGGTTGTTTCTAATTCCTTTTCGAACACCTGGTTCACCAGTCTCTGATATATTGCATTGGAAAAAAAATCTTTTGGGCAAGCCTTGTTTAAATCGATGAAGTCAATGCTGACTCTCCACTTCCTATTTTTCTTTTTTACTATCACCACATTGGCCAACAAATTTGGATATTTTACTTCATAGATGGCTTCCAATAGTCTTTGAACTTCCTCATCAATGATTTGATTCCGCTTTGGGGTGAATTTTGACTTTTTTGTCAAAATGGTACGTGCTTAGGGTCTACTTCGATCCTGTGTGTGATCACGGTTTGTTTGATTTCAAGCATATCCGTGTGATCCCATGCAAACGTCTTCCATCGAGAACGGAGGAGATTAGATAATTGCTCCTTTATTTTATCGCTTGTCTTTGTTATGATTTGCGTTGTACTTTCTTTATCCTCAGGATAAATGATCAACGCTTCCGAGTCTTCTTCGGGAGTGCTTTGGTTTCGCGACCTTGGACTCCTCTTCTACGTCTATCATACAGCTCATTGTCGTGATTTGATTTCCTTTAATCACGAAGATTTCTCCATTGTGTGGGAATTTAAGTTTCTGGTGCTCAGTCAAAGATATTGCCTTCATATGAAACCAAAGTTTCCTTAAAATTATGTGATAACTCGAGCTAGTATCTAATATATGGAAAGTTGTTACCTTAGTTATTCCTCTGATAGTGAGAGGAAGCTCTATCGTGTCGTAGGATAGCGAGACAACGTTGTTGAATCCGACGAACTCTTGCTTGCCTGGTCAGATCTTTCCTTATTCAATATTCATCCCCTCGAGAGATTTCCTGAAGACTATATTAATGCCTGCCCCTTGGTTGATCATCACTCTGTGGACTTTGTATATGTCTATTGACTGGAAGATGACTAGAGTGTCGTTGTGCGGATGATGGACGTCTGCTAGATCATAATCCGAAAACGTTATTGGATTTGTACACCTATATTTGACTCATAGGGCCTGAATTCTTGCGTCCTTGCTCTTCCTTTTGGCCTCATTGATGTTGAATTCGGCACAATGGATAAGGTTGAGCCTCAATCATTTAGCTTGTTCGTCAACTGGTATGTCTGTGCCTTCACCCTGGGTTTGGTCGGATATTTCGAGTATTTGATCGGCTAACTTTGGTATTGCTGCTTCTGAGTCTTCTTCACTGACAGCTTCTCTCCTTTGAGGTTTCAACTCCAACATTGCTTCGATAATTCATGGTCCTGCACAGTGAATCATATGCAGTTGTACCATATCGTCCTTCTTTTTTGAATCTTCAGGAAATGTCTCTTTTAGGACTGTAGGGTTTTTATCCACCTTGGCGTCTTGCTGGTTTCCACACTTTGCTTTTCCTCACTTTTCTCTCCCGGCCGCTCTCTCCTTGCAAATTCTTATTGCCTCTTTATTTCGTGAATCTTCTTTCTGCCTCCTTGAATCTGTTTGATGTACGTGGACTGCAGCCTTGCTCTCCTTGTTTTCCTGACGGCCTCTTCTTTCCGTCTTATATTTTCTATTTATCCAAGAATTCTCCCTTCTATCATTCCTTTTAGACTCATACCTTCTTTCATTGGGGGTTTGGCTATCTTTCAAGTTCCCGGGCCATCCTTGTAGACTCATTAATAGAGATTTGTTTAGAAGCTCTTTCCAGTGCTTTTGTCATAGTCTAGGAAGAGGACTTGTTGAAGGATCTCCAGAGTTGATGGCCTGGGTGGACGGCTCTAGTAAAGGCTAATGCCGCGTCTTTGTCCATACAATTTGGGTTTTTCGGTTTCACCTTCCTGAATTTGTATATGAAGTCTTTCAGGGGTTCGTCCTTCCTCATTAGGGTGTTTTAGAGGTCTTGGTTCATTTCAACTTATTTCTTGCTTACGCTATATTCTCCATGAAAGGCAGTGGAGATTTATTGGAAACTATGGATTGACCTTCACTTCAGACCGTTAAACTACTTCAAGGCTGATCCTTTCAAGCACAAGGGAAAAAGCTTACAAGTTGCCCTTTCCAAGTCCTATAAAGGGATACAGTTTGATTCCATCAAGTTGATGAAGTGAACGATATGTTCGGTGGGATCGCTAGTCTGATCGTACAGTTTGAAAGATGGTATGCAGAACTTTCCCAGTAGCTCAACCGCTAGAATGTAGGGATCTAATGGTGACTCTCCAGGAGCGCGCATGTTCATGATAGACTTCTCGCTCCTGGATCTTAGTCTCCTTAGGATGTTCTCTTCAAGCTTTTTTCTTTCATCGGACCCTACATCCGCCTGAGAATAGTCCCTTTGTTGCTTGCAATATCTACGCGAATTGAATTAATCAGATAATTCGTGATTCGACTGATTGTCAGTGTCTCTACGATGTCGTCTTTTCTTCCTACATCATTTCTATCTTGCCTAGCAGCTTCAACATACTTTGCCCCTTCGGGTCCGAGCCTAAGTTTGGCCGTCACTTGTCCTGAGGAATTGACTTCCTCAGAGTTGTTATCTCAGGCGTTCGACTAGTTATCTTTCAATGTTTAAGGTATTTCGTTGGCCTTCCACTTTTTCTTTTATGCTCTTGTCATTCGACGAGCTGGACGTGGTTCGTGGGCTTCAGCATCTATTTGAATAGGTGTAGGAGGATTCTCTGAACACTGCTTATTTAGAATTTCGCCGATTTTCTTTTGCATCTCTCTTTCATGAAAAGCTCTTGCTTTTCATAGATTTCCTAGATGAGTAGCTCCGAGGTTGCAACCTCTACAGATTGCTCTAGATGCTCGGTCTTGAGGTTCATGTCTCCGTTTTCCAGATTATTCTCGTCTCCTAAGGGAGGTTGTTCATGAGAGTTTGCTTGCTTCTTGTGTTCTTCATATTTTTCGTCTTATTGTCGATGGTGAATCATTTCGTGAATGTTTTTCTTGTAGAGGATGATTTCTGCTACGGTCGATCACATGCGTTCTTCGTGCGTTGCATCTCCTTGATCTTGAATAACTGAAGAATAAGAACAAGAAAACACTGGTGTGGTGCCTGCCAAACCATCTCCGGCGATCAAGTTAGCCATTTGGAGAGAGATGATATGAGAATTCTATAGTAGAATTATGAATGACCTACCGTTTAGGGTTTAGTATAGCTCTTTATATAGAGGATTTACAGATAAAATGATGTGTTTATCTGTGATAAGATGGAGATGATATCCTTTGAAGATAAGTACGTATCTCCTTTATCTTCGGATGATGATATGTTTATATCTAGAGATATAGTAATCTGGACTCATGGATTAAGTTCATGTAATTAGGCTGCTCATGTCCAGTTCGAGCTAAATATTCCTAAGCTCTTTGGATTGGACTAGGCTCGACATTTCAGAATAATTATGGTCCAATGGTCGTGAATATCAATTTGAGTTACTCCTTATGGGCCGAATATACCAAGATTTGGGCTTTTGGTATTGGGCCTCGTCCCATGTAGGATTTTACATCTACATATGCTTAGAGGGTGAAGTTGTTAATAGACCCACTGTTACAACTACGAAGAATCTGTTGCAACTTTGAACAATATTAAAAACAGAACTAAACATCAAATAAAGATTCAATGGGAGGGAAAGACACAATGAATGATCAACGTGGGAAACTAAACGGAAAAAGCCATGAGGCCACACTTAGTGAAAAATCCACTAGAAAAATCAATAAACATCCAAATAAGAATTTAAAGCAAACACAAGCACAAACGAAAAACTCCATTTTTCTATCCTTGAATTCTCCTTGTTGATGGCAATGTTCAAATCGAATAAACAACAAGTCCCCTTGTGGATCTCAATCAAAGAAAATCTCTTTCTTGTCAGGAACGTATCAAACCTAACTTCCTTCTAAATGTGGTAGGCTTCTCCCAAAACTTTTTGAATTTGTATAATGAAAATTACTAAACAAAAACTCTCTCAACAATAAAACAAACCTCACAAGAGATTATAAACCAAAAGAGATCAACAAAGAAAGCACAATAATAATATAAGAGCGAAATTGTCGGTGTTTGGAGGCCGTTTGGTTATTTCTTTACAAGCCATCTTCTTTTTAAAGACCAAAGAACTGAGAAAGTGGATTCTTTTTAAAGAAAAACCACTTAAACTGTGTGATAGACAAATTGCTTGTAAAGAAATAATCAAACGGCTAGAAGGTTTAAATTGAAAGAGAAATGTCATCAACCAAATCAAATAAATGGAGGAAATACATAGACCAACAAAATTTGATCGCCATCAAAATATGTGCTAAAATATAAACCAAAATATGATGTAAAATGGCATAAGCTTTCAAGCACAAGATCCACCAACACTAAGCCATTGATCATACAAAAATAATAAATACATTTGTAAACTTTCCTATACAAACATTTATTTAGCCGTTGGAAGTTTTGAAAACAAAACTTAATTAAATCTTCAAAAAATAAATAATGTTTATTTCTATTCAATTATCAATTACTTATGAAATATAATTAATAATGTTTTTGCCAAATGAAATAAGCCAACATTCAAAATCCTAACCATTCTTATCCATTATTTCTACACTTACGGATGTTTAAATTGGGAATTTATCCTTTATTTCCTTTTCTCGGTAGGTTATGAAAAGGGTCTTTGTACCTTTATTCAAAACTTTCAGCTTTCTTCACTGCAATTGTGATGTTTTTTGATTTTGCAAAGTAAAGTTTGATATTTTCCACAAAGGAAATGAGCATATAAAAAAGACTCACAAAACACTACCCTTGTGGCATTTATGTAAATAAAATCAAATCCAGTGCCACTTTCTAGAAACCAATCCCCTTTAAAATGGACTAGCTCTTCTCATTACATAGAAAATATAAGACAAGAAGCCAACCATGGGAAACTCTTCTCTCCTACCTACCTTCTGTATGTTCATTTTCACCATACTCTTCATCTCTCCCTCATTCTCAGCAGCGAGCAATGACCGTAGTTTTAGCTGGCTCCCGACAGCAGCTCGTTGTTACGGGCGTTCAATAAGCGAGTGCAAAATGAATTTCAAGTTCGAGATGGGTTCGGAGATCAATCGACGCATCTTAGCCACTTCGAATTACTTAAGTTACAAGTTACTGATGGCAAACAACATTCCGTGCTCTCGTCGGGGTTCGTCTTACTACAACTGCCAACCAGGTGCGGAATCTAACCCTTATCAGCGTGGTTGCACTGCCATTACTCGTTGCAGATCAAGTTAAGTGAATTCTGTTCTTTCTTATTTGCTGTGTAGTTCTTCTCTCATTCTTGTAACATAGAATAAATGTGAGAACATTTGATTTTCGTTTCTAAATAGTATCTTGTAATACTTTCAACGTGTCTAATGAAAAATGTGTGTTTATATTTTCATATTATTATTAGTTTTCCTCTATCCTTTTTCCTCAAAAGGTCAATGACACCTCCCCAACTTCAAATTTATAATAGTTGTGACAAATCAGTTCTTCATAAAATTACAATTATTGAAACAAACACCCCGTTAAAAATTGTTCTAAATCTTCTTTTTCTTTTTCTTAAAAAGTATTTTTCTTTAAAATAATTAATAACTGAAGTAATCTCTCGTCTTAAATTAGGACATGTAAATACTGACTTTAGATGCATAATAACTGTACCATGTACAAATCATCACATCATAATTCTTAAAAACAATTTTTCAAAACAAGGATATCTCTGATAAAAATTTCGGATCACTCGTTTAAATAACTAAAAGAGAATAACATTGATCAAGCCAAGCCAACCAATTAAACCCAGTTAGCTGGTTCATTTAAATAATAATGATGATGATAATATTTTAATTTAAAAATTATAGCATCATTTAAAAATTACAAGTCAATCACTTACCATCTCATTTCTTTTTTAGCATTTAATGGAAAAATAACCCTCAAACCAAGTAAAAACTTGGATAAAATACCCCTCTAGTCCCTGAGTTTTGGAGCTCGTGTCTATTTGGTCCCAGCGTTTTCAATTTGTGTCTAAGTGGTCCCTGAGTTTTGGATGTTGTGTCTATTTGGTCCCTGCGTTTTCAATGTGTCTAAGTGGTCCCTGAGTTTTGGATATTGTGTCTATTTTTTTTTTTGCAAAAGGATATTTTGTCTATTTGGTCCCTAGATTTTCAAGAGCTATTAGAAATAAGTTCATTTGGTCCTTAATTTAACATATTCATTAACTTCTTACCAGATTATTGACTTAACGCTAATATAATATGTTTAATTGGTCAAAATACGAACATAGGATTAAATACTATTTCAAATCTTTCATCAAGCTATGCCTAAAATTTGACATAATAATTAATCTCATGTCACTATTTTGGTCAATTAAACATTTTATGTCACCGTTAAGTTGATATTATGTTAATGAGTTAACAAATTAAGGAATAATTAAACTTATTTCTAATAATCCAAGGACCATTTAGACACAAATTGAAAACTCAAGAACTAAATAGACACAATATTTAAAACTCAGGGACCAAATAGACAAATTGAAAACGCATAGACTAAATAGACGCAATATCCAAAACTCAGAGATCACTTAGACACAAATTGAAAATGTGGAGACCAAATAGACACGACCTCCAACAAATGAGTACTTTACCCTAAAAACTTTAATTGAAACAAAGGCAAAAAATGTCAATTTTTAAAACGCAATGACCAAATTGTTTCATAGACCAAACTTTAGATATCATCCCTCAATGAATGAGGTTTATATATATAATTGAGATATTACATCAAACTACAGGAGTGGGGACTCGAACCTTCGACTTCAAGGACTAAATGCCTAACTGGTTGAGCTATGCTCATTCTGGCATGAATGAGATATATTTAAACTATTACAAAACATCAAAATGTAGGAATTTCAAAACAAGTAGTGTTCCTTTGATGCAAGCTATTCAACTTCAAATAAAAAATATTTCCCACACTCAAAATGATAGTAAAAACATGGTAATAGAAATAAGAACTTCATTGTCATTCCCATGAACCTAAAGCTTAAGCCAACAGCTTAGGACATCCCTGGTTCACGTGCAATCTAATCGTGGATGATATGGTTGGATAACGATTCTGGTGATCAACAATAAACAAAAGAAAATCCACTGTATTGCTACATGTATTGATGGCTAGCAAACCATCTAATTTATGCATATATCAAACTCCATTAAAACAATTCACATTCATGATTCAGCAAAAAAAAAAGAAGTGTCTGATTTGCATAAAACTATTAAAATTAGAAAATTGTAAAAAAAAAAAAAAAAACAACTCTTTAAGGGGAACAGATTTCCACACATAGCTAGGAACAATACCTCGAATAATAGCAAATTGAATGTTTGAGTTGAGTTCTGCTAACTGGAATTCAATTGAAGACCCAAAAAAGAATTTTTGTGGAAGAACATGGAACAAAATGCAGCTCCAAACTGGTAACTTCCTAGTCAACATGACAGAGCTTCCTCAGTGTAATGGAGGTCCTTCTCTCCTGAACAAGTTCCTGGCCTTCCCACATTTGAAACCCGGGCTTACGATTTATCTCATGCTTCCAAAGGTAGCGAGCTTTGCCCCACATTAAAACAAGAGATCTTGGCGTTAGATGTACAGGAACTTTCAACGTGGATACATTCAGTTCTCCCTCGCTTGTCAGGTCTGAAGATGTTTCATCAACTCGGGTAAAATGCATCACGCATGAAGACTCAAGTGAGACAATTGCAATTCCATCTTCAAAGCGCATGAGGTCAACATGTGCACAGATTCCCTTTACAAATAAGAGAGGGAGATTATAAATATGCCAGTGAATTAACAAAATTAGACAAGAAAACCTGAAATCACAAGTAATTGTGTGCAGTACTAAAGGTAGACAAAAAGACTAGCATTGAAAGATATATTATTTTTCTTAAATAATGTAACCCCAGATGTTTAACTTTAACACGATAGTCTCAAATAATTTTCATCACACTCAGTACATCTGCACTTTCTTGTCCATATATCATGATGGGAGTTGAATAGTGCACAGTTTGATCAAATCATCATAGTATATAATAAACAGAATTCATTGGGAAAAAACATTGCATTAGTCAAGATATTACACCACCAGAAACTATCAACATTTTTTTTTCTTTTGTTGCTTAATGTAAAAACTCATCTTGATAGACTAGACCATCAGAATCGTAGAGAAGGTTAAGCGATTGTCCTAGAGCTCTAGTTCGATATAACATCTGATTTATGGCCTGACTATGAAAAAGAGCATGGAAAATTGTCATCATCGCACCTCACCTGGTTGATAAACATTAGCAATTAGTTGATCAAAGAGTGCTTCTCTCCATAAAATATCAGATGGAAACGGGTAATCTATCTCATCTCCATCATAGCAGTCCAAAATCAAAGGATCTGATATGTAATTACATGAAAGCACTGCCTGATGAACGGCTTCTGAAAGTTCGACAGCCCATGTTGGAAGATCTCCAAACCTCATAGCCTGCAGGGAAAATTACCGGTAGCCAAGAATATTACATTGTGAAAAGACCTGAACAAAGCTCATTTCATTAAGATAATGAAAGAATATAAAAGTCAGGCCCACATAAAACCGGTAAAGTATGTCACTGAAACTTCAATAACCATTGAGTGTTGAACCAGAGGAAATAACAAGCAGCAGTACAATCGACAAAAAGAACGGTATCTTCAAGTATCTCTAGTTCTAGTCATCTGTAAGCTGAATATCAAAAATTCAAAATCATGAAAACATAGCAAAGATTAAAACTCGAATTTACCTGATTTTGAGAAGCTTCCTTGAACCACCCTTCTGAAACCACAAAACAATATGAGATATCAACATATTGCAACTGTTCCATAAAAATTTCCACACTTTTAAAAAGAGGAACCTAAGAACAACGCTTCAGTTAAATTTCAAGTTCAGGAATCAAATTAGCAATTTAAAACTTTTTCTTTTTTTTACCAATCAATGAGAGCATATAAGCTAAGTTACATTCACTGAAAACACAAATAAAATACTTATAGCAAAACGCTGGAAAGTAGTAAAATTTCTCATAAAAGAATTTTGATAAGAAAGCATAGATATTTGATTTTGTTTCAATCTCGTCTCTTTCTTAGCGTTTTAGATTATAATTGGAAATCATAGAGAAATTCGAATGTAACGGACCGTTTTGGATTGCGGAGAGGAGCGAAGATTCTTGTTGAGGAGAAAGAAAATCTCTGCATAGCCATAACCCTCTAATTTCCTTGATTTGTTCCCATCTTTGACTGCAGCCCACTTCGTAAGTTGAATCATCAATCATAGGTTGAGGTTGTTCTTCGTAATCTTCTCCATCCGAAGATTCTCCAAAAACTTGCTTCAAGATCACAGCTTCATCCTCCATTCTTTCGCCAATTTCCCCTACAGCCTTCAGAACATCATGCTTGCCTGCTTTGGTTATGGGCAAATTGCAAAATACTCCCATGAATGAGGTGTTTTCATGACTTCAGGTCACGGGTGGTAGGTTACATGGGTCTAACCAGTAGGGGTCTTCATGAATTGGGTTTGTTCGGTTGAGCTACTTTTTGAACCCAACCCTATTATTCGGGTTATAAATTCATACAACCGAAATGACCTCATCAAGTTTTGAACTAAACCCAATCTAACCCTTATGTTGAGGTGTTTCGGGTTATTCAGATTGTTTACTCTAAAATTTTATAAAATAAAAAATGAAATAATAGTAATTTTATGATATACTTACCTATTTTTATATATTAAATTAAAAATGAACGTTCAATATTACACTTGATTGAATGAAAAATGATACTTCAAATATTTGAATTAAATATTTGATAAAAATTATAAGAAGGAATAAGAAAATTCAAAGGGTCATTAAGATATATGGAAATAATAAAGATATATAAAAGTATTTAGATCATAAATAAATGAGTATTTTTTAATTAATAAATTGTGGTTCGGTTCAACCCAAACTAATTTAGGAGAACCCCGAACCAACCCAACCCATACAATTTCAAATTATTTGAACCCAACTCAAATAAATATATAACCTAACCCAAACAACATGGGTTGGGTTGATCGGGTTTTTGGGTCATCAGTTTTTTGAACACCCTGACTAACTGTGTTTAGCTCTTATTTTTAGGATCCTGGATTGGTAGTTTCCAAACTCATTGTCTTTAAGAAAATCATTTCTTTTTTATACTTTCAAAATATTTTACACTAACTAATCAAAACCCGCAATCACGAATTTGAATGAGGAGTTTGGATTGCACAAGGTGTTTGTCTTTAAATTATTTTTGAATAAATAATGAGATTTCATTGATTCGAGTAAACTATTGAGTTAGTGGATTTTGTTTTTAAATTATTTTTGAATGATTTAAGAATAAAGATTAGCTTATTGATATTTTTTTTTTTTTTTTAGGATTTTAACTCCGGAGTTATTATTTTAATAAATGGGTATTTGATTTGGTTGATTTGTGTTTTTCAATAAATGATATTTATTGAGTCTTCCGCTGCTACTTTGAAAAGTCGGGTCTTTACAATTGTTGTCATCCACAGAGCTACATATGAACTAGTCATTGCTTCTTGGAGAGTTAATGGCTTCCCATCCTCCATTAGAAGACAATATGCAACATTGCTTTCCATAATATTATTAGATTGTCAACCTAGTCGTTTTGTCAGGCGACCTGATCAACGAATCTCCGGTACTTCTGACACAACTGGTTCTTGTTCCTTGTGCACTGGTTCGGCTTCAGAATAATCAACATGCTTAGATTATATCTCCACATGTAATATTATAGTCTCTGCATTCTCATTTACGATGCTATCATTTTCTTCATCTATATTTTCTTCCATAAAGATCACATTCCTACTGATAATAACCTTGTGGGCAGTGAGGTCTCACATGCGATGCCACCCCTTTACACCATCAGCATACCCTAAGAACAAATATTTCCTGGATTTTGGACCCAACTTTGTTGTTTCTTAGGCATTGTACATCATGTACACCAGACTTCCAAATATATGGAGGTTTGAATAATCAGTAGGCTTTCCTGTCCACATCTGTATTGGTGTCTTCAACTCAATTACAGCTGATGGAGCCCTATTCACTACATAACAGACGGTGTTGACTGCTTCTGCCCAGAAAGTCTTATCTAAACCTGCAGCTCCCAACATAGCTCTTGTTCTTTCTAACAATGTTCTGTTTATCTGCTCTGCCACTCCATTCTATTGAGGAGTGTACGTCGTAGTAAACTGTCTTTTGATGCCTTCTTGATTGCAGAATTCTACAAACTCACTGCTTGTATATTCCCCTCCATTATCCATCTGCAAACACTTGATCTTTTTATTAGATTCAAGTTCCACCCACGCTTTGAAAACTTTGAAGACTATAAACTCATCTGCCTTCCTCTTGATAGGATAAACCCAACATCTCTTGGAATAGTCATCTATGAAGGCCACAAAGTACTTCGCTCCTCCCAAGGGTGTAATTGGTGCTTGCCATACACTAGAGTGAACCAATTCTAAAATCTCTTTACTTCTAGAACTCGATGTGTTGAACTTTAATCTGTGTTGTTTACTTGTAATACAATGCTCACATAAGGGTAACGGCACTTTTGTGAGACCTGGAAGTAGATTTTGCTCTACGAGAAGTTTTATTCCTTGTTCGGACATGTGTCCAAGTTTCTAATGTCATACCATAGCGAGCCTTTCACTTGGACAACTTGAAGCAATGGATGGTTATCCTTCTTGCAAAGTCTCTCCATTTAACATATACAAGTTAGCAGCTAGCTTCTTTCCCTTCATAAGTACAAGTGCGCTACAAGTCACTTTTATGATTCCTTTCTCAATTATAATTTTACAACCGAGATCATCTAGTTGTCCCAATAACAACAGATTTTTTCTGAGGCCTTTTACATGATGTCGTACTTGTCGAATCTTGCGTACAGTATTATCATGGAATTTCAATTTGATAGTTCCAATACCGACAATCATTAAGGTATGATCATTACAGTTGAACACAGATCCTTCATAGATAGGTTCATAATGATGACAAGTTGATCATACGAATCAGACAGACTTTGGAGTAGAAGTTCAGCATGTTCATTTTCTATTTTATAACCCAATGATGTGAGTTGAGAAAATAGAGTATTTAATGTGTTCAAGTTCTCTTTCATTGAAGTCCGAAGAGTGTATAATTTCCTCTTACGAAAAATCTTATTGTGAAGTACCTTGGCCTCATACAGTTTTGTGAGGCGATCCCAAATGTCCTTTTTTGTTTTCTTCTCCTCTATGCTAGACAATACTCCATCTGCTAGTGTCAGATGAATATCTAAAATAACATTCTTATCCATCTCATTCCACTTGTTGTCATCTGTGAGTTCCTCCAGCCTTTCACTAATAGTTGTCAGATAATTATCTATTCTCAAAATAGCTTTCATCTTCCATTTCCACAATGAGAAATTAGTCTCATTAAACTTCTCCATCTCAAATTTTGCCTCCATGACTTATATCACAAGCTTTCAATAATTCTTTGTGCCTTTCCAAGGTGAAAAAAATATCTAACTTATTTTTTGATGTGGAGGATCTACTATTAGTGGCAACCATAGAGCATTCGATAAGTAGATAGTAACACCTAGAACACGGAGCTCTGATACCACTTGTTGGGTGGGGATTATAACTAACAGAGTAAAACCGTAGGTAAAATAGAGTGGAAACATAATAACAATAAAGAAAGATAAAGAGAAGTATGAACACACAAATTTATGTAGAAAAACTCCCAAATGAATTAGGGTAAAAAACCATGGGCAATGATAGAAGATTTCACAATAAAAATAGGATTTTTCAACTTTCTCTCTTATAAGGAAAGAACAAAACCTCTCTCTCTTATAAGGAAAAACTCTCTCTATTTTTATCTCAAGCCTTACACTTTCTTTTCTCACTCAAGTTTACTACACTCGGTGATTTTGGGATGTTTTGCCAAGAAGGGGAGAACCCTTATTTATAGTGAAAGAGCCTTGGCCACCAAGTTCGATCCAATAGTCTTGATTTATCCTTGGTCCCTAAGTAAATCAAGGGCTACAATTACTGCTTGGTCACCAAGTTTGATCAAGTGGATGGAAGATTCATGAATCTTCCTCCATCAATTGGATTGACATGGGTTTGAGCTTGGTGAGATTCTTTTGTATGAGCTTTAGAGGGTTTGATCCAACAATAAATCAACATTTCATAACCCGCAAGTTATATCTAAGCAATTCTTAATCTCAAACACTTGGCAGTCTTCTCAGTACTCGTAAGTATTAAGCGAAGCTACTCGTAATATTTTAAACACAACTTTTCACAATTTAAACTTTTATTCTTATTCTCTTTTATGTATATCTAGTACATAAAATGAACCTACAAATATATTCTTTTTCACATATTATATATATGAAATGAACTTGCCCCGTAAAAAGATTATTTAAGCAATGCATTACTAAAATAGTAGGGAAATTTCATTGAGTGGCAGAATTTTCTTCAATATTTATAAATCTAGCAGTTTTAAAAAGTATTTGCACCCTCATTCAAGCGAGTCAAAGAAATCAGTGATAACTTGGAGGTAATCAGTGATCACATAGACAGAATATCATTTGATATAGTGAATCAGTAAAATCAGTGATTACCTATTCGCGGAATCAGTGAATTACTGGAAATTTTGTAATATTTTAGGCGCGAATTTGAGTTTTTTTCTATTTTACAAACAACTTTTTCGGCTGCTATTTTTGTAAATATTAGACTTTTTTCAGCTATATGTAGCTCCAAAATAATATTTACGGAATATTCTTTTTTAAGCAATGCCCAACTTAATGCAAAACTATATAATTGATATTATTTAACGCATCAAATAATACGAATAAATCACACAATCAAACACATGCATTATTGACTTAATAAAAAAAAATCAAATTCATACTATCGCTCTTTTTCGATATTTCTAAAATTATAAAATGTGGAAATTTATTTATCAATCAACCTTAAAACACTCTAAAAAGTTTAGAAAACTTCTTAAAACTTTCAAGAAATTCGACCACACACACCCACATTGATACTAGCTCAAATAAGGCAAAAACTCACTTCCAAAGTACATTTTTTAGCTTAATAAACTTGTTGTTCAGCAGGTTAATTTCTCTAATTTTTTTTAAAATCACTTAAAAACATCAATAAATAATCTTCAAGTCATCAAAAAAAATAATTTAATGAAAAAGGGTTCACCCCCAACAAAGTTTAACTGTAATACTTCTACTCATCTTTCACTTTGATTGAGAATATAAATTCTTTCCAAGAACCACAATCACCTGAAAAATACACCTAAAATATCGATATCTAACCCTAAAAATTACCCAAATAGTTATAAAATCTATTGGGCAAAAATACACACAAAATAGCCCATAAAGCACCATGTTGGCGTCGGTTAAAAGGGAAACAAACTAGGAAGGGGCAGCTACTGTTCGGGGCATTTTAATTGTGATTTAGGATGGATTTTGTGTGAAATTATCAAAATAAAAAGGGTTTAAGAAAAGGAAAAATATTAGGTTTTTCTAGGGTTCAAAATTCTTTAATTCAACAAAGAAGATTTGAGGTTTTAACAAGGTTTAGGAATTAAGAACTTGTAACAATGGGGAATTTGAATCTAAAATAAAAACTTTAAATTTAGAAATTTTAAGAAGAAAATCATAATTCTACCTTTCAAATACTAAGGGAAATAATCACCACTTTTTTGAAACTTTATCCAATTCAAACACTTTGATGAATACAACCTACAACGATGAATTGATGAAGAAAAATTATCAAATTTGAAGAAACCATAGCAGGTCCAAATGGTTTTTGGCCCATAAATTTTTTTACAAAAATTGGATTGCTACAAAATTCACACCAATGGAAAGATAATGTAAAAACAATGAAAATAGACATCTTACTTGCGTAAATCGAAGGCTGGGTGAAGAAGTTATGGAATAAACATTCCATGAAATTTAATTTGGGCGAAAATTGGAGAAATTTTGATTAGAATGATATGATTTTCAATTGAATGAAGAAGGAAGAGATGATTTTTTGGCTCAAAACCGGGTATCATTAGTTATGAAAATGCCACTCGACTAAAATGGTCATAACTCATTCACTGAGACTTAGAATGAGGATCCGTCAGTTGTGTTGGAATCGTAGTTACGAGATGATCAACATCACCAAAAATTGTTGGATTAAACTTTTGATTTTAATTTTGAAGCTTGTGAAATTACCAAAATACCCTTATCAAGAGAGCGAGTTATTTATCATCCATTCTGTATCAATCAAACCTCATTAATATTATTTTGAGAAAATAATATTAATTTCTATTTTTTTAATCGTCTTACTTGGTAACGGGTCGTTACAGAGCAAATCATGGAGATCACACCTAACAAGCAATTAATAATTACAAAGAAAAAAAAACTTAATAAATACACACTAAATCAAAACTAACAAAACCAGATCTAGTTATGATTGAACCATTATTTTCCCAATTATAGGCTTCTCCTTTATTCCTAGCCATCACATTCCATTTCCCTTCCTCAGAGCCATGTACAATTTAGTAACAAATATAGCATCAACTCCTTGAAGCTTCTTTGATATGTGAATGAGGCTTTATATAAAAGAATATCAAGAGTGAGAGAATATCATATAGAGAGAAGAGAGATTTGGTAGAGGCGGCGGTTATGTCATGATGTAGATGGGAGAGAATCAAGAGATGAGAAGAGAGAGAATCAAGCAGGCGATGGTTACAAATGTGAAGAAGAAGAAAAAGATGATCACTACAAGAAAACAGTCAATTTGTGACAAAAAAATTATGACCATAAATTGTGGTTTTTGTGACCAACTGAGTCGTAAATTCAAGCGTTAACCCAGAGCTACCATTTGGTTGCAAACACTACGACCACAATGTGACCGTATTATATAAGTAGACATAAAAAAAGGCGCGAAAGTGTGATGCGAAGATTACGACCAAGTGGTCGTAAATAATTACGACTGACATGGTTGTATTTGAAGGACAAAAAATAATTGTTGTCACAAAATTTGGCTCGAAAGTATGGCGCGAAGATTACTACCAAGTGGTCATAAATAATTACGACCCGGGTCGTATTTGAAGGACAAAAATAATTGTTGTCACAAAATTTCGCGCGAAAGAATGGCGCCACTATTACGACCATGGAGTCGCAAATTTATTTCGTCCAGGTAGTCGCATTAAAGCGACTCTCCCTATTCTCAGTCGCTTTATTTTTTTGGAGGGCAAAAAATGAGGCCAATTACGACCAGATGGTCGCAAAATGGCCACCATTAGGTTGCAAAAAATGGAGAGAATATTAATTTACTTCCCGCCAAATTTTGTGACGGGTTGGTCATAAAAGGACAGATTAGCCACCAATAAAATGTACTTCCATACATAGTTTATCAACACACAAAAAATAAAATGAGAGAGTGGATGTACATTCGTTTAATTGAGGGTTTTTTGAACGATGAATTCGTTGCAGGGGTTCAGCAATTTGTTGAGTTATGTATGGCAACTGGGTATTACAAAAAATATGGTCAGAAACTATGATGTCCATGCAGAAAATGTGACAACAGAAAAATCATACTGGTTCATGATTTGAAGAAGCATCTTTATAGTCAGGGTTTTGTGCCAAATTATTGTCACTGGGTGTACCAAGGTGAAACGAAGGAAATGTTCAATGCTGCAGTACAGGAATCTCGACAGTACGAAGGAAGTAACTCGAATGTTGACGTTGCAGGCAATATTGAAGAAAACCAGTTCAAACAAATGCAGCAGATGATAATGGATGGCGCAGGGTGGTAATGAAATGAATCGCGAAAGAGAAGATGAAGAACAAACGTTCGTTTAGGAGGAAATGAATCCAGAAGCACGTAAAATACACGATATGAAGACCACAACTAGTCGACCGTTATATGCAGAATGTGAGTTTAGCCAACCTACTGTATCTACGAAAATTTTAAAATAAAAGCGCAGTACCACATACCAGTGAGAGGCTTTGATTCAATTGCATCATGGTTTCATCGATGTGCTCCACCAGAAAATACACTGCCAGAGAGTTTGTACGACATGAAGAAACTTATGGAGGGTCTCGGTTTACCCGTGGAGAGAATAGATTCATGTCAAAACGGATGCATGATATACTGGGATGTGGATGAGAGTCTGCATCACTTCAAATTTTGCTTTTAGCTAACATATAAATAAGGGAGAAGCAGCCTAGTTCCACACACCCGCATGTTCTATTTACCGCTGACCCCGTGTCTGCAATGATTGTATGCATCAAATGTGACTGCTTCTCACATGAGATGACATCACGAGCATTTTGAAGATGAAGGAGTTATGAGACATCCCTCGAGATCTTTGCGGTGTGGAAGCATTTGAATAAGTGTCTTCCAGATTTTGCCCAATATCCTAGAAATGTCATATTGGGATTATGCACCGGACGACTTTAACCCGTTTGGGGCGTCAGGAGCACAATATTCAGTGTGGCCGGTGATGGTGACCCCGTATAACTTTCCACCCTCGATGGCATGAAAGACCCTGTGACTTTTTTAATTGATCATTCCTGGTCCGAAGAGTCCAAAACAGAAATTGGATGTGTATTTGCAACCACTTATCGCAGAGTTGAAAAAGTTGTGGACTAATGGTGTTATGACGTATGATATATCAAGGAAACAGAATTTCTTGATGCACGCTGCATTAATTTGGACTATTAGTGACTTTCCAGTGTATTCAATGTTATCAGGTATATATTTATACTTTTGTCTGTTTATTAATCAGTTTTCATAATTGTTTGCTTAGTCATAATATATAGATAATTAATCTATACATTCTCTCATCCTCTTATAAAGGATAGAGTACGGCCGGTACATACACATGTTCACATTGCATACATGACACAGAGGTATTTTCTCTAAGACACGGTCCAAAAAGCGTGCTAAAAATAGTGACTGGAAGAAAGGTCGACGCGCACGAAAAGAGATACCTCCGACAATGTTTAGTGGGCGAGAAATTCTTCACGGTATGCCTAAGACAGAAGATTACATGTGAAGGTGCAGAGAATGCAAACAAGTTGGCTTGGAAAAACACCGGATGGAAGAAACGGAGTATTTTTTGGGATCTACCGTATTGGGAAGATCTTCTAATCAGACATAAATTGGATGTAATGATTATTGAGAAGAATTTATTTGACAATGTTTTCAACACTATTCTGAACGTCCGAGAAAAACAAAAGACAATCGAAAGAACGTTATAATATCCAAGAGATATGCCATCGCCCTGAGTTGGAGCCCTGATGTTAATGATCATTACACTAAACCAAAGTACATGTTGACAACGGAGGAAAAAAAGACATTATTTGAGTGGATAAGATCAATCAAATTCCCAGATGGATACGTTTCCAATCTCAGTCGGTGTATAAACAGCTAGAAACATATAATGTTCGGGATGAAAAGTCACGATTGTCATGTATTCATGCAACAATTGATGCCAAACGCGTTCAGGCCATTTCTAGAGCATAGACATTGGGAGTCGCTTGTGCAGTTGAGTGTTTTTTTTGGGACTTGACTTGTACTGAATTGATTGACGCAACTGTTGCATCAATGAGTTTAGAGATTGCTGTTATCATTTGTAAGTTAGAGCGAATATTCCCACCTGCCTTTTTTGACTCAATGGAGCATCTTCCAGTTCCTTTTCCATATGAGGCCTTCTTAGGAGGTCGGTGCATTATCGTTGGATGTACCCATTTGAAAGGTAAAACACTCGTAACATTATACGCAATCAGCACTTTGAATATTTAACGTATGATTTACACCGTATTGACGGTACTTACGTCGGTTGAAGAAGATGATCGGAAATAGATCACGAGTAGAAGGATCTATAAGTAGCGCATACCTTTCGCAAGAGACTACCGCATTTTGCTCTTATTATTTTTACTAGAAGGTGTTGATGTAAATGACTTGTCCATATTTACAGAGGCTGGCATGACTGTTGGTAAAAGTGTACGGAGGCCGTTGACCGATGCTGAGTATCACATTATCCAAACGTACGTGTTATGCAACTGCACGAAAATGGAGCCATACATAGAGTACGTTTTTTTAGGATGTTCATATAGTTTAAAACAATTTCACTGTTTGAAACTGTTGTTTAACTTATTAATTATCATATATAGATTGTTTCTAAACATATACGTTCGAATGGTACGGCCTGGTCTTACATCCGCTGATGAGGGATCAATGATTGACAAAGAGTTTTGGTTCTCTGCATACGTGAGTTTTTAGCAAATTTATCAATTTATTTTTTAATATATATTGCACTATTAACTTTTCACACACAATATATGTGACTACAGGTTGACTCACCTACATTGCCAGTAGCTGATCCTCGCATTATTTCTTTGGCAAAAGGAACTACACGAGTTGCAAGATCATATACTGGCTACGTTTGTAATGGGTACCGATTTCAAACGAAGGCACATTTAGTTAACAGAGCAACAAACAATAGTGAGGTCTGCATAAAGGGTCGAGAGTTCAGAACCAATGAAGACGATTATTTCGGAGTAATAGATGAGATCAATGAGATTCAATACACAAGTTCGACCCTAAAACGCATTAATCTGTTTAATTGCACGTGGTTCGAGATAACGAGATGTGGCGGAATTAGTAAGCTGTCTCATTTGCAGATCGTGGAGGTTAATAAGTCTAAACACATGTGCACAGAAGATAGGTTTGTCATGGCTTCACAGGCGATTCAAGTCTATTATCTAAACTATCCATCCAATAAACACGATCTGACAGATTGGTTAGTTGTTTGTAAAGTAAAATCGTCCCATGTAGAAGAAGGTATCTCCGATAAGAACATTACAGTACGTGCTTTTCAGGAAGACGAGATAAGATTGCGTTCGATTGATGATGGTCGAACCAGAAATCTTGCTAGACCACTGAATGATGGAACGATTACATTGCGAGACAATACATATATTCCAAATGATCGTGATCATGAAACTTCACAAGATGAAACGGCTGAAGAAGAAATTGAATTAGAATCTGAGGATGACCTTGAAGTACGATGAGAAGACACAAGAGGATGATGACTGAAAGAAGATTTTTTTCTTTTAATTGCTCCATTTAGAAAATAAAAAAAAAAGAAATTATAATTACGACCATCTGGTCGTAATGGGCAAGGTCAAGATGTGACCATCAGGTCGTAATTTCCATGATAGGTGTTGATTTTTTTCCTTTCCCAATGACAATTGCGACCATATGGTTGTAATTTTCCCCGGAAAAGTAAAAAAAATAACAGTTGTTTTCATATAATACGACCACCTTGTTGCAAATGTAGTCAAATGCGACCACCTGGTCGTAATATTCGGCGAAAAGTTTGAAAATTTACCAAATTTATGGAGGTGATTTTGACTTTTTACGACCATATGGTCGCAATTTGTCATAATTACAAATTCAAATATACGACCATATGGTCGTAATCGAATGCACACGTGACTCCCCACATTCTGTCATAATTACCAAAAATTAAAATTAAATGAACAGACGGATTCTCCCCCTCCCATTCGACTTTTTTCTTCTTTTTCCTTTTTTTTCTTTTCTTTCTATTCTATTTCGTCCCGTTCTGTTTTCCCCCTCCCCCGTTCTCATATAATCCCTATTCATCGACTAATGATTCATTAGCTCCGTTTCCTCAACACTCATTTTCTCAAATCCTGGGGTTTCCTTTCGTCCATAAAGAAATGGTTAGTTATCTAAATTTTCTTTTTAAAACGTTGTTAAAATTTAAATTCAGTGAATTAGGCTCGGTTAGGTTACGTTCACTACAAAAAAACTGCCAAATTGCGACCAAATGGTCGTTTTTAACCTAAAATGCGACCAAAAATGCGACCAACAGAGTGGTTGCTAAAAAGCTGGTCGGATTTCAATTGTGCGACTGCATGGTCACAAAAATTCGACCATATGGTCGCAAAAAATTTTGGTAGCAAAAAAGTCAAACTTTTAAAAATGCGACCAAATGGTCGCATTAAAAGGGACCATATGGTCGCATTTTATCTTCAATAGAAGTGACCATTTGGTCACATAAAAAGTGACCAAATGGTCGTAATTTTTGTGACCAAATGGTCACTTATTGGCTCAGTTAAAATACGACCAGATGGTCGCTAAAAGCGACCATCCTGGTCGTAATTTATGTGAAAGATAAGTGACCAATTGGTCACATAAAAAAATGACCAAATGGTCGCATTTTATGCGACCAAATGGTCACTTTAGTCTCGATTAAAATGCGACCAGGATGGTCGCTAAAAAGTGACCATCTGGTCGCAATTAAGAATTTTTTTTTAAATTTAAATTTCAATAATTAGTTAATTAATTATTAATTATTAATTATTTATTTAATTAATATTAAAATTTCATAAAAACAAAAAATTGGAATTCAAATAAAAAATATATATATAAAATATTAAAAAAACGTTTTATACAATCGAAAGAATCCTATAACTACTGCGGAGGGGCGGGGGGTGGGGGAGGAGGCTTCGATGACGAAGGGCCGCCGCCTAGAGATCTGAAGTACGCGGCCAAAGCGGATGCGACCTGGGCGTCGACTCGTGCCTGCATGCTGGCCTCAATATCAGCGACTCGAGTAACGAAGTCCTCACGCATAGCCTCCATGTCCGCAGCGCACTGTTGCTCCCGATCGCGAAGGGCGGAGCTAGTGCTCGCTCGCTCCCGCCGAGGCCGGGCACATCTGCATAAAGGCGTCGCCCGTACGAGCCGAGCCCAGGAACTGACCCATCAGGCCGAACCCCTCCAGCAGCCTCCAAGAACGCCTCTATACGGTCCTCCTGAGTTGGTTGCGAGTCTGGTGTGGGCAACCGCTGAGTCAAGGACTCCGTGAAACGTTCCTAAACATTTAAAATTCAGAAAATAAAATGGTTAATATATAATGTGTATGAAAAATTTTAAAGAAAAAATAATAATTGAAAAAAATATTAAATACCTGAACTTCTTTCGCCTCATCGTCGACGAACGTCCCGTCCTTCTTCGTGTGAAGAACTAGGTGCAGCTCATGGGGCGGGACGGGGCGCCCGTGCTTCGCTTCCTAAAAAATCAAAGAGTGAAGAATAAAACATAATAAATTAATAAGTAATTGAAAAAAGAAAACGAGAAAAAAGAAAACGAGGAAAAAAAAACATACCAATCGACGATGGTGCTCGTCGTGGGTCCGCGACCCATTGTGTGTTTTTTCTGGATTCTTCGCGCGGTTGGCCTTATTCCTGCTTGACACCGCCATGCCCTGAGGAGTGGTCAAGCTCGCGGAAGCCGCGCGTGGTCCTCCTGGGCTCATCAACACGGGGCGGCTTGCTCGCTTGCTTTCTCGCGCCGGAACATGAGGTCCTTGAATCGATCCCAGACGTGATTGTCCCATAGGGGGGAACAATCTACCTGTCGGTGATATCGGGATCGATAACAGGAAACTTGCTCTGAAAAAATTGAAATAAAAAATTGTTAAAGTAATAAATTTATTTCTACAAATTTCAAAATTAATTAATTATGAAAATAAATTATGTTTTTACCTTCCAATCAGCCGTACATCCGACGTTTCTCCATCGTCGGAATCTTCGCCCAAGAAGGTGCCTGGGTAGAGGCATGCTCTGGAGGACCTCGCGAAACCGTTTTGAAACGGTCGTATGCTAGCTGACTCTGCAAAATCACAAAAAATTATTGTGCTATATATTAGAAACTATTAGTTAAAAAGAATAAAAAACTTTTTGAAAAATAGTAAACAAAATTACTTACGTATCCTCTTCAATCCAGAAGGGTGGAGTCCTGGCCCGAGACGGCTGCGTGCATGAAGTCGAGGGGCCAGTGGATCCGACCTGATGCACCGGACGCATACCCTGATGCTAAGCCCGGAGGCGTGGCAAGGGAGTCTGCGGCGGCCGTGGTGTCGAAGACTCGGTCTCAGGACTCCATCATCGAGCGTGGCGGCAAGTCGCGTGTCGTGAATCGAAGAGGATGTCCAACTCCTCCGTAGTCGGTCGCATTAGGGGCAACGCCAGAGGGCGTCTGCGGAGACCCCTCGTCACCCGCGTCGTCCAGGCTCGTCGACCTGGAGAGGACGTCGCCTGCCTGGTCATAATCCTACAACCAAAATAAACTAATTTAATACTAATTACGTAAGTAAAATATTGATTAGTTTATTTAATTAAGTAAATAATTTAAAATAAACTAATCAAATTAATTTGAATAAAAGTAAATTAAAATTAGATTAATTGAACTAAAAGTAATTCAATTAAACTTAAGATTAATTAAGTAAAACTAAAATAAACTAATCATTTAATTTGAAATAAAGTAAAGTAAAATTAGATTAATTGAACTAAAATTAATTGAATTAAACTAAAATTCAATTAATTTTAGTTTCAATTAATCTAATTTTACTTTACTTTAATTCAAATTAATTGATTAGTTAATTTTAGTTTTAATTAATTAATCTTATGTTTAATTGAATTAATTTTAGTTCAATTAATCTAATTTATATTTACTTTAATTCAAATTAATTGATTAGTTATAACTAATCAATTCAATTAAACTAAAATTAATTCAATTAAACTTAAGATTAATTAATTAAAACTAAAATTAATTAATTTTAGTTTTAATTAATTAATCTTAAGTTTAATTGAATTAATTTTAGTTCAATTAACCTAATTGTACTTTACTTTAATCAAATGTAACTAAAATTAAGTAATTAAACAATTTTTATTTAATAATTAAACTAAAATTAATTAATTAAATTAGTGTAACTCATTAATTTAAACTACTTAAGTATAATTGAAGTTAAACTATTTGAATGAATTACCCTACTTTAAATTAATTGATTTAATTAAAGTAATCTAAATTACATTAATTAAACTAAAATTAAGTAAAACTAAAATAAACTAATCATTTAGTTTGAAATAAAGTAAAGTAAAATTAGATTAATTGAACTAAAATTAATTGAATTAAACTAAAATTCAATTAATCTTAGTTTCAATTAATCTAATTTTAATTTACTTTAATTCAAAGTAATTGATTAGTTAATTTTAGTTTTAATTAATTAATCTTAAGTTTAATTGAATTAATTTTAGTTCAATTAAGCTAATTTATATTTACTTTAATTCCAAGTAATTGATTAGTTAATTTTAGTTTTAATTAATTAATCTTAAGTTTAATTGAATTAATTTTAGTTCAATTAACCTAATTTTAATTTACTTTAATTCAAATTAATTGATTAGTTCATTTTAGTTTTAATTAATTAATCTTAAGTTTAATTGAATTAATTAATCTTAAGTTTAATTGAATTAATTTTAGTTCAATTAACCTAATTATACTTTACTTTAATCAAATGTAACTAAAATTAAGTAATTAAACAATTTTTATTTAATAATTAAACTAAACTATTTGAATTAATTACCCTACTTTAAATTAATTGATTTAATTAAAGTAATCTAAATTACATTAATTAAACTAAAATTAACTAATCAATTCTAGTGTAATTATAAATTAATTTAGTTTAATTTTATTAAATTAAAGTAAACTATCTTAAATAAACTAAATAAGTAATTAAACTAAATTAGATTAAGTAATTAAATTAAGGGTAAAATACCATTTTCGTCCCTGAACTTTACATCTGGTTTCGTTTTCGTCCCTGAACTTTCAAAAAAGATCAAAATCGTCCCTGAACTTTCCAAATCGTTTCGTTTTCATCCTTAGTCCATTTTTCAAGCCTGGTCATTAAGAGGTGATGTGGCATGCCGACGTGGCTTTTTTTAATAATATTTTAATATATTTTTCAATTTTTTTAATCTCTCTCTTCCTTTTCTCTCTCCTCTCCCCCTTTCTCTCTCCTCCATGGTCATCTTCTTCCCCTCTTCTTCTTCTCCATCGTTACTAACCATGGATTTCGATGGAGGTTGATAACAGATCGCCATGGTAATAGCTTAAGGATCTGACAAATTGTCAGAGATGAAGACTTCGAATTTCAGAGGCTTTTGATTCAGTCAGGCAGAGCGGGGAGTTAGAGACGAGGTTTAAAGCGAGAATGAGCTTGAGGAAGGGTTTCCATGGCTGAACTGAAATTACCATTTGAGGCTTGTTTTTATCATAGTGAGGTTGAGGAAGGGTTAGTAATGATGGGCTTTATGGTTAGTAACGATGGAGAAGAAGAAGAGGGGAAGAAGATGACCATGGAGGAGAGAGAAAGGGGGAGAGGAGAGAGAAAAGGAAGAGAGAGATTAAAAAAATTGAAAAATATATTAAAATATTATTAAAAAAAGCCACGTCAGCATGCCACATCAGCCTCTGTTAATGACCAGACGGAAAAATGGACGGAAGGACGAAAACGAAACGATTTGGAAAGTTCAGGGACGATTTTGATCTTTTTTGAAAGTTCAGGGACGAAAACGAAACCAGATGTAAAGTTCAGGGACGAAAATGGTATTTTACCCTTAAATTAATTACTACTTAAATTGAATTAAAGTAAACTAAGTTAGATTAATTAAACCATTAGATTAATTAAACTAAAATTACTTAAAGTAATAAAATTAAAGTAAACTAATTAATTAGTTAATGTAAACTAAACTAATTAAATTAAACTACATAAACTAAAACTCAACTAATTAAAGTAAACTATCTTAAAAACTAAAACTAAGTAAACTCTAAATTCATAAACTAAACTTCAATTTGTTACGAAAACTAACCTCGTGTAATCGAAACCTGGGATTGGTGGTTGAGGATTTTCGGTTTAGAGGGAGAATGGGAACGGGAACGGGAAGAAATAACGGGGAACGGATAGGGGAAAGAGAGAAACGAACAAAAAGAGAGGAAGAAAAAGAGAGAGGCGACGAAGAGGAGAAAAGAAGAAAAGAAGAGAAAGCGAAACGGGAAAAGGGAAAAAGAAACGGGGAAAGGAAAGGGAATGAAATTTAAATCATATTTTGCGACCAACCGGTCGCAAATATGTAATTATGACAGGAAATGAACAGTCACGCGTGCTGGGGAAATTGCGACCATATGGTCGCATTTACAAATACAAATGCTACCATTTGGTCGCATTTATAGAAAAAGCGACCAAATGGTCGCCCGTTGCCATTACCAAGACCAGCTGTCTTGTCACGCGTCCCGTCAACAATTGCGACCATCTGGTCGCAATTATGAGATTCACCGCCAAATATTGCGACCATATGGTCGCATTACTTAAATTCACCGCCATAAATTTCATGAAAATTTAAAGTTACCGCCCATAATTGCGACCATATGGTCGCAATTCCAATTGTATTTTTTAAAAAATATTATTATACTTTTGCACAAATGCGACCATTTGGTCGCTTTTCTCCCAAAACCCTAAACCCTAAACAACCCTAAACCCTAAACCCTAAACCCTAAATCCTAAACCCTAAATCCTAAAATGCGACCAAATGGTCTCATTTCTCTTCTAAATTACTACCATGTGGTCACCTTTTTTGTAAAATTGCGACCACCTGGTCGCAAATATTAATATTTATATACTTTTTTTTTATATTGGGTTACTTTCTGATATTTACATATGACGGGAAATCTGAGTTCCATGTTGTTATATTCATTGATATGTTTCTTCATGATTTTTGAGATAAATTTTTGTAATTCTTGATTTGGAACTATTTGATTCTAATTAAGAGTTTTTTTTAATACGATATAGATAATTTTATTCTTGTTTTTCAAGATAGAAAGTGCTAGAAGGGAACCAAATAGACTATTGAAGATGTACATATTTATATATAATTAATTTGCATCCACATATTCATTGGAAGCAATTCCAACTGCAGAATTCGATATAAACATGTCAAAGTTGAAATCAAGAGGAATCTTTCTTATAATAAAAAAAAAAGTCAATATTCCTGTTCTCTCTTTGTATGGAAATTCAGATATTTTCAAGACGAGGTTAAATATTATTATTTACTCTACACAAATTTTAGAACAATCTAAAGGCGTTTAGATAGCTTATTGATCTTGAAGAGTTTTTATATTAATTGAAAGTGAATAATTTTTATTTAATTGACATTATTATTATTGTTAAGAAATGTAATCAATAAAATTAACCACATCTTGAAATTTTGGAATTATTGGTAATTTTTTCAATCATCTATTCTTATTTTTATTTTTTCTTTTCTAAAAGCTTATAATGTAATTTTATTTTATGAACAAATAAAATAAGACAAAAAATTCCACGTGCATCTCGCACGTGTTAAAAAATAGTTATTTATAAATAATTGGTCATATAAAATCATATAATTTGCGACCATCCGGTCACTTTCTAATGTGACCATATGGTAGCTTAATTCCCGGCAAAATTTTAAGCTACCACTCCCCAAAAAAGGTCACAAAATTGCGACCAGATGGTCACTTTCAATTGTGACCACTTGGTAGCTTTTTTCCCTCCAAAATTACGCGCCATTTTTTGCTACCAAGACATATTTTAGTCACCAAAATTACGACCAGGTGGTCACTTTTAATTGTGACCACTTGGTAGCTTTTTTCCCTCCAATTTTAAGCTACCACTCCCCAAAAAAGGTCACAAAATTGCGACCAGATGGTCACTTTCAATTGTGACCACTTGGTAGCTTTTTTCCCTCCAAAATTACGCGCCATTTTTTGCTACCAAGACATATTTTAGTCACAAAAATTGCGACCAGGTGGTCACTTTTAATTGTGACCATTTGGTAGCTTTTTTCCCTCCAAAATTACGCGCCATTTTTTGCTACCAAGGCATATTTTAGTCACACAAATGCGACCGAATGGTCGTTTTTATAGGTGACCAAGTGGTCGCTTTTTTTGCCCCATAATTTCGCGCCATTTTTTATGACTACATCTACTTTTGGTCGCAATTTGGTCGCAAAAAAAGTGACCAGATGGTCACTTAAAGTCAACCTTCAAATAAAGTGACCAACTGGTCACTTTAAAGCTACCACTTTTTTTGGTCGCAAATTTTTGGTCGCATTTTGGCAGTTTTTTTGTAGTGGTTCTTTCTTTAGGATAATTAATTTGTATAATTAGTTTAGTTAATTCGTTTAGTTTAATTATTTTAGTTAAGTAGTTTAGGTTAAATTCATTTGTATAATTATAGTTTAGTTAATTAATGTAGGTTAATTAGTTTAGGTTAATTACTTAATTTGTATAATTAGTTTAGTTAATTACTTTAGGTTAATTAGTTTATGTTAAGTAATTAATTTGTATAATTAGTTTAGTTAATTAGTTTAGGTTAATTCATTTGTATAATTAGTTTAGTTAATTAGTTTAGGTTAATTCATTTGTATAATTATAGTTTACTTAATTAGTTTAGGTTAATTAATTAATTTGTATAATTAGGTTAGTTAATTACTTTAGGTTAATTAATTTTGTATAATTAGTTTACTTAATTACTTTAGGTTAATTAGTTTATGTTAAGTCATTAATTTGTATAATTAGTTTAGTTTAATTAGTTTAGATTAATTCATTTGTATAATTAGTTTAGTTAATTAGTTCAGTTTAATTAGTTTAGGTTAATTTAATTAGGTTAGTTAATTACTTTAGGTTAATTAATTTTTTATAATTAGTTTAGTTAATTAATTAATTTGTATAATTAGTTTACTTAATTAATTAATTTGTATAATTAGTTTGGTTTAATTAATTTGTATAATTAGTTTAAATTATATTAGTGTTAATTAATTTACGGTTTAAATTATATTAATTTTAATTAGATTAATTTAAATAATGTAATATTTCTTTTTACAACCGTAGACAAAAAATGATGGTGCACGACATTCTCCTCGATCACACGATGCTGGCGATGATGACAATGATGATGTCTTCGGTTGTGGCACATCCACGACTGAGGAGTTTGACGCTCTGCTCGCACTGTACGAGGACCCAGATCCATCTACACTAGTACCCGAGACACAGCTTGGGACTCTGCATGTAGTACATGACACACCTGGGACATCTCGAGGTGCTTCCGGTTCAGCATCGGGCTCAACTTCTGGGTCTGGTCTAGCAGTTCCACCTCCCACCAGTCCGCGTGATCCATCATTACTTCGGATCGAGGGAGATGAGTAAGTAACTCATATTCTTAAAATTATATTTGTTTCATTTCTTTTATATCATGAAATCTAATTATATTTCTCAATATTATGTTTTTTATATGAATATCAGATTACAGCAGCATAAAACGGTTTCAAAACGGTTTCAAGAGGTGCTTCAGAGTGGTCCTCTTCCCAGCGAGTTTCGCTGGATGAAGATTCCATACCCTGAGAAGAGCAGGTTGTTCGACAATTGGAAGGTAAAAAAAATTTCATTTCCGTATCTTATATCTTGACTTTTTATTTTCACAAACTTACTAATGTAAAATTGTAATTTACGTATTTTATATATTTGCAGGGTAAATTTACTATCGGTTTAGATGTGACGGATCAGAAGTTGTTTCCCCTATGGGATAAAAACATGCAATTCTGATATAAGGACATTCTATATCAGGTGCAGAAGAAGAACGCAGCAAATCGGCCCGTCTGGTAAGTATGCCTATGTACATTTTGTTTTCTTATTCTAAATAATTACTAATTTTAGTTTAAATCATTTACAATAATATATATTTGTTTGTTTTATGTTTTTTTAGGAAGAAAAGCTTGGATGTCCAGTCCCACCCGATGAGTTACACTTAGTCCTTCACACAAAGAAGGATGGGACTATTGTGGATGACAAGACGTAAGCGGTTCAGGTAAATATTTTGTCTACCCTTACATTGTACTTTTCTATTTACTAAAACATATATTCTAACTAAAGTGTTTATGTTTTACTTCTAATTTGAACAGGACCATTTTAGGGATACATTGTCCCAGCGCTTGCCATCTGAAGACTCCCAGCAGACATAGGAGGATCAGCAGGAAGCATTCTTGGAAGCGACAGGTGGCGTTCGGCCAGATGGATCTGTTCCTAGCCTTGGATCTTATAGGAGACGTCTATACGCAGACGTACCTCGACCTGAGAGCAGCTCGCAGCGGAGGAGCAGTACCATTGAGAGGCAGCTGCTTGAGGAGGTCCAACAGCTCCAATCAGAGGTTCAGGAGATTCGTACTTCGGTCAGCGCACAGGTTCAGGAGCAGGTTTGTGACGACCCGTCACTTTTAAATAATTTAAATCAGAGAAAACAGCGGAAGTATTTTATTTTAAGAAAATTTGGCGTGGTTATGTTTGAAAATTTCTTTGGCCAAAAATGCTTTACATCTTAATTTCAAAATCTAAAATACACAAGGAACATTAAGTTCCTATCCAGGATTTCAAAATGATTATAATCATAAATCAACGACAATAAGCTCTTATGAGCTAATTACAAAGTACAAATCATCAAAATGATATAAAGTTCACAAAACCATGTACATGAATTTTTTTACATAACACTTAGTCCATCTCAAAGTCTTCATCCCTCGATCATACAAAGACCATCTCCTCTCCCTCGACCTCTAGTCAGGGCATTACCTGAAATTTTGTAATATCATGAGCTAACAAACTAAGCCCAGGTGAGAATAATAAGAATAAAAAGTAAGGATAGACCTCAAACTCGTATTCGATTTGTGTCCAATTTACCTGACATAATCAATCCTAAAGTTCTCCAAACTTTAGATAATTTCATTCTAAACCCTCCAAAGGATGATATTACTCACACTTATAGTCAAATTTCCTCCATTAACTCGTTATGACATAAAGTAATAAAAGTAAATGACTTTGCATAAAATATAACATCTCAATTCTCTATATCATCAATCATATGCAATGTAGGGCTCGCATATACCCTTATGCATGAATGAAGTAATGCATCAATCCCATAGGATACCATTCACTTCTTTTTCATCAAGAGTGATGAGCAGATCCCGTAGGGTCCCATCCGTCTCTTTTCATATAGAGTGATGAGCAGATCCCGTAGGGTCCCATCCGTCTCTTTTCATATAGAGTGATGAGCAGATCCCTTAGGGTCTCATCCGTCTCTTTTCATATTTCTTTTCTTTTTCACTTTCTTTTCTCTTTCACTTTCTTTTCTCTTTCACTTACTTTCTCTTTTTCATTTCCTTCTCAAAGAATGATGCGAGATGTTATGCATATGCTTGCAAAAGTACATAAAGTAAATGTAGATGATAAAGTAATCAAAACAAGCATAAATTAAAGGAGCAAAAGTAAAGACATAAAGTAAAGGACATAAATAAATAGATAGCAATCTCGGATGAACGATATGTCGATCGAACTCCGGCATCAATAATAAAAGTAGAATTATAACACGAACGATTAGTCTAATAAGCATTCTAAGAACAAGCTTGGATCTTCTAACCTCCAATGATCCAACCTAAGCTTAGAAACGAAGCTAACTTAGAATCTTCTAAGATTCGATACTTTCCTTGAGAACTTCTAAGTTCTCACTTAAAGGATTAACTTCTAATCCTAAGGGCACTAACTCACATCCCTCTAATCTTAGATTCGGATTCTAATCTTAGTTTCAAACTCTACAAACCTTCACACTCATTTGCTTTCTATAAATACTTTAAATTCTATCTATTCTCACCTTAGCCAAATAATATTTTCTCCAAATCTTCGATTCTCACAATTCAACAACCGAGCAATTGCACCTACAATTCATCAATTGCACAACATATTACAATTCATAACTAATATGCGAACAAATGTGCAATTTCGGGTGAATAGTGATTTCGGATGAATAGTGTCTCGGGTGAATAGTGTTTTCGGGTGAATAGTGTTTTTCGAAAATCCGGGCTCAAAATCGTCATTTTTCATGATAGAAATTCATGATTTCAACTTCAAATCTCATTTATAATCAAAAACGAACAAAACCACCTAAAAAGTTTTGAAAACTTACTTTTTGGGACTTCCCTTAGGGAACGAGAAACGACATAAGGTTAGGTTGGAAAGAAAGCCCACGTCCCGAGCATTCCAACGCAACTGACCTCATTGAAAACGGTCGAGAAATGAAGAAAGGCCAAAGAAATCTTCTTCTCATCCATGGAAGATGAGCTCCACGGCAAGGAGAAGAAAGAAATGAGAAGTTTAGTCAATTTTGGTCAAACTTGTGATTTTAATGACAAATGAATAGTGTTTGGATATTTTTAAGAAATGGGAAATGACGATTACGTCCTTTTATGACTTTTGACTTATAAAACGAAACCCGATGCTCTTAAATAAATCTAAAGGTGATTAATAATTATTAATTGGCCTATTAATAATTATTAATGTCACCGAAACGAATTTAGAGCATTAAAACGATTAAAAACGAATTTCGATCGAAATTAACTACTAAAATCGAAATTACAAAATAATAATTAAACTAAATACTTAAATTGAAATAAATAAATAAACAAATAACATTAAATAAATAAATAAATAAAATAAATAAAAATTAACTTCAAAATAACGGGACGTTACAGTTGCAGCTGCTTTGGCTGCATTCTTCGCTACTCGTGGTCCGAATGACCTCGACCCTTCATCTTCAGCGCCCCCACCCCGACTTTCTATTTACTTTTTTTTTTTTTTTGTATATGAATTATTTTGGTTTTATTTTTATATATTTTAGTAATTCATTTTGGGTTTTATACAAAATTGTTTTTGTTTTTTTATAGTTTTTATTTTATTTATTTTATTCCTTTTTTATAATGAATAATAAATAATATTCCATTAATTAAAATAAAATAAAAATTTATTTTATTTTAAATAAAAAAAATTTCAATATTTGCTACCCCTGGTTGCAAATATTGAATTATTTTTTTAATAAATAAACCCAAAATATTAACAATTATGACCAAAGAGTAGTAATATTTGCTACCCTATGGTCGTCATTGTGGGCCCACAATTACAACCATAGGGTAGCAAATATTGCTACTCCTTGGTCATAATTATGGGCCCACAATTACGACCATAGGGTAGCAAATATTGCTACACATTGGTCGTAATATTTATGGTTGACTTTTTTACAACCAAAAAAGTTTTGGTTGCAATTTGGTCGTAATTATATGACCCTGAGTCGAAAATATATAATTACGACCCACTTTTTGGCTACCATTATATTGGTGGCATTTGGGGTCGTATTTTGGTCAATTACGATCAGGACGGTCATAATTTCCTGATCGCAAATACGCAGTTTTTTTTGTAGTGGATGAAGCTGTCACGGTGATGGTGAGAGACTATCAAAGAATAAGGAAATCAGCAAAAAAAAAAAAAAATAAGGGAGAAAATCTTGGGGGTAAAACAAAATGTAAAATATGTAAAAAGATAAACATTAACAACTACAAAATCTGAAATGGCTAAATAATGAAATTTATTATTTAGTGGCTAAATAATAAAATGACACATAAAAAATGGACATTTCCATAATTAATCCTAGAAAAATTTCAATTTTTAGGATGTAATGTCCCGTTATTTTTTAAGTGAATTTTTTTTAATATTTTATTTATTTAGTTATTTTTATTAAAATATTTAGTATAATTTTTTGTTTCAGTAATTTAGAATTTAGTAGTTAATTTTGTTCGAAAAACCTTTTTAATCGTTTTATTAGCTTAAATTAGATTTGGTCGTATTAATAATTATTAACGGGCCAATTAATAATTATTAATCACCATTTGGTTAGTTTAAAATCTTCGGGTTTCGTTTTACAAGCTAAATTATTTAAAAAGGACGTAATCGTAATTTCCTATTTCTTTAAACTTATCCATTACTATTCATCTTCTCTTTAAAAGTCAAAAATTAGGAAAAATTTCAATTTCTCTTTTTCTTCTCCTTCTTCTTGGCTGTGGGTATCAAGGTGGGAATTCCTCCTCTTGGTTTTTCTTCATTTCTCAACAGATCTTCATAATTTCAGCTGCGTTGGAAAGCCCTCGATCCAAGGATCATTTCTAACCTATCAATCGAGCTTTTCCCCCGTTTTCTATAAGCCTCAAGGTATGACAAAGTTTCTAAATTTGGCTCTAAATAGTGTTTTAATGGAGGTCAAGCTTGAAATCTTCAAATTCACACAACGAAGCTTGAAGATTTCAATCGAGAAAGTTGTTTTCGATGATTTTAGAAACTTTCCCTAACCCTAAAACCGAGTTTTAGCCGAAAACCCGTTCCATTTATTTTTCTCTCACTTGGTGATGACTAGGGTGTTTAGTTTGTTATTGTTTTGTATTTTATTTAATTTTTCGGGAATCGATTATTGTGCAAAACCCTAAATTATGGTTACCCATTGATAATTTGAACCTGCAAAGTAGCCGAAATCAACCGGAACACCTCTAAAATACCTAAAAGTCGGAAAACCGAACCCGAACCTCATTTTTCTTTGTATGGCCGAAAGCACCATAAGGCTAAAAACCCGATTTTCATCGTTTTACGCGTTTAGATGTAGTGTGTTCAATTTCTGGTTAATTAATGTTTATTAGATGTAAATTATTTGTAGGTTGGTAATTGCTTGCGTGGAATCTACCTCGACACTTTGGAAGTTCGATTTCAAATCTAAGGTGAGTTTAAAATGGAAGTTAGTAATTTTATAAAGTAGGTTTCATTACGATTTTGTTGATCGAGGTTAAGTGAAAAAATAATCTCCTAGGAGTAAATGCTTATTTGGCTGGTGACTTTAGACTCGGAAATGAGTTTGAGTGACTTTGGAGCTTTTTAGTGTTTTTGGATTAAAAAGTAAGTTTGAGAACGTTTTGGAAGACTCGTAAGTTTATGGAAAGTTTTAGAAGAAATTTGGGAGTTTAAGATACTTTGAGTAGTTTTAGATCAAAGTAGCTTAGGAGTTATTCTTGGAAGTATTAACGGTTATAAAGATTTTAAGATAAAGTTGGGAATTTTTTAGATAGTTTTTAACTAAAGTAAAGTAGATGAAATGCTTGGAAGTTAACTCGTGGATTATGGTAACGGCTTGGTAAATTATGCTTGTGATTAAAGGTGATTTATTGTCATTCGTGACATGGTGATGTTAAACCTCGATTTTGCCTATTTAGAAAATTAAAAAACCTTGTGGAACTTGGCATCGGTGATGATAAGGGTTAGTGTTTATACGATTTTATTACCTTGTGTAAGGAATAAGGTTTGTGGTTTGATGATGATTGTGGTAGTACCATGGAGTATGAAATTCTAATAATAGTACGATTGATGTACGTGAGCCTTTTGGTAAGAGGCAACACTTTGACAAGTACAAAAGATAAGCATGTCATTGAGTGTAATTGTAGTATGATTGTATTGTTTGTTAGTTGTTTGTGTTGTGATGCTCAAGTAATGAACCGATTTATAGTTACTATGTGATATGATCTTGGGGTATAACAGGGTCATAGATGAAACAGGCTATGAGTGATGTTATATGAGGAGATCGTGATCTTGGGGTATAATAGGGTCATAGATGAAACAGACTATGAGCGATGTTATACGAGGAGATCGAGATACTATGTGATGTGATCTTGGGATATAACAGGGTCATAAATGAAATAAGCTATGACCGATGTTATACTTTGTGATGTGATCTTGGGATATAACAGGGTCATAGATGAAACAGGCTATGAGCGATGTTATATGAGGAGATCATAATCTTGGGATATAACAGGGTCATAGATGAAACAGGCTATAAGCGATATTATATGACAAGATTGGCAGATAAATAGAGTTCTTACCATGAGCATCCCAACTTATTTGTTAGTTGTTATGTAAATACATGCTTATCCTTTGTACAAGTGTTTGTTTTCATTGGTAGTACTTTATGTGAGAATTTGGTAACGCCGTACATGGTAGTATGTTGATGTTAATCCATACAGTAACACGTTACGAGGATACTTTGTTTGGTAATACTGTACATGGTAGTATGTTGATGTTGATCCATATGTGAACACATTACGAGGATACTTGATATGGTAATATGATTTGGTAACGCCGTATGTAGTAGTATGTAAAGGTGGGAACATACAGTAACACGTTACGAGGATACTTTGTTTGGTAATACCGTACGTGGTAGTATGTTGATGTTGATCCATACGGTAACACATTACGAGGGTACTTGATATGGTAATATGATTTGGTAACATCGTACGTAGTAGTATGTTGAGGTGGTAACATACAATAACACGTTACGAGGTAATTAGATGTAGTATGAAATATGGTAATATGATTTGGTAACACCGTACGTGGTAGTATGTTGATGTTGATCCATACGGTAACACAATACGAGATATCTTGATGTGGTACAATAGTTGTGGTTTGATATGATTCCGAAATCAGGAAGTTGATTGGTATATGATTAGGATGAATTGGAAGTGTAGAATGGGTAGTAAAGATCATTTTAGGTCTTTGGACACAATTTCCGGTATGGAATTTGGTCCATAGGATTACTGGCTTTCATTTTATTCTCACCAGCATTTTTATGCTAATGTTGCTACATTTACATTTTTTTCAAGTACTTCTCGACGTATGAGACATGGTAGAGGAGGTGGTGCCGTTTGATATCTTGAAGCGATGAATGGACAAGAACAGGGGACACTTTTGTTTAGCATTCTTGAAATGCTTTGTTTATACTTTCAACTTTTCTTACTGTGTATTTGTGCTCGGAAGAGCGTTTGTTTTAAAATAGTAATAGTTTTGAGGTTTTTAAAGCTCTTTTAGAAGTTCATTTGCATGTCATAATGCACATTCCATTTTTTATTGCTTTCTCTGAATTGGGCCAATGTAAACAGGTTTTGGATAATCCGATTTTTAAACAAACCCATGCGTTTTTAAAAAAAAACCAAGTTTTCCGTTGTGACTTTGAAATTATAGAATTTAACAGAAATTGGGTCGTTACATAGAACCAATCCAAGATTTATTGACAGCAACAAAGATATTTTTTTATCCAAAACTAGGTAAAAATATTTTAATTTTATGTGGCTTGAGGTTTGTTTCAATTATAGTTCATACCGTTTTAAAAGCTTAATTTAGTTTTTATGGTTTGGAGTTTGTGTCAATTTAGTTCTTATAGTTTCAAAAGTTTCAATTTAGTCTTTATGGTTTGATAAAAACTCATGATAAGTCCTAACAGTAACAGATTTCTTATGTGTTCATTTTCAATGAAAATCGATCATGTGGTAAAGACAGATGATAATGTCACGTTAATTAACGTGTAAATGTGAAATATTTTTACAAGTAAATGTGGTAATAATAAGGACGTTTTGTAAGCTTTTATCAAACTATAGAGATTAAATTGATAATTTTAAAATCATAATAACTAGACTCCAAATCATAAGAACTAAATTGTAGTTTAAATACTGAATTGAAATCGACAGCAAACCATAGGGCATATAATTATAATTAAATCAATAAAGATAATACTTATTTTGATTTCTGTAAAAAATATATTAAAGGCTCTATTAATATGTTGAAAATTATTTATTTTAAATAAAATAATCTCAAAATTAAAACTATCTAAATATTGCAATACACAAAATATTAAAAATGTACTTAAATACATTTTAGGGATTTTTTTAATATTATTAGCATGAAAATAAGTCATAGTTGCTTATGCATCAAAATCAATAATTTCATCTTCTAGTTCGACTATAATTCAGTTATATAGATCTTTCTTTGTGAATATCAAGTGCTTATAACATATAGCCAGATCAACCATCTAATCTAATATTTGACTTCTTTTTATTTCAACTTCAAACATACTTCTCGATTGAAGAATATCAACATCTTTTACAAGTCGATGAGAACAAAAAAAAAACTTCCCAAAAACTTTTTTCATGTCGTGTGTATGTTAAGCCATGAATTCATTTATCATTTATTTTCTCGTAACTCATATAAAATGTCACATGAGAATCAGTCCTTGGAGGGCTTTTGGCTCTCTTTTCTTTTTCTTCTCATTCTTGACATGTTTTAGATATTTATCCTTGAATATATCCAACGTCTTAAAATAACATTACCATTCTTGTTTTCTTCGCAATCTATCCCTTCTTAAGCTGAAACCCATTACGGTTACATATATAGAATAAAGCATTTATACCTCTTCTATTAAATCAAACTAAAACCAATAATATTATCTTTTATTAAAGATTACATTTTTTTTTTCAAATTATTTAAATTAGATCTTGATGATATATCATCTAAATGTATGTATACTACTCTATAAGTTGCTTAAAATGGAAAGTTTTTAAATTCTATTTTATTCTACTTTTTAAAAATTATTCTAAATTGACTCTTTAAATTTATTTAATTTCAACTATAATTTGTACATAGAAGTCTTAATTTTTTTCCAACTTTGAGAAGATTTTTCCTTTTCCAAGCCTGCAATTAAGGCTCTTAATTACATTCATCACTCTCTATTTTCTTATCTGGTTTTTTAAATTTTCTGTTTTTCTTTTCTTCTCTCACTCTCACTCTTTAACTTTAATTTTCTTATTTAGTGAAAGTTTGAATAGAAGAATAGTCACACTTAAACTTACTTGTTGAAATTGTCATGATGTGGTCGAAAATTAAGTCGCTATAAACAAATTTGATTGTGTGGATTAGTCACCAAAATAAAGAAAATAATTAGTCTGCAAATACCAAATTATGTTCAGGGGTCTATTGTGAATAAGGATAGTGTTAGCACCCTACAACACCCATTAAATAATGATTATCAAATTTTATCTTAAATTTCCATTTTATTTTATTTATAATGGTTCAAAAACAAATAACAAATATTTTTTAATGATTAAATGTTTCATGTTTTACTAATGCAAACTTAAAAAATAAAGCATAAATTAATAATTATGAGTGACACTAAGACCATTAAAAAATAGAATTAACTCTGGACTCCTGGAGTAACTTTTCACCTCAAGATCGTTAAAAAACAGACTCCTGACTAAAATTCTAACATCTGTCGTCAAATATTTTAAATATTTTTATGTTTTTTTATTTTACATAAAAAAATTTGTTTGTCTAGATTTTGATTATAAAAAATGATTAACAATAATTCATTATTTTAAAAAATATTAACAAAAATGTAAGAAATTATTGTAACCCAAATTATAATTATTAGTGGTTTAATTAATTAATGATTAAATTGGTGGAAGAACACATCTATTCTAATTCTAAAGTGTCCATTCATTCCAAATGAAAGGTTGTAACTCTTTAATTAAATGGTTGTTTTTTGATGGAAAAGACATAACCATACAAGGTGGTCATTGTCTATTTGTGAAAAGACATGACATTTGACTTTTATAAATATGAGTCTTGATCCTCTCTCAACTCAACAATATTGACATCATTATTGTGTACATTTCTCCATCGTTATTGTATGATTAAAAGGGGTGATAGAGAGAGAAACTCGGTCTCATCTACACCAAATCCGTCTACTATGTTTATCGAGTTTGCCATGGAGAAAGGCATGTTCAATTATTGTTCAATGCGAAATATGACTTCAAATATTACGTGATTTTTTGCTTCATGTTCAAATTAAGTATTACAAAAAAATTGATTGCTTTTACATTTGTTAAAAAAAATTATTTAGTCTTTAATCTTAAGGGCTATTTTCAATAATGGCCAAAAGAAGGAATTTTATTATAAAAATATTTGAGTTGCCACTTTTACTACATATATGACCAAAACCACCACCGGTCAAGTTAAATACATTATGAAAAGAAGAAAAATACATTCGTTTTAATTTTTCTTAAATCATGCAATATTTAAGGAAAATGATGAAATCCCTTAAATTATACAAAAATTATAAACTAAAAAATTAAATAAAGAAAAATCTAATTCAATCTAAGTTATCTAACTAATAACTAAAATAAATCTTCCTTGAACCCCTTTCTTCTTCAATCTTCCTCCAAGTGCCATAAAACTGCCATTGATGGTTCTTCAAGCTACAAAATTAAAATAAATGGTTAGTTTAACAAAATTATATTTGTTAAACCAATATCATGTTTAAAAATTGCGAAATTAAAACCAACAAAATCCAAAAAATGACATTTATAAACAAACACGGTTAGTTTAACAAATTGTCATTGATGCATCTTCATGAAACAAAATTTATACAATGAAAAATTATGGTAAGTTAAATAAGTTTTGTTAAACCAATAACATGTTTAAGAATTACAAAATTAAAACCAATAGAATCTAGAAATGAACATATATAAACAAGAACATTATTAATTTAATAAATTTATTATTGATAAATTAATGAAATCTATAAAATGGCCAATTTAAAATGAATATTGCAGTTAGTTTAAGAGGTTTATATTTGTTAAACCAATAAAATCCAGAAAATGAATAAAATCATGGTTAGTTTACACATGTATATATTTGTTAAAAACCAATAAAAATCCATAGTTTAATATTATTAAATAAATTTTATGGTTATCTTTACAATTTTATATTTCTTAAATCGATAAAATTCAAAAAAGAACAAAAACATGGTTAGAATAACATCCAGGAGAACAAGAAAAATATAGAAACAAACCAAAACTCTAATGATTTTGAGTCTTAAATATTTTATGGAAGCAAACAAATTTATATTTTATAAATAAAAACAGAATCACATTAAATCCACAAAATATGAAGATCCTGGTAAGTTTAACATAATACTCCAACTCACCGAAAAATCTAATTCTATAAAATCTTGAAATAGGATGAGTAATCTCGACCATGGATGATTCCCAGTGACCATTTCAATCAATTTATATCCAAAAATCCATACATCAGCTTCAAATCCTTGTTCTTCACCTCTTACCACTTTTGACGCCATGAACAACGTCGAACAAAAAAAAATGCAACCATTAAAATCCAGTATTGAATGTAAAAGGGTATCATAATCATATCTTAGTTATACAAATCATCCTAATCAAGCGACGACAGCTTCAGTGGGTTGATGACAAAAAAATTGATATATCAAAACTTTGGCTTGAGTGGGTACTCCATTAATCCACATTATGCTCCCATGATGCCTGATCAACTTGTCATTAGTAATTTACCATAACAGTTGTTGTTGCGTAAAAATGGAGAATCAGGAAATGACCTGATGAGGGTCGGGTGTCTCCCAGACCACGATAGTGCAACGAATGTAAAAGAAGAAGTGGAGTGAGAAGTGAGGCGAGAACCGGGAAACTAGGTTAGAGGTGACTTACACAAGGAAACAACTAAGCACCAGTATGGTGCTTGACTATCCACTCCGATGCCTAAGTTAGACTCGAGGTGATGCCGAGTAGAGTAGAAGATAAGTAAGTTACCCCAACAGTGAGTCTCCCTGCAGTATTTATAAAAGAGGTGTAATGATGACCCTACAACTCAGGTGTCAGGCATAGACCCTAGGCCACATGCTGACACTCGGTTTGATGCTAGTGGTGGTTTGTCTGTCATGTCCGAGAGCGAGCCTTGGTGGTTGATAAGTCCTCATAAGAGGAGTATTCATACAACTAAACTTGGGTAAATTTGGGTAAAAAGACCAAGAAGTTATGTAAAGGGGCAACTGCATTTCTAGCATTTTTCAGCCCAATATTATCAAATATAACAGCCTAAAAAAGAAAATTGCAAATATAGCAGAAGCCCATTCAAGCCCAATTTTAATTTTGAACTTTACTAAAATAACCCTCATTAGAACTCACATTCTCATCTCTCAGACACGGTTTCTCAAACGTTCTAGGGTTCTTCACGATTCAAAACTTATATTTCCACTCTTCTTCATGATTTCAATCTCAAATTTTCACTAAATTCTTCGCAATTTCAACGCTCAAGTTCTTCGCGATTTCTCTCTCACAATTTCTAGGGTTCTTTGTGACTTCCCTCGATCTTAGCCCAAATTCTAGGGGTTTTCGTTATTCTCCCAATCTCGAGTTTTAATGGAAAATCTTGAACTTGAGGTGAGTCTACGTTGTTTCTATTTGATTTTTTATACATTTTGTTCTTCTACTTCATCTTCTTCATGATTTCTTGCATGTACTTCATCTGCTTCTTTCTCTGTGTTTTTTCTTTTGTTTGTTCTGATTTCTTTTTGAAAGTTATCATCAATATATGTATTATGGAAATCATTAGGTTTATTGATAATATTATTATAAATAATTTAGTATGAAATTATTGAAATATGTCAAAGATTGTGATTATCGATTCCTCATCAATGATTACTTCATCTTCTTCTTTGTGATTTCTTGCATCTACTTCATCTCATTCTTTCTCTGTGTTTTTTCTTTTGTTTTCTGATTTCCTTTTGAAAGTTATCATCAATATCTGAATTCTAGAAATCATTAGGTTTATTGATAATATTTGTTATGATTCATTTAGTATGAAATTGTTCGAATAAGTCAAAGATTAATCCTCAAAAGGGGCAAAAATTTGTTAAAGATTACTGATGAGGAATCGGTGATTACTGATGAGGAATCGGTGATTACTGATGAGGAATCGGTGATTAGTGAAAAGGAATCGGTGACTACTGATAAGGAATCGATGATTACTATTTTTTTTAACAAGTGATTACCAAATTTTGTTGAAGCAGTAATTATCGATTGATAATCAGTGATTACCGATTTTTGTTGAAGCAGTAATTATCGATTTATAATCAGTGATTACCAATTTATAATCAGTTATTACCGATTTGTAATCACTTATTATAAATTGATTACATATTTTAATATGATGAGTTATTTGCTAATTATAGATTGTTGATTACTGTTTTGGTGTATATTTGCTAATCATTGATTACATGGATTATTGTTTTGGTGTATATTTTTTGAATATGGAATCAAAAGGAGATAAATTGGTGAATTCAAATTCTAAGAAGAGTAAGTAAGTTCATAAAAAAAGAGAGGATCAAACCAAAAAATTAAAAAAAAAGCATGAGGTCAGCAGTTTCTTTCAACCATTAATATTTTGAAGATTTTTTTGTTGTCAATTATTAATATTTATTTTGTTTTTTGTAATTAGGATTTTGAACTGTTTATTCCAAAATCGGCATGGGCATCTCGTTTAAAATTGATTAGTTATTCAAATTTTGACCCCAAGGTAAAATTTAGTGTGATAATATAAATAGTAATCAGTGTTTCCCCTTTTTTACTGGAATATTGGTCCAATGATAGTTGTATCACTTTTTTTTCAGCTTGGGAGAAAGATTCAAACAAAAGGAGGGAAGAAAAATGATGAACAAGATTTAGCTGGAAAAGAACTTGAAGTACCATGTCCAAAAAGATCAACAAGGTTGAAGAAAAAGAAAGAGCTTGCAAAAAAGCTACAAATGGATTCACCTAGTTTTGACTTGCATGTTTCACAAATGTTATTTGGATACCATTTGTATGTGGATGTAAATGCTTAAGCTACTAAACAATGTCTTTAGGTTTCTTACATTTTAAGGAGTTTTGTTGTATAGTTATTGGAGATCATCCTTTAAACTTCATGTGTGCTGAATTTTGTTGATATTTTGTGAGTATTAAGAAATGAATGAAATCAAACCTTAGTTGAAGTTTGTTTTGATTTACTTGCAAATATTACAAACTAATAAATGATCACTGAGTACTGTGATTACTAGTTAAATGATCACTTATTACTGTGATTACTAGTTAAATGATCACTAATTACTATGATTTACTAATAAAATGATCACTGATTATTGTGAGTTAAATGATCACTGATTATTGTGAGTTAAATGATCACTGATTATTGTGAGTTAAATGATCACTGATTACTGTGATTACTAATTAAATGATCACTGATTAATGTGATTACTAGTTAAATGATCACTGATTACTGTGATTACTAATAAAATGATCACTGATCTACTGTGATTACTAACTAAGTGTTCACTGATTACTCTATTTACTAATAAAATGGTCACTGTAATATTGATCATTGCAGTTACGAATAATGATTACAAATAAGTTTATCAATGATTCATGTGATCTCTCCTACAAAGTAACAAAGTAGTAGATGAGATAGTTTATCCATGATTAATGTGTTAAACTAGACTATATTTCTGTGTGTTAATTTAAGCTTTGTTTCTAATTGTTGTTGACTCTAACAATAGGAAATAGAAGAATTGTTGTTTATGAATTACTTTAATTTTAGATCATTTCCATAACTAATAGATAATTCTCTTTTAAGTAATAAAAAGTAATCATTGATTATTATTAATGAATAATAATAAATTAAAATCGATACACAAATTTGTAAGAGAAGATATGAGAAAGACTGAAATGGAAAGGTGAGTTTTTTATATTGAAATGTATAAGCTCACACTATAGTTCTTAACATCATATCAATAAAAAAAACATATCTTTTATTAACTACGTAACATCCCATCTTCAAATAAAGAAACATAACAAAAATAAACTCCATAATATGTTCATTAAAATAGAAACTAGATAGAAGATGATCCTAAAACAGATGACGGGAGTTTGCAAGTTGCTCGATTATGTCCTGTGACGACCCGTCACTTTTAAATAAATTAAATCAGAGAAAACAGCGGAAGTCTTTTAATTTAAGAAAATTTTGCGTGGTTTTGTTTGAAAATTGGCTAGCCAAAAACCTGTTTACATCCTAATTTTTCAAATCTAATAAAATCACATGGACTTTAAGTCCCAATCAGGAGTTCAAATATTTCATATCATAAAAACCACATCAAAAGCTCTTATGAGCTAAATACAACATATACATCATCAAAGTCTTTGAAATTCACAAAAATAATTACATAGACTTTACAATAACGAGTCCATCTCGAGGTCAACATCCCTCGATCACGCAACACCATCTCCTCTCCCTCGACCTCTGGCCAGGGTATTACCTGAAATTTTTGTAATATCATGAGCTAACAACTTAAGCCCAGTGAGAATAATAAGCATAAAAAGTAAAGATAGACCTCAAACTCGCATTTCGATTTGTGTCCAATTAAACTGACACATTTTTTCCTAGAATTCACCAAAATCTAGGTAATTCTATTCCATTTTCTCCAAAGTATGACATTACTACACTCGTAGTAAATCCTCATCCATTAACTTGTTATGACATAGAATAAGTAAAGTAAATAAACTTTGTATAACATCTCGATTCTCTATATCATCAATCATAAGCATGAATGCATAAGGACATCCCGTAGGATTTCGCATTTTCCCTTATGCATGGGGAAGTAATGCGTACGTCCCGTAACTTACCATTCAACTCCGCATAAGGAAGTAATGCGTACGTCCCGTAACTTACCATTCAACTCCCTATGAATGAGAAGTAATGTGTACATCCGCAACTTACCATTCAACTCCACATGAGGAAGTAATGTGTACGTCCGCAACTTACCATTCAACTTCTTTTCTTTTCAATGATGTGAGATGTTATGCATATGCTTGCAAAAGTAAATAAAAAAAATGTAAATGTTAAAGTAACCAAGACATGCATAAAGTAAAGGAGCAAAAGTAAAGACATAAGGTAAAGGACATAAGTAAAATAGATAGTAATCTCGGACGAACGATATGTCGATTGAACTCCGGTATCAATAATAAAAGTAAAATCATAACTTAAACGATTAACCTATACCTTCAAGGATTCTAAACTTCCAATATAATCCGAGGTTCTATTAATCGTTCTAAATACAAGTTTGGATCTTTTAACTTCCAATGATCCAACCTTAAGTTCGAATCGAATCTAACTTAGAATCTTCTAAGATTCAATACTTTCCTTGAGAACTTCTAAGTTCTCACTTTAAGGATTAACTCCTAATCCTAAGGGCACTAACTCACCTCCCACTAATCTTAGATTCGGATTCTAGTCTTAGTTTCAAATTCTACAAACCATCATACTCATTCGCTTTCTATAGTTACTTTAAATCCTAACTATTCTCACCTTAGCCAAATAACTCCAAATCTCCAATTTCCACGAAACAACAATCGAGCAATCGCACCTACAATTCACCAATTGCACAACATATTACAACTCATAATTAAAATGTGAACAAGTGTGCATTTTTGGGTGAATAGTGATTTCGGATGAATAGTAATTTCGGATGAATAGTGTTTTCGGGTGAATAGTGTTTTTCGAAAATCCGGGCTCAAAACCGTCAAATTCCATGATTGAAATTCATGATTTCAACTTCAAAACTCATTTATAATCAAAAACGAACAAAACCATCTAAAAAGTTTTGTAAACTTACTTTTTGGGACTTCCCTTAGAGAACGGGAAACTTCGAAAGCTAGGTTGGATAGGTAGCCCTCGTCCCTACCAATCCAACGAAACCGAAAACAAGCCGATCCATCGAGAAACGAATGAGAAACGAAGAAAAGAAAAACTTTATCAATGGTGGATGAAGGCTCATGGCAAGGAGAAAAGAAGAAGAAGAGAAAATGTAATTTTTTGGTCAAATTTGTGATTTTTAAAGATGAGTGAATAATGATTTTAGATATTTTAAGAAATTGGAAATGACGGTTGCGTCCTTTTATGACTTTTGACTTATGAATCGAAACCCGATGCTTTTAAATAAATCTAAAGGTGATTAATAATTATTAATTGATCTATTAATAATTATTAAAGTCACCGAAACGAATTTAAAGTATTAAAACGATTAAAAGGAATTTCGGGCGAAATTAACTACTAAAATCGAAATTACAAAAATAATAATTAATCTAAATACTTAAATTGAAATAAATAAATAACATTAAATAAATAATAGAATAAAATAAATAAATAAAATAAATTTCACTTCAAAATAACCTGGGACGTTACATGTCCACTACCAGGGGCAATAAGTACATTTTAAACGCTATTTTTTTTGCCTTCCAAGAAGACGCTTCACAACAGGAGGTTGTATTGTAAAATCTTTATATAAAACTTTCCAATCATTGTGATCTCCAACAGGATAAATTGAGCCATCGTACGTTGATAAAAGTGAAGTACAGAAGTAGTACTCAGACACATAGTCATACGGGTTCAAGTTCAAGACACGAATAACCGCACATACATAAGGACATGAGATCTCATCCAAATCCCAAACATGACTACTACAACATTTATCAACCAAATTAATCAGATATTGAACACCTCGATCCATAACTTGAATATTGGAACCATTAATTGAATAATCCTGGAAAAAAAATCTCCTACCTTGAAATAAAAACTTGAATCCATACTCTCAATATCAAAATCTGTAAAAATTCGAGGTCCATCTTCAACATGAGAACTATCAATGGAAGAGCAATCCGATTGATAGATAATACGACTACCAATAGATGTATCAAAAGAAAGCTCGTCAATATGAGAAACTATAGGATATCTAGTACTATCACCTTTTACTAATGATAAAAACCAATTTACATCCTTGTCTTGCTTGATTTCCAAGATATTTTGGATATCCAAAAGCACAGTTAGACGTAAAGTAGTGTGAGATACACCTAATGAAAGATCATCAAATAACAAACTAATCAAATCCGATAAAGAGATATCAACATCTACCAAAACACCAGAAACTTTGTAATTAATGTAACATCGTTGATCATCCCACTGTCCATGATGATATACAACTATCAGAAGCTTCACCATTACTGCAATAAGAAAAAAGATTAATCAATAATCAACAATAACTGATAAAACAATGATAACTATGACTAATCAGTAATAACTATGTTTTATAATTAAGTAATCTGATCACTGATTGATAATTTTATAGAATATAAGTGAATATAAAACTAAATTAAACGGAAACTAACAATACATTAATTGAAAGAAATAAATCATATAAAACTGAAACAAACCTGGTGATTTGATGAAGAAATCGATGAACAGGAGATAAAATCACGAACGATTAAGAAGGAACAGACACCCAAAGTGTTTCAACAAGAACATCGAAAGAACCTTAGATCCGATGCGAACAATTAGTCGAATGAAGATCCAATTGATTGAAAAGATTATCAAGAGAGAAAATGAGAAGAAAACCACATTTGGAAACCCAAAAACAAGCGATGGAGGAAAAAAAGAAAAGACGAGAGGATGAAAAGAAAAAAGGCGTACAGTGTTGTTGAAAAGAAGGGTAAATTTGGAAATATATAAAAAAAGAATCTATCATTTAAAAAATATGCTATATATGCAAATATCTTTTAAAATAAACATATTTATAAATATTAGTGAAAAATTAGCTACCCAATAAAAATACCCTTATGTAAAATAGCAAATCATTGTATATATTTGAACTACTTTTATGATTGCCAATTCTTTTTAGACTTATTCTGATTTTAGATCTTTTTGTATAGTTTTTCCTTTTTTGCTAACTCTTGCCTTCCGGTTCTAAATGCTGACTATTTTGAGGTGAAGATGTTAAGTACTGCTCTTGGCAGTTTTCTTTTATTTTAGGGAAAAATCCGTTGAAAGCATGTTGAGTGAATGTTGAAGCAAGCCAAATCAGAGAAGGGAAGATATTTATTTCCTTGTCGGCAACTGCTTTTGATGGTACAAGCCGCTGTCACTTCGCACTATAGTTCCCTGGTCGTGCGTGCAACCCGATAGAACTCACCAACTACTATTTTGGTGGGAAAAAGGATGAAAAAGAGGGAAGAAGTTTGGTTGATACTTAAGCAAGCTTTTAGGTCATTTGAAAAAAGCGAAGAAGAAGATAGAGACGAGAAGAGGACGCAAGGAGTTGATTACAACATAAGTTTAAAGTCATTTAGTTGGTTTTTCTTTAGTAGTTAACTTTAGTTAAAGCTCATTATCTTTATCTTTTCTTCATGAACTACTTTCAGGAAGATAGTTTACTTTGTATATCATTTGAAGCCATGTTGGTCTGAAACCCTTTTGTGATGTTGTGCTAAACGGGATGCAGGGTAGGCGAGATTTAATGTTCTGAAACTCAAGTATTTACACAAATCTGTGATGTTGAATTTTTCATGTTTTTATTCTTCTTTAAATCTTTATGAAAATAGAGTTAGAAGAGTTCAAGCAAGTATTGAAAAATCCATTGCATGACAACTTAGAGAAGAAGCAACTTATTCATTTTAATCTTAACTTTAGAAATAGACAGAGGGTTAAAAGGAATAGACAACATTAAGGTTTACAAGTTTGAAGGTAGTAGTCTATTATACGAGGTTTTAGAGATAGAATCAAGGGTTAATGAGTTGTGTTAGGGCTTGTTTGAGAAAGCTTGCCTTTTTATTCTAAGCATGTTGTTGTGTCACAAATTTATGTTGTATTGAGAGTTCCATTGCAAGCCTTCCACTTGACGGTAAAATCCTATCCTAAGGCCTTAACACAACATCACAATCATTCTCTCTCAATCTACACCCAGTGTTAGATTCGTTCAACTCCTGCATTACAGCATCTCATATTGATAATTTGCATTATATTGTTGTTTTCATGAATCCTTAATATTCTGATCTTGCTTTAAAATAACCATCCTCGTGGGACACGACACTCACTTACCACTACTTTATTGACCATGTGCAGTTGCATGCCACCCTTCACCACCTAGTTTGATCACCATTTCCACCAACAAGTTTTTGGCACCGTTGCTAGGGATGGTTTACATTTAATGCTTTCAGATTTTAAGGGGATCAAAAGTAGTTGATATTTTTATTACAAAAACATTGGGTGTTGTTTGTTTGATTCTATTTTATGAGTGTTACAGGAAATAGTAATTCTGAAGGAGGAGACTATCCTTACAACCTAGAAATTGAGAGAACTTTCCGTCGAAGAAGACTAAACAATCGTGCTAGAATAGAAGCCGCCATGGATAATAACCCACCATCACCTGGCAGAAGAGAAGGAATACATGAAGCACCAGGAATAGAGGAGAAGTCCTCCAGGCTATTAATATGTTGAAGATAGGCATAGAGTAATGCGAGATTTTGCTCGCCCAAATTTGGAAGGGTTGAGATCCATTTAACGACCCGACTTTTCAAAGTTTAATTTCAAATATAATAAAACAACGGAAGACTCAAAAAGTATTCTTTATTGAAAATAAAATATTAACATCATCTCAAATATTCATTTCAAACAAAATAGTAATTCCAGAGTTACAAAGTTTAAATAAAAACTGTATGAAATCAAATAACATTGTCTCAAATAAAAAATCGAAATAAATAGAGAACCTCCAATCTCAAAGTTTAAATATACTAAAGTATAAAATCAGTAAGACTCAACATGTTGTTCAAAAGTAGAAATGAACGACAAGATGGCCACGAAAATGATATGAACCCCTCATATTCGCCACTACATTAACCGTCACCCCTCGATTCATTATTACCTGGAAAAAAAAAGATAGCACTGTGAGGCTATAGCCACTGAGAAAACAATTTAACTAACATGTAAGATATTAAATAATCTCTAAACGAATCATACCGAGTCCCAAACTCTCAAACACTCTCCAATAACTTCCAAGGCACAATTACAGTTAAAACTTCCATCTCCCTTGCTTACATGAATAAGCAATTCTCACTAATTCTATATTCAAGACATTTAATAATCGATCACACTTGGATCATAATCCTTCCATTCTCATAACTGGAACAAATGTTCATAACTCTCCATAATCTCAAACTCATACATAAAATCCATCCAGATTGCAATACTAACTATAATAACATATAACAAGACATAATATATAACACTAGAAAAGCAGTCCCTCAGGACTACTAACACTTTCTAGTACCTGGTTATAGACTCATCTATAGCTAAACATCTAATAATACATTCTAACAAGCAATGTATATTAGCAGGTTATGGACTCATTCGAAACCGATATATGATTAGTTTTTAAGCTCGTAGCCTCAACGATAATTTAAAAAAACCTCTAATTGATACATTCTTACGAGCAATGTTCATTAGCACCTGGTTATGGATTCTTCCATAACTTAAATATAATTAGTTGTTAAGCTCGTAGCCTTAACACTAATTCTCACAAATTGACCGGTCTCAAACTACAACCTTCCCTTAATCAAAAAACACATAAAAAATCCATTATAATATCAATTATAAATAAAAAATACAGCAGCCCAAGTTTCACATCAATCAGATCACTAAAAACTGACTTTCTGTGTAATCGGGTAAAAACTGCCGAAAACCCGAAAACTCACTTTTACGCTTTCTAAATCAATTCTCTCAACCAAGATCATCTTAAAGTCCCAAAAATTCCATAATTAACATTCATATCAATTAGAAATAATTCAATCTAAAGAAAAATTCACTGTTACAAAAACTTGACAATTTTAGCTCTAACCGAAAATCCAATTTCTACCGAATTAAAAATGATATCTCCTATGGTCAAAATCCATCCAAACATTCCAGAATTATATTAAATAATATAATGAATCAAAATAGCTACCGTTTGAGCTTTAGATTTCTCTAAAACCTCACCGTTAGTTAAACCGTTAACTCACCTCGATTACACTAAAAAACAAGATAAACCAAGCTAATTTCTGCCACGAACCAAACCAGAAACAATGATATAATATAATTAAAATCTATATTAAAACAGTACCAATGGCTCGACAAACAGGACAACCAAACGACGAAAACAACATGCCGTTTGAAGGGGCAGAAGTGCTAAGGCTGCTGCCTTTTGTCGTGGCTGAACTGGGGCCTTCGGGTCTCAGTTTGGTCATGGGTCAAGGTTCGGAGTGATCGATTTTGATGGGTTTATATTTTAGGGCAAGGTGAATCAAAATCAATTAGAGTTTTTAGGCTTTTGGGTTAGGGTGTGAAGTTGAAGGAGTTGGTTTCACAAATGAGTTCTTGAAATCAAAAACTCATGAACTAATATAAAATTCCAGAATTTAAATAAAAGTAAAATTGAATTGAAACTCACCCAAAACGATAGAAGGTTGAAGCAACGACCTCCGATCTTCACCTAAAATAAACTACGCCTCGAATCGATAACCTATAAAGAAAAGTTGATGAAAACCACATCAATTTTCACATCCGGCAGTGGCAGCATGAGGATCAAAAGAGAAAGAAAATCTTTACCTTTCATTCATCAATTGATATTTCAACGGCTCCTAATCCCATTCACTCTGCGAATCATCACCCGAAACTAAAATCCGAAAATGGCAAATGGGAAGTCATCTTAGGTTAAAAAATCCTGAATTGCAATATTTACGAAATTGCCACTCGCCTTAAAACGTCTATAACTTGATCACCAGGTTTCATAACGACAAACTATCAAGTGCGTTGGAATCTTGACATCGAGACGATCAATTTCATGTCAAAATATTAATCAAATCACAAGGTTCAAATTTTGAGGTTTTCAGGAAAAACACCATATACCCTTTTTTAAAGAACATGATATTTCTGATCTAATTAATCAATCAAGCCTGATTAATATTATTTTAAAAAAATAATATTGATTTTAACTACCTCGTAACGGGGCGTTACAACCCACCATTGAAAGACTAGAGATAGAGACAGATAGATTCGAATTCAAGCCAGTCATGTTCTCCATGCTTAACTCTATTGGTCAGTTTGGAGGGGGAGCTCATCATAATCACATCAGATTGTATCTACAGTTATGCAATTCTTTCAAAATGCCAGAAGTGTCAGATGAAGCTTTGTGTTTATCTTTATTTCCTAACTCCTTAAACTGGAAAACAAGCTCATGGTTGCTAACAATGGATGTAGATTCAATCCATTGTTAGGCTGACCTGGTAAATAAATTTCTCACTAAATATTTTCCTCCATGCAAGGCATCCCAGATACGGACAGATTTGTAGAACTTTGTACAGCACAGGAATGAAACATTGGCTGATGTATGGGAAAGATGGAAGGAGATGATAAGGCATTGTCCTCAGCATGGCATGGCACTGTCCTCAGCATGGCATGCTTGGATGGCTCCAAATTCAAACTTTTTACAAGGGTTTAGATGTCAATAGTCGGTTGACTATATACTCTACTTCCAATGGAACCATTATGTTGAAGTCTTATAATGAAGCACAAGATATAATGGAAGGAATAGGTATACAACGATTATCAATGGCCCAAGTGCACCAATCGGCAACGGAAGGAAGTTCTGGGGTCGATTTAAATGCTCTTACACAACAAATGGCGAATATGTTCATGAAAAATCTGAGTGCAACAATGGAGACTGCAAATCCTCAGGCAAATCAAAACAGTTCAGTACAAAAAGTGAATCAATGACACTCTACTTCATTTTACAATGGAATTACTTGCACGATTTTCCAAGAAGAACATCCTGTAGAGCTATGCCAGTAGAATCCAGAATCTATGAACTTTGTTCAGTACAACAAGAATTTCAACCCTTATTCAAGCACTTACAATCCTGGTTGGAGGCATCACCCAAATTTTTCATGGAACCAATCAAATCATTCAGAAGGAGGACCATCAAATGCAGCACCACCAAGACCAATGAATTACAACAAGGCGAATCACAACAGTTATCCACAGCAAGGGTCAATACCTTTACAAACTCAGAAGCCAATGAGCCAGCAGAAGCAAGCTGTAGACCCAGTGAGTTCACTAGAGCAGTTTATGAAAGAATACATTACCATAAATGAGGCATCCATGAGGAACCAAGAAAATCAAGTAGGGCAGTTAGCATCCTCAATTAATGCAAGACCTTAAGGTAATTTGCCCAGTAACACTGAGAATAATCTGAAGGGTAAAAGGGTTGAGCATTGTAATGTGATCATATTAAGGAGTGGTAAAACAAATCCTCACTAAGAAGAGACAGTTTAGAAAGAACCTGTCAAAAGAAAAAGGGAAGTTAATCTCAACACCACCTAGCTAATCAGAAAAGACTCAACCAGTGAAGAGGGAGTTCAAGAGCAATCTGTGGACGCAACAGGTCAAACGTCCCAGCAGACACAAAAGTTCAAGATCATGTCCTAGCACGCAAGACTAATGGAGAATGTGCTCCTCCATTTCCTTAGAGATTCATTCGACAAGAGCAAGATGTCCAATTTAAAAAAAAAATAGAAGTCCTGAAGTAGTTGCATATTAATATTCCACTAGTAGAAGTTTTACAACAAATGCCTAATTACGTGAAATTCATGAAATATATCCTTTCAAGGAAGAGAAGGCTTGACGAGGTGGAAACCGTTAATACGACATCTGAAGTCTGCTCCATTTTTCAGCCAAACATCCTTCCAAAGTTACAAGACCTAGGGAGTTTTACCATTCCATGTTCAATCTGGAACACTTACTGTGGAAGGGCATTATATGATATGGGAGCGAGCATCAATTTAATAACCTTATCAATTATAAAGCAGTTGGGAGTAGGTGCTGCAAGACCTACCAGAGGAACTCTTTAATTTGCTGACAAATCCATTACACATCCAGAAGGAAAAATAGAAGATGTTTTGGTACAAGTATATAAATTTATCTTCCTAGCAGATTTCATCATATTAGACTTTGAAGTAGACAAAGAAGTGCCTATTCTTCTAGGCCACCTATTTTTTGCTATAGGAAGAACATTAGTGGCTATTTACAAGGGAGAGCTAACAATGTGAGTTAATGACCAGGAGGTAACTTTCAATATCTTTAATTCTTTGAAGTTTCCTAACCATGTAAAAAATTGCTCTATGATTGATTTTGTAGACTGAGTAGTAGAAAAGCATTGGAAGTGTGGAAAATAGTCAAACGACGAAGTTTCAGAACATCTTGATTCTGTGAGCATGATTACATCCCATTTTAAACCCTTGATCAGGCAGATGGATGAGATCCAATGCCCAAAAAACTTCCATTAAAGAACTACGTTCTCTTGTGCTTAAAAATTTACCAGCACATCTAAAATATGCCTTCCTAAGGCAAGATGAAACCTTTCCAGTGATAATCAACTCTCTGCTAGAAGAGGAAAAAGAACAACAACATCTAAGTGTATTGCGCAAGTTCAGAACAACTTTGGGATGGACAATGAAAGATATCAAGGGAATAAGCCTCACCATTTGTATGCATAAAATACTTTTGGAAGACACCAAATTTAGTTTGGTTGAGGAGCACAGTCATTTAAACCCAACAATGAAGGAAGTAGTGAAGAAGAAAATCATCAAGGGACTAGATGAAGGCATTATTTACCCAATCTCTGACAGTAAGTTGGTAAGCCCAGTACAATGTGTTCCGAAAAAAAGGTGGTATGACTGTGGTTGCTAACGCCAACAATGAACTAATTCCACAACGCACTGTCATGGGATGGAGAGTCTACAAAGAATATAGAAGGCACAACAAGGCAACCAGAAAATATCACTTTCCACTTCCTTTCCTTTATCAAATTCTAAACAAATTAGCAGAGAAAGAATACTACTGCTTTCTTGATGGATATTCAGGATACAATCAAATTTCTATTGCTCCAAAAGACCAGAAGAAAACAACTTTCACATGTCCTTATGACACATTCACGTTCAAAAGAATGCCATTCAGATTGTGCAATGCCCCAGCGACATTCAAACGATGTATTGTTATTTTTTAGTGATATGGTGGAAGATTCACTGGAAATATTTATGGATGACTTCTCAGTTTATAGAGAAACATTTGCATATTATCTAACTCATTTGGAGAATGTACTCGCAAGATGGCAGCAAACAAATTTAGTTCGCAATTGGGAAAAATATCACTTTATGGTCAAAGAAGGAATTGTTCTGGAACATAAGATATCAATGGCAGGGATAAAGGTTGATAAGGCAAAGGTAGAAGTGATTGAGGGCATGAGCCCACCGGCTAGTCGCAATTTTTTAGGGCATGCAGAATTTTATCGGTGATTCATCAAAGATTTTTCCAAAATAACTAAACCATTATGCTCTCTGTTACAACATAACACACCGTTTGTGATGGGTAAAGCTTGTTTGGCAGCAATTAAAACCCTAAAATGAGCCTTAATTCAAGCTCCAATTGTTGTTCCACCAAATTGGACCCGCCCATCTGAACTCATGTGTGATGGCAGTGATTACGCTGTTGGAGCTGTCCTAGGATAGAAAACTGGGAGAATCTCCCATGCAATTTATTATGCTAACAAAACATTGACTGATGCTCAGAAAAACTACACTACAACAGAAAAGGAGCTCCTAGCCATAGTGTTTGCTTTAGAAAAATCCTGATCCTACTTGTTTGGCACCAAGGTAGTGATCCACAGTGATCATGTGGCTCTCAAGTATTTTCTCTCAAAGAAGGATTCCAAGCCACGCTTGTTGAGATGGATTTTACTTCTTCAAAAGTTTTATGTGGAAATACGAGACACGAAGGGGGTAGAGAATCAAATAGCTGACCACTTATCGCATTTAGAATTCACCAAACAAGGCTTCAAGGGAGTTGAGCTCCATGACAGTTTCTCATATGAACAGCTGCTCCGAATACAAAAGCTAGATCACCTATGGTTTGCGGATTTTGCCAACTATGTAGCCAGTGGGAAGCAACCTTCTAACATGTCAGGGAAAAAGATGAAAAGATTCTTGCATCATGCAAAGTCTTATGTGTGGGACGAGCCTTACTTATACAAGCGGTGTTCTCACCAACTATTAAGAAGATATGCAACAGACGAAGAAATAAACTCAGTTCTATCTCAGTGTCATGACTCACCATACGGAGGACATTTTAGTGGAGTCAGAACTGTAGCTAAAGTACTATAGAGTGGTTTATATTGGCCTACATTATTCAAGGATGTGAAGGAATTTGATCAAAAGTGTGATAGTTACCAGCGAATAGGAAACATCTCTCAGAGACATTGGATGCCCTTGAATAATATCTTGGAGATTGAGTTTTTTGATGTCTGGGGAATTGATTTTATGGGACCTTTTTCACCTTCATGTTGTAATTAGTATATTCCGGTTGCAGTGGACTATGTATCCAAGTGGGTTGAAGTTGCTGCTTTCCCTACTAATGATGCAAAAGTTGTGATAAAGTTTCTAAAAAAGAATATATTCTCGCTTTGGGACCCCTAGAGCATTGATAAGTGATGAAGGAACACATTTTTGTAACAAAATGCTTGAGACAATTCTTGCCAAGTATGAAGTAAGGCACAAAATTTCTTGGGGTTTTCGCCTAAATCTTATATAATCCAATTAAGCTATAAATAAATAAGAGAATTATTAATTAGTAATATTTACACTGTCATTTATTATTAGTTTGATAAATGTAATCCATAATAAGATCCAGAGTTACTTATGATAACTTAAAGTGAGCATATGATGCGGGAAGATTCACTTAAGTGTAACTCAAATAGTCTGTGGTATATGAATAAAGGTTGGGTGCCTTATTTCTGGTAACACCACTAACACGGCCCACTTGTGAATTGGCATAAGTGATCTCATCTGGATCGCTCATGTAGAGACATGTGAGTGGGGGTGTTGCTGCAATAGAGATTGTAGTAGACTGGACTAAGATAAACTTATTGTCTTCTGGGAAAGCCGTTACAGAATTGATCATGTACAATTGATCTTAATCTTGAGTGGATTATGAACTCCTGTTCTCAAGAGACAAGCCATTGATTTGCATAGGTGAGAGTGACTCGATATAGTTCGCTCAATATGCCTCCCACTTTGGGGATTGCATCTTACTTATAGCTGAGAACGTAATTACTCAAGAATGAAATTCACTCTTTTCCATATAGGAAAATAGATAAGTAGTTACCTTATGGACTGATTCAGTCTTGAACAATAGGGCCCCATTTTCCTCTGATCAAGGAAAAGGTTAAAGGCGCATAATAGAGATTATGTAAGGTTGTTCATTGGAGAATCGGTTGGGCTTAAGGAACAAGATGTATCATGAAGGTTAATACCTGCAAATACATAGCCATGGATACGAACTAACTTGTGAAGGATCGAAGTGTAGTTAATGATATTAGCCAATGGACATAACTATGTCTATAGTACTAAGAGTGCAACTCTAGATATTTAGTGGAGTTATCTAGGAGTTAATGAATAAGAATTAATTGATTGAAGGAGTTAAATCAATATAATTCTAGATCATTGGAGCTTAGTCCTATAGGTCCATTAAGTCCTCCGAGCTAACGCATGTAATTGAGAACACAAATTAATGATGATTAATTTCTTTGGAAAAACGATTTCAAGTATTTGATTTGAAGTTGCCAAATCAATCTATACTATCTAAAAAGTGGCTTAGAGGAAAAACTTTTGATTTCCATTTTTACCCTTATAATTCATTTAAATTTCTATAATGCCATCATTCAAAATTAATAATCATTTTATTACCAATTAATTAAATACAATAAACAAATTTTATACTATCTAAATTTTTCTAAATATACTTTCTTATTATTAAATTAATTAAATGCAATAAACAAATTTTATACTATCTAAAATGTTCTAAATATACTTTCTTATTATTAATAATTGAATATTACTGCCAATTATTACCAATTAATTAAATATAATCAACAAATTTTATACTATCTAAATTTTTCTAAATATACTTTCTTATTATTAAATTAATTAAATACAATAAACTAAAATTATCTTCGTTCAATAAATATTTCAAATATATTTTATCATGAGCTCAACATTAAAATAGTTCTAATAATCTCTCCCATAATAAATGTTATATAATATTACTAATTCACTATAAATTCTATATAGTCACTATCCCATAATAAATCCTACGACCCTAAAAAGTTTATAATTTAACTTTTATGAAATTATAACTCTTATATTTAGTTTAACACCTCTAAATATATAAAAAAAAAAAAAAAAAACCAACTCCACTATTTTTTATGCACAAGTACACGCAAACACAGCAAACAAATAAAAAATTAGCTAAAAAAACGACTCCACTATTGGAATGCAAGTTAATAGACAAAAGTATTAAATTTAAATAAAAACTAATCAATTCTTCATATGATGGACTTTTAATATTTTTTAACGGAGACTTTTGATGTTCTTTTTTTTCAAGAACTTTTGATATTCTTAGTTATCACTAATTTAAATTGCTATAAATTCATCTTAAAATAATTCCTCATTGTCTACCTTCAAGGTCGAGGCTAAAGGAAGGTTTGATTCATCCATTACCAGACAACCTTAGCGCCAAATCCAAATTTTTTCCATTGTCGTTCTTAAGGCATACGATGTAATCAAGATTGACGAGAAAGAATTGCCCGATTCATTTGGCAATGCGACACAGTGAGTTAAACTTTTATAGTTGACTAATCGGAGTAGACCAGACCAATGTATGATCGGCGAGAGAATTTTGTGGTTAAAATATAGGCCACTAATTATCAAGAATTAAATACTTTTCTTATTGAATTAGGAAGTCAAAGTTGCTAAGTGTTGGTTTTACTAGAGTTCTTTCTCAATTGATTTTCTATGAATTTCTCTTTAACATTTTACCAATTAAAGCAATTTCTTGTTGTTATAAAATAAAATATATATGAGAGAAGATGGGAGAAAGTTTGTGGGAAAATGTTATAGTTTATTATGAAATTGGTGGTGTTTGTTTTATTTTTCCTTAATTATAGTGAGATATTTGAAATATATGTTTCGAATTATGTTATACTAAATAAATTTTATGTTGTAACTATCATGTTTGATTTATATATATATATATATATATTTGTGCAAACCATCTAATATATTTGATAGTAAATAAATTTAAGAAGAAAAAAAATTGTTCATTTTTTCGTTCATTAAAAACTCATAATTTTACATATTTGATAATAATTCTATAATTGTTTGAAGACCCAAAATCTATTTATATATGTAAATATATATTTAGTACTATTATTGAGGATAGTAAATTTAAAGATATTTTTTAATATGGGTTACGTTAATTTCTTCCATTTCATTATAAAATGTGAATTTTAACTTCATAATAATATTAATATTTTTATTATAAAATTTGAAAGACAAACCACGTGCCCCACGTGCATGGCACGTGTGAAAAACCTAGTTAAGGCAAACAAATAGAATAGTCTATTTGATTAATTAAATGAAATTAAATAGAGGAATCTATTTAATTATTTAATTAATGGTGAAATTAAATAGAAGAGTGTATTTAATTATTTATTAAATAGAGGGATCTATTAAATTATAAAATAGAGAGATTAAATAGAGGAGTCTATTTAATTAAATTAATTTTAAGTTGTCAAAAATTAATGGGGATTTAAATAGAGGAGTCTATTTAAATATTTAATTTGAAGAAGTCAAATTAAAGAGGAAATAAATAAAAGGAGTTTTATTTATTTATTTAATGGAATTGTTCTATATTAAATAAAAAGAAAAATAAAATGCCCAATATTGTCATAGAGATGACATGGTGGGCGTGTGACCCACGGGTAGGGTCACACAGCCCCATTGGTTAAATGGTAACCAATTATTTGCATTTTATTTTAATTAAAATATATGGATATCTTAATGGTTAAGATATGGAATAATTATTTTAAATTAATAAAGATTAATTTAAATAAAAGATATGGGATTATCTTATTATAGAATAAGATATTATATCTTAATTATTTAAAATATATTTTAGAATATCTTTATTAATTATTTGATAATTAAAAAGATATTCAAAGATTTTTTGAGGTCTTGGTTTTCCTATAAATAGGACCTTTGGGGTGACCCCAAAACACACATGGTTAAGCAACCAAGAGAAGGCTCAAAAAATTCCTCTCCCTCTCTCATTTTCGTCGCCCCTAGGGTATAGGGAAGAAGTTTTTTCTTCCCTCTTCCTTTTTCCAAAGAGGATAGTGCCCATGCACCGATTCTCTTTTGTGCTTAGTGAGGAAGATTTTTTTGGTGGTCCCAGGATCGTAACCATCAAAGAACGAGAAAGAGCCAGACACTTCTCGACAAGGGTTAGTATCCGATTTTATGCATTTAGTTTTTGTTAATATTATACTGCAAGGAAAGATTCTTGGGACTTCCGTTTGAGAGGCCTCAATCCCAACAAAAATTGCAACAACATATCATCCGCAGTGCAATGAGCAAGCTAAAATTTCCAATCGAGAAATAAAAAGGATCCTTGAAAAAGTTGTTCATCCTAATCGAAAGGATTAGGCTGGGAAATTAGATGAATCCCTTTGGGCATATCACACAACATTAAAGGCACCTTTGGGAATGTCACAATACCAGGTAGTGTTCGGAAAGGCTTGCCATCTACCGTTGGAATTGGAACATAAAGCTTTCTGGGCATTGAAGGCCCTGGAATTTGACATGCACTTGGCTGGAACTCATCGTGGTTTGGAATTATTAGAATTAGAGGAGCTCAGGGATCAAGTCTATGAGAATGCAAAGATATTTAAAGGAAAAAAAAAAAGGTGGCATGACAAAAAGATCATGCGAAGGGAATTCAAGGAAGGGGAGATGGTGTTGCTCTATAATTCGAGATTGAAACTATTTCCAAGGAGTTAAAATCCAAATGGTCTGGCCCATTTCAAATTGCCAAGGTCTACCCTTTTGGAGCTATGGATCTTATAGGTCATGAACCATCTGACATTTTCAAAGTCAATGCGCAGCATATCAAGCATTAATGGGGACAACAAGTGGATAGGCAGAAACTATTCATTCCCCTTTGTGATCCTTAAGCAAGGGTTTTCAAGTGGAAGCATGAGCTTCAAGGGCTTTATTCCAACAAAGCTGCCCCAATGAGTGTAATCCATTCCAGGTTTGCATGTGTTCTGTTTTTACGTTATTAATCCCCGTTAAATCTTTTTTTCTTTTTACATGAGATTTTTGCCGTATTATTCATGATTAGAAGCGTGCGTTTCAAATTTTAAATTCACTACGCTAACACACGTGTTTCGGTTTTCGCACGAAGAGGCGACAATAATTCAAAGGGTAATCACGTCTTTTCATGCAAAGAATTACTTATGACCGTGCAGTGAACCTATTTACACGTGTGGCCCTTAGCTTGCCACGTCTTAATTACTGTCTCCAATGCACCGTTTCACTTGCCCCACGTCTTTTTAAAATACCATCTTCTTTCCTTTTTTCTTTCACTCTACACTCTTTTCCTAACCCATCATCTTCGATCTCTGAAACCCTAACTTTCCCTCCCACCTATGGTTAAGAGAAGAAAACAGCTTGACTTCTCCACTTTTCAGAAATGCTCCACTTGAGTTTCTGAGCCCTCAAGAACCCGTGCTTCAAAAGGAAAGGGAATTGCATACGATGATCCGATTCAAGTGGATAACCCTGTCGATGAGGCCGATTCAGATGAAGACGTGCATGAGTCTGCTCCTGTTTCGGTTGAACATTTCGAAACAGTGCGCTTCAGTTCCCCTCATGCTGATACAACTTATAGGAGAGTATTCAAGTGTTGCGAGATTCTCTTTGAGATAGGTTTCAAAATGACGAGTGCGGCAGCATGGGGCCCCCCAAATTATGTTTCCGATCCTATGGAAACCCTTTATTTGGCATCACTTGTTCGTCACCCTGCTATGAACCCAGTGCTAACCATTGCCAGAGAATTTTACGCTAACTTTGAGGATAGAGTTAGGTATGTGGTCTATGTCCGAGGAAGGGAAGTAAACTTTTCACTTGAAGCCATTATCAATTACTACGAGCTGCCAGACCTTGGTGACTATTTCGGAGAAAATGTAGATTGATTGCACCTTGTAAATGATCTTGCAGCACGTCAGCCATTCTGGTGTCCAGTGGTCCATCTCCACCCAAAAGGTTTACATAGTGAAGAAAGCACATCTAAAGCCCACTACTCGAATTTGGCTAATCTGTCTATTGACTCGTGTCATTCCCACATTGCACAAAACTACTGTAAGTTCTGAGTGCATATTGCTTCTTATTGTGTTATGATGGGAGAACCTGTGAATTTTGGGAGAATTATTTCTAGAGTGATGGAGAAATGTGCTAAGAGCGCTGCATCGAGGGGGTGTTTAGTCTTTCCTAGTCTGATATTAGGGTTATGCGAAAGGGCAGGAGTACAAATCGAAAAATAGGGATGAAGTGAAGACCTAAGTGGAATCATTGACAAAGAATGCATGGCAAGGGTGTTTAGTCGCCCAAGTCCCATTCCCCCACCCCCTATTAGTCCCCCTGAGCATGCCTCTGGTTTGCCTATTACCCCCTTGCTAGAAACCCTTCAGACCTTGCTCTTAAAGTTACAATCTAATTTCTCCAATTTCGTTCAAAAAACTAAATTGATGTGGACTACGAATATGATAGCTTGGAGGAAGAATTGGAGAATGCTCGCATTGGCGATTATGACATGGACGTGTCTGATGAGGAACTTATTTATAAATAGTCTTTGCTTAAGCTATCTCTTTCTTTTTCCTGCTTTAATTTATTTGCCTATCTGCTCTTGTCTGTTAAAACTTTGATAATGATTGGTTGTGAGGGCATAACTTGGTTTTCGTTTGGGGGAGGCATGATAGTCCCCGTATGGTTACTTTTACTTTTGTACTTTTGTTGCTCCCACCTAGAAAATTCCAAATTTTAAGCTAGTAGTAAAGTTAATATAATTATCCTTTTATTTCTTTTTTCTTGTTTCATTTATGCTTTATTTTGTTTCTACTTTGCATTTAAATTTCCTGTTTTGCAATTTAGTTTTAAAAACAAAACAGAAAAAAGGTGGAAGTTAGAAGTTTGTGGCTTGGTAGAGATCCTTTAGATGAGGCAGTTGAAACTCTTCTAATGTAATGTAACATCCCGTTATTTTGAAGTGATTTTTTTTTATTTTTTTTTTATTATTTATTTATTTTAATTAAAGTATTTAAGGTCAATTTAAAAGTAGTGATTTCGATTTTAGTAGTTAATTTCGCCCGAAATTCTTTATAATCGTTTTAATACTTTAAATTCTCTTCGGTGACATTAATAATCATTAATAGGCCAATTAATAATTATTAATTACCTTTAGATTAATTTAAGAGCTTCGGGTTTCGATTTAGATGTCAAAAGTCATAAAAGGACGCAACCGTCATTTTCAATTTCTTAAAAATATCAAAACACTATTCACTCATGTTTAAAAACTCATCTTGACTCAAAGTTCACCATTTTGCTTCATCCTTTCTCTCCCAAGGCCGTGGGTTCAAAGGGGGATTGGGGGATTTTTGGTTTTTCTTCGTTTCTCGATGGATCGGCTCGATTTCGGTTGCATCGGAAAGCCCTCGGGTCTAGGATTCCTTTCAACCTAATAATCGTGCCTTCCACTCATAATCTACGGACTTCTCGGTAAGTTAAAATTCAAACCCTAAGATCCAAATAGTGTTTTAATGGAGTTTTCGATTCTTCGATTTCTTGCCGTGGAACTCAATGATTTTAAGTACGAGAGTTGTTTTAAGTGTTTTTGGAAACTTTCCCTAAACCCTAAAACCGAGTTTCAGTCGAAGCCCTTCCCGTTTGAATTTTTCATCGTGGGGGTTGTTTTGGGGTTTATACTTATTGATATATTGTTTATTGTAATTAAATTCGGGAAATCGATTATTGTTCAAAAACCCGAATCATCGATACCCATTGAAATCGGGAACTTCGACAGTACTTAAAACCAACTCGAAACACCTCTAAAGTGCCTAAAATCCGGAAAACCGAACCCGAAACCCATTTTCTATTGAGGGGCCGAGAGCACCCTTTGGGTTTTTCGGGGTTGTTCGTCGTTTTGAGCTTTTAGATGTTAATCGATCGATGTATGTTTATTTATTAATGATCGTTAGATATACTTTTAATTGTAGGTGTTTATTGATTCTTTGCTTGATCGCTCTTCCGGAGGTTTGGAGCGAAACCACATCTACCAAGGTGAGAATAAATAGGATTTAAAGTAACTTTAGAAACCGAATAAGTAGAACGGTATGTAAAATTGGAGGTTAAGAATAGGATTCGAATCTAAGGGTAAAAGAAAGTGAGCTAGTGCCCTTATGATTAGGAACTAGTTCTTTGAGTGAAAACTTTGGAGTTTCTCGAGGGAAACATTGAACTTTAGGAAGTTCTAAGTTAGAATCGTTTCGGAGATTAAAAATGGATCATTGGAAGTTAAAGGATCCAAACTTTTAGATGGAATGGTTAAAGAAACTCAAAAATAGAACTTTGGATTTTATTTAGAAGTTTAGAATCCTTGGAAGTGTAGATTACTTATTTAAGATAAGATCTACTTTATTTAAAGTATCGTTAGTTCGGTTTACTTATTGTAAATCCGAAATTTCTGTTTATTTACTTTATGCACTTTACTTTAAGTCCTTTACTTTATGTTCTTTCATTTAGTGATGAATGATTTATATTTATTTTACTTGCAATTAAAAGATTTTCATATTATATCACAAAGCCTGCGGGAGCTTACACATAGACTGCGGGAGCTATTATTATTGTCATTCATCACAATTTATTTTTATTTGAATATGTTTACATCAAGAGAAGATGATATAAGTTTTTATGGTCAAATTAATATAACCATGTACCTCAATGAAGGTTGTAAAGAGAAATTTGGGTATGACTACTTTCTTCTAAACTTTGGGAGTTATTATTCTCTAGTTTGGAAGTTTTAGTGAGAAAGTTGTAAGAGAACTAGTTTCTCAATAACTTGGAAGATTTCGTAATTGGAGAATAAGACTTGATGTAAACATTATGTATAGTATAAGGTATTAAAGAGAACGAGATTCAAATGTTATATATATATGTTATGAAACATATCCTCCTAATGGTTGGAAGATGGTTCCTCAAATATTTGGGAGATTAAGATTTGATGTAAACCTTGTACATAGTATAAGGTATATAAAGAAAATGAGATATAAATGCTAAATGCATTACGAAACCATACCCAATAATGCTTGGAATGTAGTTCCACAATTATATTGGAGAATTGGTAAGTAAAAGTGGAACACTTGAGATAAAACTCTTTGAATGGATTGATAGCAAAGAGTAATTATGTTCTTGAACACGAATGGATACGGGTTTGGGGTCTAACTTTAGTTTTTATTCTTTTATTCTCACTGGGCTTAAGTTGTTAGCTCATGATATTACAAATATTTTTAGGTGTTCGGGTCATGAGAAATGAGCTGGTGTGGCTTGATCGAGATGATGATGATGCTGAGATGGACTAGATGTCATTTAAAAGTTCTGGAACTTACCTTATCTTATTTTGTTTTGACTTCGGTCTTTGAGATGTAAATTTGTTTATAAGCTCTTAAGAGCTTTTCGTCTTAAGTTTTATGTTATAATCTTCTTTTAATTTTGGAAAATGAATTGTATTTCCTTACTTTTAAATTCTCTGATTCTGAGAAATATAAATAGGTTATGGATAGTCCGAGTTTTAAACATATCCATGCCAAATTTTTATTAAATTTAAAGACTTCCACTGTCAATCTTGATTTTAAATTATTTAAAAGAGTCGGGTCATCACATGTAAGATTAAAGCTAATCCTAAAGCTAAGAGTACTTTGAGAAGGCACTTCTTCCACACTTCCTTCGTTTGTAGTGCCCCTTGTACAATCCAAATCAATTAAGAAAGAGACTTGAGAGCCACTTACTTAAGCATGAGCATACTTAACAAGCATTTCCTTCCTTAGTGAACCAAAAGCAAAAATCTTTCTTTGAAACCCTTGTATAGAGCCAAAGTAAATAAGATGAAATAAGTTAGGGGGTGGCATAGCCAGCAATCCTTTTGCAAAGCCAAATGTTTCCAATTTCCCTAGAAAGCAAAAGTTTGTTCCCAAAATGAACATAGTGCACCAAAATTCCAAAAAAAAAAAATCAGAAAATGGGTTGGAAAAATAAGTCACTCCTCTTCCATAAGAATGAGTAAGCCCATAGGGAAAGTCTAGGTGAAGGTGACTAGGAAGTCACATCACTTAGTTGCTTCTTCAAAAGAAAAAAAAAAGAAAATGGGGTAAAAACAATAAAATCTCTTATTATTGCAAGGTAAAAAGATAAGCTTCTTGTGCTTGAGAATCTGAGAAAGGAAGTGCAAGTTGAAAAAGTTTGAGCTTAAGAGAAAGAATTATAGGATAGTTACTTTGTTGATTGAGAGGGAATTGAAAAGAGAAACTCAAAGCTGGGATGCACACAAACACTCCTAAGTGCTGCTTTCTCCTTGTACACTTGGCTAAGTTTTACTTTCGCCCTTGTTGAAGAAGAGGTGTTGATAATGGAGCTTTGCCCTAGTCATTGTAAATAGCAAGTTTCGTTAGTTAATTTTATTTCTTTGCCCTTTCTATCTTTTGGCATTACTCGAGGACAAGCAATGATTCAAGTTTGGGGGTGTGACAATTCCTCATAAGGGGAGTATTCATACAACTAAACTTGGGTAAATTTGGGTAAAAAGACCAATTAATTCTGTAAAATAGTAAATCATTGTAGATATTTGAACTACTTTTGTACTTGCCAATTCTTTTGAGACTTATTCTGATTTTAGCTCTTTTTGTATAGTTTTTCTCTTTTTGCTAACTCTTGCATTCAAGGTCCAAATGCTAACTATTTTGAGCTTAAAATGTTAGGTTGTGCTCGTGGCAGTTTTCTCTTATTTCAGGGCAAACTCTGTTGAAAGCATGTTGAGTGAATGTTGAATAAAGCCAGATCAGAGAAGGGAAGATATTTATTTCCCTGTCACCAATTGCTTTCGATGGGACAGGCAGCTGTCACTTCGCGCTACAGTTCCCTAGTCATGTGTGCAACCCAATAGAGCTCACCAACTACTATTTTGGTGGGGAAAAGGATGAAAATGAGGGGAAAAAGCTTGGTTTATACTTAAGCAAGGTCTTAGGTCATTTGAAAGAAGCGAAGAAGACAGAGATGAGAAGAGGATGCAAGGAGTAGATTACAACATAAGTTTAGAGTGATTTAGTTTGCTTTTCCTTAGTAGTTAACTTTAGTTAAAGCTTGTAGGAATCGAATCGGAAGAACAAAGAAGAAGAAATTTCTTCTAAATTTTTCCCTAAGGAAAATCGGCAATTGGGCAAAAACTTGAGAGAGAATTTTCACTTTTCTAATTAAAGTGAGAAGTGAATATAATATGAATCCCAATGGTCATATTTATAGGAAAATATGATATCTAATTTCTATAGATATGCTTATCTCCTAATTATAAAAATAATAGAAAAAGATAAATAAAATAAAATTATATATATAACTTACTTTGACCACGCCACACGCTGAAGCCATATGTGTATATATATAGTTTTATTAAATTTTCATTCTTTGACTTAT